>OU611758.1:1102841-1607841 GCA_914767535.2 Dunaliella primolecta | reverse complement strand
CAGTAAAACCCTTAAAGCTGCTCGCATTCTGGCTGGGATTTAAACTGGAGATCAGCTTCTATGTCACAGTTAGCATAAGTAAGGATGGACTCGTCAATTTCAATTTCCTTCTTGCTCTCACTCACCTGCCCTGGTAGGCAGGTACAGGCATGTCCCCTAAGCCTACCCGACCCGACCCTGCCCAACTCTAACCTTCTCTTTCCATTCCTTGCATTCCGGCTCACTTGCTCCTCTACCTTGCTCTGTTGTCTGTTTGCAGGATGAGTAAGCATCCATTCACAGTGCCACGTAGGTAAAATGCATTCCTGCAGCAGTCTGTCCAAGACTGAGCCCTGAAGACCATGTCCGTGTCAGTTCATGGTTCCACACGTTCTACCTTCACCCTTTCCTCCTTTTCAAGCAAATTTTTTGTCCAGCACTGTTTAGTGTCCCATTTTGGCCTCTGTGCATGTAAAGAGGCTCTATTCCCGTTGCATCGTGAGGTGCGTGAGGATAGTATATTACATAGCTAATTCAAAAAGTTCTTATGCAAGCATAGAACTCACTGGATCATTCAATGATTGTTCTATCGACCCTGCACCTGCATGTGCTTATGCTTCTAAATTGCTCATAAGAAGCCTGGATGATCAAGATTCGCTGTGCAAACGAATTTTGTATGAGATCTAGGAGCTTATATGGTATGTTAAAAGCCACTGCATAAGATGTGCCTTATATTTGTTCCCTTAGACTTGTTCCTTTTCCATTAGATGCTTACAGTGTTTTCTTATGGCAAACAGTTCTCTGGCTACGCCTGTCTAGATATGAAGAGGATTTTTAATGTTACAAGGATTAAGAATTACAGGATTACAATGGGGGTCAACCTTCGGCTCAAATGTTTTTGTTGCTTTGCTTGCTGGCCATTGCTATTCTGCCTACAAGGGCAGCTGAGCAGAAACACTGAGGCCTGTAACCAGACCTGGCCAAAGGATGCTCACAAAACTCAAACTGGAAAGAAGAGGTCATCTCTTTTGTTATGGTATGATAGCAAACAACAAAAACTATGTAGGCAGTGAAAACACTCCCCGCATCAATGAAGGAAAGGGGGCCACATTGGTGCAAAGACCGTATGACCACCGCACCACGAGGTTCAGACTGATAGAGGTACGGCAGGCAGGGAAAGAAGACAGGTTCAGCGATGAGAAAGAGAGCAGGATGATAGCTGAAAGACTGGAGTTTCAAGGGGTTTACAATGGTGGCCTACAAGGTTTACAAGGATAAGGCCTTCAGTCAAGAAGTGCGACTGCTAGCCTGCTCATAAAAGGCAATCAATTCATGAAGGAAATAAGGAAGTTTATTGTTGTTCTGGTTCAAAAGAGCAGACACATCATGAGATTCTGCCTGTGAGAACAAGGGAGCATATTTCCTGCGGAGAGAGACCACCTGGGGATGTGTGCAATGGAAGAGGACATGTTGTTCATCCTGGACATCATCATCAGCCTCACAAAGGTCACAGTTTGGGGAAGAGCTTTGATTCCAAGTTGCTGTCTCATAGCGAAGGGTGTGAATGCGGAGCCTAAACCGAGCCACGCTGCTAATGACATCATGGGGGAGGTCAAGGAACATGTATTTGGGGAGGCTATAAGGAGAATGCATAACCAAGGCTCTTTTAGTAGGAGGGGTTTAGTAGTAGGAGGGTTCAAGGGGTTTACAATGGTGGCCTACAGCCCGAGACTCTGGCTGATGGCAGCTGGTGAAACAAGCTCAACCAGTATTAAAATTTGAGACTAAATCTGACACAAATCTAAGAAGTCTGTATGAGTCTTGATTTAGGAAAGCATTGATCTCAGAATCAGTGATAGTATGATGGCAAGCCAAGAATGGAATAAAGTCAGCGTTTGAAGGTGGAGCAAACACATGCAAAGTCTTAAACATCTCCTCAAAAAGGTCCTTGTATCTCGTGCGTAGCTCACGCACCTCTGTACATTTGCAAAAGAAAAGCACATGTTTTTCATCCTGGACTTCCCCACACTCACACTTATCACAGATACTTGAACCCCCAAGCCATTTACAAGACTCCACTCTCAAGTGATGAGCACGCATCTAAATCTGCTAATGTTTCTCAAAACATGCTTGTCCAAATCCTTGAACAGATACGAGGGGATACAAAAAGGAGCACCTCTGGGACCACTCTCAGAATTCCCACACCACTTATGATACGTCACTGCCTTCTTGTTAACTGCACGAGGACAAAAAACATCGGCCCCTCTCCACACTTTCTGCTGTCTGTATCGCAAATCACCAATGAACTCTTGCAAGGGGATTTTCTCAGCTCTCGGCATGTTCTTTACTCCAAGAATGCGCCTCAAGGAACACAGATGTCTTTTCTGCAATTGACTATCAAACTCACTGCCTTCTCTCAAGTAATGAGTTCCCCACACCTGGCACGCATACATCCCAGCAGGAATGCCATACACCTTAGACAACCAGAGCATAGCATGAGGCCTGTTTTTCAGGTCATGACCCTTGGCAAACTCCGAAATCCTTCTCTGGAGTTTCAGACCTTCCAACCAGTAGAGTCAGCACTGTCAGCCTTCCAACAATGGTTACAATGGGGGTTGACCTTCAGCCAGGTCGTTTGGCTGATCGGCTTGTGGCTGGTCTCTGCCAGCCAGAAATAAATCCATAAGCTCAGACACAAAAAAGAAAAGCTTTGCATTTCACTGATGAAGGAACTGATGAACAAATTGAGAGCTCACTTGATGCAGTAAAAAAGGTTGTATCTCAAGAATATCCTGGAAGTAAGGTTCAAAAAGCACTTGATACTTGCGGCGCAGAGAACAAACGTGTTCATCAGTACAGTTAAAAAGGACATGTGCTTCATCTTGAGTTTGGTTGCAAGGACACCTGTCACACACAGAGGCACCATCATCCTGCCAAACAGCCGATTCAACTTTCAAAGTATGAGCACGAAGCCGGAACCTGCTCACATTACGCATAACTTGCTTAGGCAAACCCAAAAAAAGATACTAAGGCAGGGGTGCATAGGTTTGGCGAGCGTTGCAAGCAAAAGGAGTAGCAAACCAAGCTTGGTAAGTAGCTAGTTTATTGTTGTTTCCCCTTGGATCCACTGACTCGGCTTCTCTCCAAACTCCTTGCAATCTGTACCTCAAGTCTGCACTGAAATCATTCATGGAAATGGCACCTCCTGACCTCACAGCCTGCTCAAAAATTTCAGAGCCACGCAAACCTTGGAAGGCTTGAATTAACTGCGCTGTCCAGCACTTGTCATCCTTAGGTTGTAACTTCAAATCGGCTTGCATAACACGGCGTAGAGTACTATTATTTGTACCAAGCATGCTGTTGTACAGCTTGACTGCAGCTCTAAATCGATAGTACTGCAGTGATTGATGCCCACATTCTCTCAAAACAGCCCAGTTAGTGGTAGTTCGCTTCACACCCAAAGCACCTTTCAAAAAATTCGGATGCAAAGTTTGCAGAGCACTAGAGAACTCTTTGCCTGCCTGCATGAAACCTGTACCCCACACCTGACTCGCGTACATACCAGCTGGAATAACATACGTCTTTGCAAGCCACAAGGAAGCATGCGGCCTATCTGCAAGTGTGTGCTCACGTACAAAACGACGAATCCTATAAGCAGATTTAAGCATAGCACGAGCTGCATTTTCTGCCGATTTAGCCATGTTCAGGGTCCTGTAAAACATCATGTCAAGATATTTAAACGAGTCCTTATGAGCAAGAGTGTCACTGCCAATCGTAAAAACAGGGAGATTATTTCCTTTTGAGTTGAAGTGCACAACCTCTGACTTTAAGGTGTTGATAACGAGATGCTTCTTCCTAGCATACACATTCAGCCTGCTTACCATGGTTTGAAGAGCACCTGGCTCATTAGAAAGCAATGTGAGATCATCAGCATACAACATGTGGGTCACGCGAACATTCTCTGTGCCAGTTACTGCCCCTCTCACATCCTCAGCAATCAAGTCAACATCATTGATGTAAAGTGAGAAAAGGAGAGGAGAAAGAGGACACCCTTGCTTAACACCTCGCATAGGATACACACGTCCAGTTTTTGCACCATCCTTCAAAACAAACTCATCAGCAGCATACATGTCTTGGATAATCGACAGCAAAGAAGTGGGCATGCTGATGCGGCGGAGGTGTTGCCAGAGAGCCTCCCTAGGAATGGTGTCGTAGGCTTGTTTGAAATCTATGAATGCCGCATGCAATCTACTCGAGTCGTTTGGTCGCAAAGTGCGTGCAGCATGCTGCAGATGGCGAAGAATAAACATAGGCTGAAGTGTATTACGGCCAGGATAGAAGCCAAACTGAGTATCTGGTATTTTGTTAGCCTCCTGGCACCAGTCAGTCAGTAAAGCGCGTACAACATTGGCATACATCCTATACATAGTGCCACTGCCTGCCAACATGCGATAGCTGTTCGGGTTAAGCAGGGGCCCTTTTTTATACAGTGGGCTTAATTTTGCATGCTTCCAACAAGCAGGGATGCGTGCCTTGTCATGGAGCAACTTGAAAAGCTTAGCCACGAAGGGCTCCAAAACATTGACACTCTCTGTACCTCGCCCATTGAGTTTGGGCCGCAAGACAACAGCGCCTTTAATAAAAGGTGCAGCAATGACATCAAAACCAGAAGATGCACTCCCATTCATTTTCTTAATTTGATCCGCAACCAGACTGCGCATAGTATCCAAGCTCGGTGTAGATACAGAATCAGGCTCAGGGATATATTCAGCCTTCCAACCAAGGAGAGCCATGCCCAGCAGCTAACAAGGTTTACACGGGGTTGGCCTACAGCCCGAGAATCTGGCTGATCGGCTGCTGGTGAAACATTCTCATCCAGCATTAAAGATTGAAACCAATTCTGACAAAAAATTTGAAAACCTGTACGAGTCTTGATTTAGGAAAGCATTGACCTCGAAATCAGTCAAAATGTGAAAGCTCGCCAAGAAAGGAATAAATAGTGTGTTTGGAAGTTGGGCAAAATTCAATAATTTGTGTAATGGTTAAAAAAGATTAATGAACAGGTCCTTGTATTTTATGCGCAGCTCACACAAATCACAGCAATTGCAATAGAAAAGAACTTGTTTCTCGTCCTGGACTTCAGCACATCCACACTTATCACATATATTTGAACAACCCAACCATCTACAGGACTCGACCTTCAAGCAGTGTGCACAAAGCCTAAACCTACTCACATTCCTCATGACTCCTTTATCCAGATCCTTGAATAAATACTATGGGATACAGAAGGGTGCAGCAGCTAACTGCAGAGTACAACTGAAGTCTGCATATTAGATGCAGCTGCTGACCACGAGCAGAAGCCTGTGGAACAGCCCTTGGACCCACATAATAATGTTGTTGCGGTGTTTGTAATAGTCTGAGGTAGATCAGGCTCAAAGGCTTCAAAGTTGATGGATAGATAAATACTCCAAGCGACGAATTAGGAAAAAAAATGACCATGGTTCTGATTGGAAAGTTTGAGAACCTTGCTTTGTTTCCAGACTTTGAAGAACACCCTCAAATTAAGGAAGGAACAGGAAAATAAGTAAGTTGTGTCTGCCTCAAGTTAGACAAGGTAAGGGAGAGTTACATTACTCTCCTTGCCAAAGGTGAGGTAAGCTTACTATATTGACCTACAAGGGCAGCTGAGCGGAAACATTACAAGGGTTACTAGGGGGTTGGCCTACAGCCCGAGACTCTGGCTGATTGGCTGCTGGTGAAACATCATTATCATCCAGCATCAAAAATTGAAACCAATTTTGACAAAAAAATCTGTACAAGTCTTGATTTTGAAAAGCATTGATCTCAAGATCAGTCAAAATGTGGAAGCTCGATGAGAAAGGAATAAAGTCAGGGCCTGGAAGCTGGCAAAAGTATTTAATGGTTTAAAGAGATGAATGAAGAGGCCCTTGTATTTTTTGCGCAGCTTACACACCTCACAGCAATTGCAATAGAAGAGAACATGTTTCTTTTCCTGGAATTTAGCACAGTCACACTAATCACAAAAATGTGAGCCACCACAGGACTCGACTCCGGACTAGGACATCAAGCAGTGTTCGGCATTCGGGTGAAAGGTGAAATAAGGTAAGTTTACATTGCTGTATCCACCTAAAAGGCAGCTGAGCGGAAACACTAAGGCCTGTAAACAGACCTGGCCAAAAAATGCTCAACTCACAAAACTTGGAACTGTAAAGAAAACATAAATCGGATGAAAGAAGACACGTGTGTACTTCCTTCATACGAGGGCGGCTTAGCTGAAGCCAAAAGGAGCCTATGACCAAAATAGTCCAATCTGGAGAACAAGCTCAACACATATAAGCCGTTTACAGAATTTTTGGCGCGCTGATACAAACTTGGCTGCTAGAAAAGAAAAGAAAAGTCTCCGCAAGCCAAAGGCCGCGTGCATTAAGGGAAGAACTTCTAACAAAAGTTAGAGGCCTCACCAGGAGGCCCTCCACCTAAACTAGACAAAACTAGCCTAGGAGAGAGCAAGAGACAGAACTAATGGGGATCCGGGGGATTGCTTGCCATGCCCCTGAGCGCTCGGACTCTCCTTCTCCCATCCTCTGCCGCCGCCGCGCGCCCAGCAAACCCCCTCCCAGATGCTCCCTGAAAACAAAGTGCATGTCTAGTGTTAATGATGGTGGATAATCTTTGGATGGCATGGTCCCTGAGCTGGGAGGCTACTGATTCAGCTTTTTGTTTGGTCAGGCCCAGATTTATGAGAGGTGTAGTTGTATAGTTGTTGTAAATCGTGCCACCAACACCAACTAAGATGGTGCGCAAAGTCACTTTGTTATTCCTGTTTGGATTTCTTGAGCTGCGGGTTTTGAGTCTAGTAATGGTATGGGAATGTTGGGTCTTTGCGCGTTCTAGGGTGGGAAAGGGATTTGTGTCAGGGCAGAATTTAAGTTCAACAAGGTGGATATCCCTACCTTGTGGTGGGATCCTGGTAGGATTAAGGTGGGCTTGTCTGCCTGGGATGTGGCGCACAAATAGAGCGTCAGGGCGGCTTTGGTGCCGTGCAGGTGAGGCAGCGCCAATTGGGAAAACCCAGTCTGGAATAGCTCGAGAGGTATTTTCAGGGACTTGTACGCCTTGATCCAGAAGTCTGTCATTGTTGCAGCCATCCATGCTAATGAGGGATGGGCCAAAACGGCCTTTGCTGAGGGCTTCTACACAGAGACTAAGGGCCGCATGGTGTCTGTTGGTGTGCATACCACTCATTGTTGGGTTGGTACACTTAAGTAGAACATGATAAATGTTGTCTGTATTTGCACAGAGTGGGCACCTATCAGAACTGGAAAAGTTAAAGTTGAAGGCATGGCTCTGTGTGTACAGAGTATCCGTTCGATATTTCATGAGATTTATTTGTTGTTTAAGGGTAATCTTTGGATTTTTCCAGAAGGAGTTGCTGATTCCCTTGTTTGCAAGCTGAGAGATTGGGTTGTGAGCTTCAGCGTTTGCATTGGTGGTGGATGGTGTGGCATCGTTAAGCTTCTGCCATCTCTGGTAGTGGTAGCCAGAGGTGTCAGCAGATCCAAGTCTGTGTTTCTTGTGCATGTGTGTTTTAAGTTTGTCGCTCAGGTTGGTGAGATAGTGTATCGGGAAAGTGTGGGAGCGGTGCCTGCCATCATTTTGTGTAGAAGTGGTCTTTAATGGTTACAATGGGGGGTGACCTTCAGCCAGGTCGTTTGGCTGATCGGCTTGTGGCTGGTCTCTGCCAGCCAAAAATAAATCCATAAGCTCAGACACAAAAAGGAAAAGTTTTGCGTTTCGCTGATGAAGGAACTGATAAACAAATTGAGAGCTCACTTGATGCAGTAAAAAAGGTTGCATCTCAAGAATATCCTGGAAGTAAGGTTCAAAAAGCACTTGATACTTGCGGCGCAGAGAACAAACGTGTTCATCAGTACAGTTAAAAAGGACATGTGCTTCATCTTGAGTTTGGTTGCAAGGACACCTGTCACACACAGAGGCACCATCATCCTGCCAAACAGCCGATTCAACTTTCAAAGTATGAGCACGAAGCCGGAACCTGCTCACATTACGCATAACTTGCTTAGGCAAATCCAAAAAAAGATACCAAGGCAAGGGTGCATAGGTTTGGCGAGCGTTGCAAGCAAAAGGAGTAGCAAACCAAGCTTGGTAAGTAGCTAGTTTGTTGTTGTTTTCCCTTGGATCCACTGACTCGGCTTCTCTCCAAACTCCTCGCAATCTGTACCTCAAGTCTGCACTAAAATCATTCATGGAAATGGCACCTCCTGACCTCACAGCCTGCTCAAAAATTTCAGAACCACGCAAACCTTGGAAGGCTTGAATTAACTGCGCTGTCCAGCACTTGTCATCCTTAGGTTGTAACTTCAAATCGGCTTGCATAACACGGCGTAAAGTACTACTATTTGTACCAAGCATGCTGTTGTACAGCTTGACTGCAGCTCTAAACCAATAGTACTGCAGTGGTTGATGCCCACATTCTCTCAAAACAGCCCAGTTAGTGGTAGTTCGCTTCACACCCAAGGTACCTTTCAAGAAATTCAGATGCAAAGTTTGCAGAGCACTAGAGAACTCTTTGCCAGCCTGCATGAAACCTGTACCCCACACCTGACTCGCGTACATACCAGCTGGAATAACATACGTCTTTGCAAGCCACAAGGAAGCATGCGGCCTATCTGCAAGTGTGTGCTCACGTACAAAACGACGAATCCTATAAGCAGATGTAAGCATAGCACGAGCTGCATTTTCTGCCGATCTAGCCATGTTCAAGGTCCTGTAAAACATCATGCCAAGATATTTAAACGAGTCCTTATGAGCAAGAGTGTCACTGCCAATCGTAAAAACAGGGAGATTATTTCCTTTTGAGTTGAAGTGCACAACCTCTGACTTTAAGGTGTTGATAACGAGATGCTTCTTCCTAGCATACAGCCTGCTTAACATGGTTTGAAGAGCACCTGGCTCATTGGAAAGCAATGTGAGATCATCAGCATACAACATGTGGGTCATGCGAACATTCTCTGTGCCAGAAGTGGTCTTTAATGAGAGCCAATAAAAATTGTGAAAAGGGTCCCTGGCATCCGGAAGCGTAATGTCTATTGTGTCAGAGAGGGCTGCGGTGCGAGCACAAGCGTCAGCCCCCTCATTTCCTATGATGCCAGAGTGGGCTTATGTGCAGTTGCAAGTGTTGGGATGGTTGAGTAGCGTCTCTTCCTGGTTTGTAAACACCTGAACCTGATAGCGGTGGGGAATCGTCATCTTTGTGTTTGATTACACTGCCATCAGTGTAGGTCATTTCCCTCCAATCCTTGATTTTGGGTGTGAACATCTTTCTTAAGTTAGCAGGGGTGAATGTTGCCCTTTCTCGAGGGCATTTGTGTGAGCAGCTATGAGTGTCAGGGGGGAGTGATTGAAATTTCTGCTTCCAAGTGTTTGATGCAAGGTGTTGGTGTGTTTGCAGTGGCGTGACTGGATTTGAAGTATCCAAGGGTAGCCAAGTAGCCTCTGGTGTGTCTTGCTTTACATCTTGCTGGAGGGACTGGAACCAGTATTTGTTAGCGCTATCTAGTAATGCTCTGGCTTTGGAGTTCCACACAACGATGAGTTGCATAGGATAGGAAGGTGGGGTAGGATTGGGGATGGTATCAAACCAGTGTTGTGGTGCTTGGAATTGAATTTTTCTTGCAGGGAATTTGGCAAGCACGTTTGCAGCGTCTGGGTATTGTTTGAGCCAGCTCATAGAAGCGTTGCAGCTGAAGCCTCTCCAGTGGGGCAGGAGCATGAAAGTGGCAACTGGACCTGTGCTTTGGAGGGAGGAATGTACTGCTTGGCGCATGAGTTTAAACATTATTTCATCATCATGGGGTGGATGGCAGAAGGAGAAGCCCGTGTAGCGCACTGAGAGGGCGTCTGTGTGTGCCCCAAAAACTTGGTCCCGGCAATTTGTACTGAAGTAGGTATTGTAGGTATTTTCAAAGTCAAGAGGGCTGGATTACCTCTCCACTGAGACCATGCACCATTTCTGCAGGGATGATCGTATGCTGGAAGGAGTAATAAACTTGTTTGAATTAAAAACCTTTTTGCTCTGTGCAAACATAATTTTTTGTTGAGCCTTGTGGCGAGAGAGCAAGCCCATAATTTCAGTTGCTGAATCCTGGACAGGGGGCTGGATGGTGTCATGGATGCCTGTCATGGATGCTAGCCAAGTTAATAGCCAAGCAGGGTTAAGAATCCTAGCCTATCCTGAGGAACTGAGCCTGGTTCATGAAGTAGAACAGTGCCAGTGGAAAGTTGTCAGTTCTCCCCAGACCCTCGTTAGTTAGCTCTCTGTTGGCTCTTGCTCATGACGCTTGCTGTAGAGAGAAGAACAGGGCATTGAAGTCCCTAAAAATAATTCAAGAGGCGTCCCTAACTGGGCATTTTCCAATGGTACTGGCCCCTCTGCCTGACACCAAAGCCGTCCTGATGCTGTCTTTGTGTGCTCTATCCAAGGGAGAGCAATCCAACTTGTCCCTAAGATGATACCTACTCCGAGTAGGTACCACCTCTTCTATCATAAGTCATGATAGAGATATCCACCTTGTTGAACTCATACTGTCCTGACACTACTGTAGTGACCCCCTTACCCAGCTTAGAAACAGCTGCTGCCCAGCATGCTGGTACCATTTCCAGACTCAGCACCTGTGGCCTCGGATTTCAAACTGAAATAACAATGTAACCTTGCACACCATCTTATTTGGAGTGGCAGGCACTATCTATAAGATTACACCATCGTTCCTTTGGTTGAGCTGGGCCTTATCAGATATAATGCTGAAACAATTGCCCCTGATCCCTGTCAGCATTTTGTGGTGGAGGGGAGTCATCATGATGGCTCTTCTGATTTTTCCAAATTTTCCTTTTCCTTAATTGATTAGGGAGAGTATTCTCTGCCTATGCAGTTTTTCCTTTTCTTTCACCCCTCAATTAGATTGCTATGCACCGTGCCAGTGACTCCAATCCTGAACAAAATTTGTTAACACCAGGCACACCTTATACTTGCAGGGTTCTTTTGGTAGGGGAGTTATTGGGGGCAAGGCAGAGCAGAGTAAGAGGAGGAGAGTCAATGCCCACAGGCGCATGGCCGACAACCTGCCAGATCCTCACACACATGTTTCCTGCCAGCTCCTAGCTTAGCGTAGGCTGGAACTGTGAGCCTCTCTGGTGAGGCCCTAGCTAGTTTGCTAGTTAGGGGACCTTTCCAAAATACTTTCAGCCAGACTACTCTTTTCCTTTTTTCCCTGTACTTCCTTGAGATAAGACAATCAGCAATGCCTTCAGCATGCCTTGTATATCTTCACCAACTTGGTGATTGAATGGAGCGCGATATCTTACAATATTGCACAGGAACCCTCAAAAACCAAGAACATACAGATCGCTTCAAAAGGTCCACTAACCTGCTATGCCCTCTCCCAGGGTGTCATTAATTAGACAGCACACTCCATGTGCTCTCAGGCTGCCAAAATCATATCATCTCCAGCTTGAAAACTGAACGCCACAATGCTGCTGGAAGAATGATCATCAAAGCTTTTAGCAAAAGCCCTCGGGGATTCCTTCACGCAAGTGAGCGGAACCTGGTGGGTAGCAGTCTTCGGATTGCTGCTCGTTAAGGAAAGGCAGTCTCGGTGAGGCCCTAGCTAGCTTGCTAGTTAGGGGACCTTTCCTTAATGCACGCAGCTGGACCTGGCTTGCGTAGACTTTTCTTTTTCTTCTTCCCTTGGGGACTTCCCTGCTCGGAGCAGGCTTGGCTAACATGGACATAGGAAGTGGTGATAGGTTGACGCTGCACAACCTCCAAAGCATTGCACATGCGTCGAACAGAACTAAACCCCCTTACCTCTTCCCAAGAGATTCAGACTCACATCAAGTCGTCCTGATGCTATACTGATTACTCCCTGTCATGCCAAACTCGCTTTTTCTTATTCTTTTCCCCCCCAACTCACGCCATGTGTCACGCAGCAGACACAGGCCCACACAGAGGACCACCACAGCTAAACGCGTGAGACAGCCCCACCAACTTCATGTAAACCAGCGGAGTGTGCACTTTATTGAAACAAGTGCTGTGAAGACACGAGGCCTGGACAACAGTTGGAGGCAGCACCGCTGCAGCATGCAGGCTTCTTTAAACTCATAAGTGCAAAAGCTGTGACTCTCCATACCATTCTCCCAGGCGTTTGTGGGACTTATTATACTGAGCATACCCTTAACCAGTTTAAACAACTGGAACTGGACCACCAACGTGCCATTAACCTTGCTCACTAAAATTTCATGCCCATTCTGTTATGTATGCCAACAAGCTTTTTACCACTAGGCATGCTATTGAAAACAATGATACTTCTCACAGCCAGATTTTGGAGCTGGGTGCTTCCAGTATCCCTCCAGATCCCCATTGACACTTTCGGTTTTGTAGCTTATTGGTTAAAGGGACTCTCGGCTCTTCTGAGCTAGTGTGTCTCCCTTTCCCTAAATTTCCATAACTGATGCAGGGAGACTCTTCCCCGCCTACATAGTTTTTATTTTCTTTTCTTCACCCTATGTGTGAAGGCTGCAGGGGATAGGACTCTTGATTCGGAACTAAGGAATTCCTTTTATACTGTACCTGCCTATGAAGGCAGCTTAGGAAAGGAAAGGAGAGGGTTGCATGGCTGAATCTGCCTAAAAGGGGCAGCTTTGCTGAAGCTTAGTAAGGGATGCTTGCAACCAAACAAGACCATCTTAGCCCAAAAGACGTGCTGGAAAAAGAAGGGCAGCTGAAGCAAATAATACCTGTTCCTTAACCACACATCCTAGCCTTAGAACGTAAGCTGGAAAGTGACATTTGTGCTCTGCTCTGAACCCAATGGGCTTGTTCAAGCCTGAAAAGTTGTACGTATCAAAATTTTGAAAACCGTTGGCGGCAAGTTAGCAAGGATGTACAGAGGGCAGCTTAGCTGTAGAAAAAGTGCCTGCAACCAACCTTGTCCGATCTGGATGCAAAGGAAGCTCAATTACAGCATTTCAGACATCCAAACAAGAACATAGCTACCCGCGATGCACTTTGCGGCACAACCCTCATGCTGTCTGTGCAGGTGCTGCTCGTGTTGCACTTGTCCCAAGAACTTCCTCGCTTGTCGGTCCCCCAAACACAGCATCCAGGTCTTCCAAGCTGTTGTGTGCAGTGAGGCAAACAAAAGTGATGTAAATTTCAACAAGAAGCAATAGCTCAACCAAGGAGTCTAGGGAAGGAAAGAAAGTTCAACATCCGCCCTGAAAAGTGGTATCTGTTTTCCAGGTTGCCAAGATGGTCAGGCAGATGGTCCACAACTGCATAAGTTTTGCAGCAAAAATCCTACCAGTAGCCCAAGACTCCACTCACTGAAGCTGTATTCAAGTGCCCTGCACCACCAGTGCCCACTCCCACCAGAAAGAACCTCAACGCCCTGGACAACAGCTTGTACCCCTAAACAAATACATATCGTCCTTATATTTGCTCACTTCACACTCCTTAGGAGAAATTCATTTTGATTCCCGGCTCAGCCCCGCAGCGCCTTCAGTATGTATTTGGGTACCCACTTATTTCCAGAGAAGAAAAAGACCTAGTCACCCAAATTCTCAGAGCAAATCAATTCACATTCTCACGTTCCTGCATGCTCAAAAATAGTTACTTTGGGTATCTGCAGTCATCACGCAATCCTCAAAGACATAATTATTCCGATTTTCTTTTTTATACGGGACGTACATGTATCTGTAGAGGGCCTTGCTGCTAACCAAGGACTGCATTTTAGTATGAGGGGGCTCCAAAGGTTGAACCTAGCAGGTCTAGAAAGGTACTATTCATGCTCGACCCTAACCTTCCACTTGGTAAATTATCACCTGATAGGTCGCCACTCTCCTTCATCAAGGCCTTCCAACGTAAGACCACCAACTTGGGAGCGATGCAAGGCCACTACATGATGCCCAAATGTTGCAAACATGCGGCGGACCTGCGCCAAAGAAGTGAGACAACCTCTGCTTTGGAGATGCACAGCCACCACACGGTGTCCAGATGTAGCAAATGTGCCACAGACCTGCACCACAAAAATGCCTGCTCGTGCATGAGGAGACCAGGACAAACAAGAAGCGCTTCTTTCTAGGAAAGCAGGCAGTAACGGCGAAAGTTTGAAGAATGCGGCTGCCGGGCAACATACCAGCGTTACAAATACCATGAAAAGGGGGGAAAACAATTGCACTTTAAGCCAGAGGCCCTCGTATAATCACTGTTCAATTTGACGCAGTATTTCAGGCGTGTTTTTCTCAGAATATACATCCAAACTGCAGGGTGCACCATGAAAAATGAAAAAAAGCTCTTTAATCAGGCACCAATGAGGCCTTCCAAGATAAATTATCTGCGGGATCCCCCCTATATGACATCAAAATGGAAGTTCATATTTGCACGATAGCATCGAATTGCAGAAACCAGGGATATCAGGTCTTGCATTTAACATCTTTTGTTAGAAGAAGGGTGGTTCAACCACACATCAAACGCCTTGCTTCAGAATTCCTGTCTGCATCTGCTCCTGTCTGCATGCGAACAGTGGAGGACTGCATGCTTGCAGCCTTTGCGATGCTTGAAATGTCGCATGTGTGCTTTGGGTTGCACTTTGAGCAACCTCTGCAATGCTTAAGTGTATTGGTTAAAGTGCACGCCTGCAGCATTGACGTTGCTTAAAAATGGGCACATTTGCAAGCATACACCCATGGTAAACTTGATTGAATCAATGCAACTGTGTAAAGTGAAGCATGGGCTTCAACAAGACACTGGTACAAAAGTTCTCAAGCCTGACTCTACCAAGGCCAAGGTGTACCTAACCCTTGCAATTGTTCCACACAAGAATTCACATGCCATGTGCAATGGAGGTGCTTTTTGCCCTGTAACATACAAATATGAACAAATTCCGGCTGGCACAGGTATCACTTGCACTTCCTTACACACACATACACACACAGGCAAATATCAGCTGCACCTGATGATACCACAGGTATCACAAGTACCACACAGGCAAGTCCATAGGTATCACATGCACTCCTTGCAGGCAAATGTCAGGTGCACCTGATGGTATCGTCCCTCACAGACTGCAACTCGTGCTGTATTGTCGCCCGTCATGGTGAGCTTGGCTGGCAGCAGTGGTGAGGTGTCCCCTGTGAATGAGCATCAAAGTCACAGCACGTCCTGTATGTACTTCACATTTGCGTCCCAAGCTGTCCTATATATACTTCACATCCACACCTGTACTCCCTGTGGTGAGCACCAATGTCTGTCACATTGCGTCCTGTATACACCTGACACGTGAGATAGTGTGAAGTATTGTGCACAATGCAAACCCACGCACTGCCTACGTACAGATCGGAATGTCACTGGTCAGTAAGAATGATCCTCACACAGAGAAAGATTGGATGGTGTCTGTGTGTGTGTGTGTGCGTGCGTGTGTGTGTGTGTGTGTGTGTGTGTGTGTGTGTGTGTGTGCGTGTGTGTGTGTGTGCGTGTGCGTGTGTGCACGCGCGCCTTATGCTTGCATGAAAGTGCCCACTAAGCATTCTTAAGCTGACCCACTTTCACCTCAAAAACAAATTCATCAACACTACAGGGTTGTACAAACAAGGCTGCCCTCATGCGCCAGACACAGCTCCTCCATGCTATTGATTTTTCATTCAATGTTTCAATCATTTTCCATTTCGGGTGTCCTCTTTTGTCGTTTTTTGTTTTGTTTTGCAGCGTCACCGTATGTTGCAGAAATGACTGTGCTCATGCATCGGCACTAGCAAGGAAAGTGCTGCAGAAAAGATGATGCATGCATGCGTGCTCATGCATCGTCACTAGCAAGGAACGTGTTGCAGGATTGCCTCCACAAGCAGCAGGAGTGTGTGTTGCTGGAATGACATCGAGTGTTGCTGGAGTGATTGTGCTCTGGCAGTCACTCCGGCCGAGGTGAAACACACATTGCTCATGCATGGGCATCAGCTTGCTTAAATTCCAAGTCCTTGAAGAGATGGACCTTCAAAGTGGGGACAGCACCTGAGATCATGGACGTTTTGTGTGTGGCCGGCAGAGACCAGCAAGCTGAGCAGTCAAACCACTTGGCTGAAGGCCAAAGCCCCATGTAAACTAATTTAAACTAAAGCGGGGACAACATGCTTGACAAGGCAGATGGAGAGGGAAAGCCAAAGCCCCATGTAACCTAAACTAAAGTGGGGACAACATGCTTGACAAGGCAGATGGGGAGGGAAAGCCAAAGCCCCATGCAAACTAATTTAAACTAAAGCGGGGACAACATGCTTGACAAGGCAGATGGGGAGGGAAAGCCAAAGCCCCATGTAACCTAAACTCAACTAAAGTGGGGACAACATGCTTGACAAAGCAGATGGGGAGGGAAAGCCAAAGCCCCATGTAACCTAAACTCAACTAAAGTGGGGACAACATGCTTGACAAGGCAGATGGGGAGGGAAAGCCAGAGTGGCAGACCTAAGCACGTTGAACACTTGTAGGTTTTGAAAGGGCATACGACTGCTTTGTCATGGAATAGAAAGGAGGGGACAACTTGCTTGCCAAGGCAGAGCCCAAGCGGCAGCCTTGAGGGCGGTGAATAATGTATTTTGCGCACGAGCATGTCAAGAATAAACAGGTTCAGGAAAATTTGTAACATTGTGAGCATCATTGGCAGCAAAGACAAAGCTGCATCACTGTCTTGACCAGGATACGTGATGGTGTTCTTGAGCACAGTGATGACACTCACCCACAAGAGTAAATCCAGAAGCAAATTTCCTTGTCAGTGTCTGTACTTGCTTTGGCTCTAGGGGATCTTCCAATGTGACGTCATAAACCTGCACCCATTTGAATGATTGAGACCTGCACCCATTACAATGACTTCACAGATCTTGCACCCATTCCACTGACATTTTGAAATCTTGACTCATTCAGTCAGAAGTATAATGAACTTGCACTCATTAATTTGGAATCATTGCAAATCTGCGCTCACTTTATAAACTATGATGGGCCAAACGCAATGAATTGGCACTATCCATGTCAAGTACAGCACATGGGCACAGGTGGAAAGTTATGCTGCAAACAAAAAAACTGGGGCAAATACATTTTCTGCCGGTCTATCTTGCGTGCGTACACTTTGCTGCTACTTTTGAACTGATCAGTTCTATGAGTTTGAGTGTTCATGGCTGGCGCTGCAAATGAGAGGGACCAGACAACACATGGATGCAAGGGGTGATATGTGCCAGGAGAAGATGGAAAAAAGGGAGGAAAGGAGGGAAAGGTAACTGTTGGCATTTGATTGGTTTGCTTTCACCCTTCATAGGCTGCATCCTCATTGTAAGGAAACACCCAAGAAAGTGGGCTGCTGCATTTGTTTGCACGTGTTGCTGCTCCATTCATTGCATGTTTTGTAGCTGCAAGGGGGTACAAAACAAAGGGGGGATCAGAATGTGTACATCATCGGGCAGGGCGATTGCTCAAGAGATAAGGGGATCATGCCTTCAAATGAAGAAGACTTGCGGCTCTCTGAGCCATGTGTCTCCCTTTCCTTAGTGATATAGGGAGTGTTCAAACTGCCCGCGTCGTTTTCTGTTCTCTCCTTTCTTTGGACATGTCTGCCACAGGCAGCAGTGATAGGGTATGGTGAGCAGGGGCATGACTTAACATGTAGCGCATGCTTATCCAAGATGAAGTTCTTGACAGCATCAGCCAACTAATCCCACCAGAGGCATGCGCAGCATAGTTGTGAACAACGGATGGTTAGGTGGGCCGATCAACTCTTTATGTCAATTGAAGTGACTCAATTCCACGCAATGCATGCATCTTGAGGTAGACGAACATGCTAGGTGAAGCAGATGGACGCGTAAAACTAGCTGACTCTGATGGTTTGTCTAAATATTTCGCGCATCAAATTACATGCGGCCAAACACGATACAGGCAAAGCAACTGGTGCCAGCTGCTCCTCACAATGCACGCTCCTCTCAGCGTACGCTCCTCACAATGCACGCTCCTCTCAGCGTGCGCTCCTCACAATGCACGCTTGTCACACTGCAAACCCTCACAATGCATGCTCCTCACAATGCATGCTTAGCAGCAGCCCTCAGGACTGCCTTGGCCTCACCTTCCCATATGTTCTTGCACGGTGAGTTCATGCAGTGAACCGGCTGCCCATCATCACTCCCCATGAGGAGCCCTCACAAGGATTGCTTTGGCCTCACCTTCCATATGTTCTTGCGGGGCGAGTTCATGCAGTGAACCAGCTGCCCGTCATCACTCCTCATGAGGAGCCCTCACAAGGATTGCTTTGGCCTCACCTTCCATATGTTCTTGCGGGGCGAGTTCATGCAGTGAACCAGCTGCCCGTCATCACTCCTCATGAGGAGTCCTCACAAGGATTGCTTTGGCCTCACCTTCCATATGTTCTTGCGGGGCGAGTTCACACGGTGAACCAGCTGCCCATCATCACTCCTCATCAAGAGCCCTCACAAGGATTGCTTTGGCCTCACCTTCCATATGTTCTTGCGGGGCGAGTTCACGCGGTGAACCAGCTGCCCATCATCACTCATCATCAGGAGCCCTGAAGTGTCCTTGTCCAGCCGGCCAATTGCAGACAGGAATGGACGGCGGCTCGCAAACCTTGCACACAGAACATGTGCGGCAGGGGCCAATTCAGACCTTGCAAACCCGCTAAGACCTTGCAAAACTCGTAGGCAGGAAACATTTAATTAAGATCTTGCGGACCGTGCTGGTAGGAATGAGCAGCAGCTGCTGATTGCAGACAAGCATGGGTGATGGCTTGCAAACTTGTGCGTGAAGCGCACACAGTACACAGAGCAGTACAGAAAGTGACAGCTGTGCACATGGCAGTGTCTGTAGGTGGCCTTGCTGTTGTAGAGTTCCCTTTGTTTTTGTGTGGACGGGCGGCAGCTTGAGAAAGCTCTTCCGCGCGTGTTTCATTCCTGCAATGCTGAGTTTACACAACTCTGCTTGCAGGTGGGTGGCAGCTCAGAAGCTCTCAGAAGCCCTGCACCAAACGGGTGCCATGACGATGCATGCCATGCAGGACATTGGTCAATTGCTGTAGAATATGGACGTATGGCAAGGGCGAGAACCAATTGCTATGGATGGCAAGGGCAATGGTCCATCGCTGTAAATGGCAAGGGGGCAAGGGTTAATTGCTGTAGATGGACATATGGCAAGGCAGACTCTTTTGGAAGACCTTTCCCTCTGAAACAAGGCGTATAGGAAAACTCGCGGCAGCAAACTAGACAATGTAAACTGTGTAGGCACCCTCACCCTGACCTGCACATGCCTGAGGACCTTAGAATTGTGTTGGTTGCTTGCACTTTCTGCTTGCAAAAGAGCTGAAGCATCCAGAAATTCATAGATAGGCATGGCAAGAACCTCAACACTCTCCCTGCCACCTTCAAGCTTGATTAAGGGCGCC
Source organism: Dunaliella primolecta (assembly GCA_914767535.2). NCBI lineage: Eukaryota > Viridiplantae > Chlorophyta > Chlorophyceae > Chlamydomonadales > Dunaliellaceae > Dunaliella > Dunaliella primolecta. The sequence continues at coordinate 1,588,348 of OU611758.1, read as the reverse complement.
TTTAAAGCAGCAGATGGGAGGTCGGCATTCACAAAGTGCACGTAAAAGGATGTCTTTGTCTGCATGCTGAAGGTCTATCTGGATTTGATCGAAGACTCAACATTTGGAACTTCTTGGTATATCCTTTCAAGCTGCACCGGAAGTCTATTCTTGCCATTTGTTTGATGCCAAATAGCTAGGGCGCCTTGGTGGAGACAAAGTCAGGGTGGGGGAGGTGTAACCAGAGGCGTTGTGCCTGCGAGTCTTCAGCTCCTAAATTGGAGGCTACCTGCTCCGATTATAAGAATAAAGACACCAGGTCATTGATCTAAGTCCATCAAGGATGCAAACTCTTCCCACCATCACACCGGTTAGAAAGTGGGTCGCAGATCTTGCAGGCCCAAAATACAAAGTCACTCTACCATTGCACTTACATGCGAAGAGAAAAAGAACAGCTACACACGCCACGTCAGGCTGTGTGCGCCAAGGAAGGTGAACTCAATCCACCATTGCACTTATATGGCAGCAGGTCGTAAGTTGTGCAGGCCCTCAGTGCATCCCTAATCCATCATTGCACCTTGGAGTGGACTCAATCACCATCACACCTGTAAGGCAACAGGTCGTAGATCGTGCTGGCACCAGCAATGTTCTTGTCCTCTGGGCTTGTGACCACGTAGTCCACGGGCTTATGGAGTAGCAGGGTGAAGGGGAACCCAGGGTCCAGAGGCTCTCCATCCAGTGTCACATCCGCATGCAGGACCTTGCAATGGAGAACAGGGGAAAATGAGTTCAGGCATCCAGGAGCAGTATTGACAATCCACCAGACTTCCTTGAGCTGTGGCTGTTTCCTGGGCTAGCGCTGCTAGGTCTAGGCTTTATGTCTTGGTTTTGCAAGCCCTTATTTGAAATCCTTGCTGGGAAGCTATCCCATGTGCACGCAGCCGGACCTGGCAAGCTTAGCCTTTTCTTTTCCTTCTTTTCTTATGCGCTTGGAGCTACATGTCCTGCATAGTCAAGCAATCTCTTTACATTTTTAAAGTGATAAAAAAAATGATGCAGCTTCAGCAAATGTAATCACTACAAAGCTGGTCGTTTCCATGGCTGGCCCACCCTTTCCAAGGCAGAAAAAAAAACCATTTACTGCTGTTTAGCATACCTCAGCACCTGCTGCACCATTCCAGGACCCCAAAAGTGCGTTTGATAGCTGACTGTTTTCTCAACAAGGAGGTGTAAAGAAGATGGGGTGAGGTGCAGTGGGCAGCAGGAAGGGGATGCAGTGATTGGGAAGCAATGTCACTTCCTGCATATGCTTGCAAACCCGTCCCAATGGGTCACCCTTGGCACGCTCCCCCAGTGCCCCCCCGCAAAATCTGACAGTGCAGCATGGTTAGATAACCCAAGAGCAGCTTAGGTCCAGGAGTGCTGGTCGTTTGGTGCAAGTTTGAAAATCCACCTTTCCAAAATAGCCTCTGAGCCACACAGAGCACCTCCACATGCCAAATTTTCTGCATTCCTCAATACTTGGGACTAAAAAAATGTTAGGTTTGCTCAGAGCATGCACAAAGGTAGATTTAGGGCCTGGAGGTGCAGTTGGCCGTACTTAGGGAAGTCCAGCCCTGGGGACAAACAGCTGTCTACTGCTGTCTATTTTAATCAACAAAGGCTAGCTGCACATGCTGCATCAAAAGTCCCTTTCTGAGAGTCCTGATGGTCTTAGATAGGACATGATCTCATGGGTAATGTTAGGGCAGTCAGGAGCACCTACCTTGTCTCCCACTTTCAAGGGATTGCCCTTCGCCTGTACACGCCGCTTCTTCACCATCACCTGGCACTCTTTCCGCTTCCCATACCCCAGATTTGCCAGCAGCCTCTCCACCCGAACAGGCTTCCCAGGTGTTACTGTACCGGCAGGAATAAAAAGGTAGGAGCGTGGATTGAGGTCAGCACCCAGCCACCACCTTCCTCAGACAGGGCTTAGCACATGGCCGTTTTTGAATTTTAAATGCCAGTCTCTGTGCACAGAAAAAGGAGCAAAACCGCTGTGCACAAACGAAAAAGTGAAATGGCAGGCTCTGTGCACAGAAACGAAATCATGGTCTGTGTGCACAGAAATAGAAGCAGGGCCTCTGTACGCAGAAGTAAAAGGGCATGCTCTGTGCACAGAAACAGGATGTCCGTATTTAAATTTTAGATGCCAGGCTCTGTGCACAGAAATAGAAGCATGGTCGCTGTGCACAAAGGTAAAAGTTTACTGGCAGGCTCTGTGCACAGAAACAGGATATCTGTATTTGAATTTCAATTGCCAGGCTCTGTGCACAGAAATAGGGCATGGTCTGAAGCTGGCACCCAGCCACCAGCCCTTCAGCTAGCAAGTTATCAGCAACTCTGCTGCATGACTATGTCGCAAGCGTGTGTGTGTGTGTGTGTGTATGTGAACAATTATTATATTAGAATAGGATTCATACAACATTGCACTTTGGCCTATCAGTGTATAAGAAAAATATCTAGATGGAAATTTCAATTGAACCTGTACATGCAAGACCATGTCAGAAATGCCCATGACTGACAAATGTTTGCTTCAATATCTGTGAGGACCTGTGCAGCAATTAGAGGGGAATGCACTCGACATTTTGAACTCAGACCCCAAGAAACTTCATTCTTGCATTCACTAAAATTGCTGGGATTCTGCTAAAGCAGACACGTCTGGGGCGCAAGCTTATACTTTAATCAATCCGTGTGTTGACATCATTTTGCTTGGAATCATTGCGCAGTATGCAAAAACATGGCTTTCTATGGTGCAACCGTGTTTCAAGGATTAATAGAACTGCACAGAGAAACCAAGGAGATATTGGATTGCAATATCAGATGATGATGATAATCTGGAGAATCATGGGAGTCCATTTCAGAGAGCAATCTTGCTTTCTGCCAACGCTCCAAGGAACAAACCCATAAGTTGCATTCAGAGCTGGCTTACCTTCTTCCTCAGCTTCATCTTCCTCTTCTACGGATCCAGAATTCTTTGACCTTAGCAGCGTTGGCCGCCGCACGACACACCGGTTGCAGGGTGCAACACAAACTTTTGTTTGCCTGAGGGTACAAGACAGCAGAGCCTCTGCCTGGCTGCCCAGTGCTAAGGACTTTAGATGGTGATTGTTGCAACTCAAAATCATGCCTCTGGGTGAGCAAAACACCACAGTCACATCGAGCTGTCTATATGCATCCAACGACTTGACGTTGTAAATAAAGCAAGAAATCCTCCTTGCATATTTTAGCAAGAAATGTTGGCGTAAACGGGCCCTTTTGCAAATTCTGCCCACTTGCAGCAATACCGGAATTTGCAGGCTATTGTCCAACCATGATGAATCATCTAGCTTTGGTTGCATTATGAGCAGTCTCTGGGTCTTGATGTCCTGCATTGTGTCACTGTGAGGTCTTTGCCCGAATCAGCTGTTTTTTGTTCCACTCTGAACAGCCCTGGAGCATGCCGCAATCACAACGGCTGTTCACCATTGTAGATGAAGGTGAGAAGGGTCTAAAAGGAACCAGCGTGATAAATGAGCGTACTGTCATGCAAGCATACAAAAGCAAGCAGTGAATTCATTGCGCTGAATTCATTGCGCTAATCAGCATGCTTGCTGAGCAAGACTTCCTCCTCATCCCTCCTTGGTATCATTTTTACTACTAGTGAATGAAGAGTGCTCTTTACTGAAGGCATCCATCAGCATATAGGGCCACTGAACCGGCAGGGAGTGCAAATTCTAATTTTGAAAACTTGTGCAGGCGGCCAGACCCTGGTGGCCCGTTCCTATGGAGACATCCAGGCCCCCTCGTTCCCAACCCTGGGCCTGCTCTTCTCCATTGCCACCTTCAGTGAGGCTTCAGGCTTCGAGATGCAGTCCGTCAGCACTCAAGACATGCAGATTGTGTATAAAAGGTGACCTGGGGGCTTAATGGTCTAATCCCTCGCAGCCTCAGGCAATCATCTTCTTGGGGTGTTTTCTCACTCCTTGAATGCTTGGTTCTGGGTTCTTTGTGGGCATGAAATGTTTACAAATCAAACCAAAAAAAAGTGTTTACAAGAGCGCACAAATTGGTGGCCTTGGCTTCAATCCTTGCGAGCAAAGGAAGCTGACATTAAACACAAACAACCCGCCAAGATACAGCTTTTATTTGTTGAGATGATCAGGTTGTGTGCAAAGTGCAATCAAAAGAATGCAATATGAAAGAGCAAATGCAAATGCCAAGTGTCATATGCAAAATGGTGTGAGTAAATTAATAATAATGGAGGTGGGCCAGGATTGGCACAGAAGTATCATATCAATGCAGGAGTTCTAAAGGGGAAAATGCAAGTGATTGGTAAACCAGGATATTGGGGCGCTGGCGTCCAGTAAAGCATAGTCACAAAAGGTGCTTGCCACCCAAAAGTGCTAGGTCATTGCCGTACTCACATATGGCGCACCACGTCCTCCAACTGTCGCTGCTTGCATAAAAGGAAAGGAAAGGAAAGGGTTACATAGCTGTACCTGCCTACGAGGGCAGCTTAGCTGAAGCATTAAAAGAGATGCCTGCAACCAAACCAGACTTAAGCTTGGAACTAAAAAGGAAAGCTCGAAAACTGTTTTTGCATTGCTCCGGAAAAAAATTGAGATATATAGGAAGCTTAGAAGTTGCTCAAACTGTTTCTCGAATAATTTTGCCACATTCATGTACAGCTCCACGATTGCCAGGATAGCAATGTAAGTGCCGTGTTTAGCAACCAGAAAATTGACGGACGTTTGTCTAGCTCCAACAAAGCATACATGTGCGCATACCCCAAACTTAGAATGTTCAGCCCCACAGCACCAAGATACACCTTGCATGTAAAGCTGCGACAAATTCTCATGCTGCTTATGTGGCTAGACTGATGACTCACCATCAACATCTTGTATCCAACTGCTCAACCGTTCCTGTGTTAATCAAAATGCAGCTTTGGTAGCTTTCCCTACCCGGTCGAGCTGCATTTGTATGCCACGGCCACTGGCCTTTGCCAAAGAGATCTGTATTGGTGTCCATGCTCAGGTTTGGAAGCCTGCTGTTCATCATGGCCACCAACAACCTGTTGCTGCATGCTGATGCTGTGAGGAGTCAGCTGCAGGTACGTCCTTCTGTGGCTATGTTCTCATGCAGGTATGTACTTCAGTGGCTATTCTTAGCTGCAGGCGCACACTTCTGTATCTCAATTCAGACGTGCCTTTGATGCAAGCCTGCAGAGCTTTCGCATTTGAGCTACAGCATTTGGTGAATGAAATGCCTGAAGCCTGCAGATCGCTTTTGATCAGGGGAGTTCTTGAAGGTAGTATACCAAACTATGGATGCTTGAAGGTAGGGCAGTGAATTATGGATGCTTGAATTCAATTATAGGATTATGGATGCTTGAAGGCAAGGGAATGCTTGGAGGTAGGGTAGCGAATAAAGAATGCTTAAAGTCATGCATAGGTTTGTGGATGCTTGAAGGCCGGGGAAGGCTTGAAGGTTGGGCAGCGGATGGATGAACGGATAGTGGCAGAACAAGGTAGGAGCGAGTACCAGGCTGCCGAACAGAGCTCTTGTTGCCTCTGATTTAAGGGAAGAGAGTCAGAGACAGGCAAAGGAATGACAAGTAGGGTGTGACCCTCTGGATCACAAAAAACGGACAGAGCCTGTGCTGCCCCTGCTTGCATGCCATTGCATGAGGTATGTGTTGACTGGACAAGATAAAGGGGCTCCGCCTCAAAAAGAAAGAAAGGAAAGAAAAAGAAGGGGGGGAAGAAAGAAAGGAGGGGATGAGACAGGCACACAGAGAGTGCTTAGTGTGCGTGCGATTGGCAAGCGCTCTGTGCTTCAACCAAGAAAAAAGGATAAGCAACATTTGCCCCAACTTGAAGGTGAGGGAGGCCTAACTTGAATAGGCTTGCAGGTCTTCTTGATGCCTCTTGCATGTCTGCTTTCTTGGATTTCCAAAATTGGCACGGATATTAAAAGGAATGCATGTGTGAGAAAGAAAGCAATTTGCAAAGAAAGAGTTGCAGCCGGCGCTTGCTAGGACCTGACAATTCCCTCCTTCAATGAGACTGAACCATTGGCATACGCTGCTCATATGCACTGTTGTTAAATCACTTACTTAAGGTGCTTGCTTGATGGGGCAAAATGCCAGTGTCCCTTGAGTGCACGGAAGATGCTTCTGACTAGGAATACAATGCTACAAACATGGACAATCCTGTACTTTGCATCGCCTTCAGACGTTATGCACCACGTAGAATCAGCTGTGAAACGAGGCGCAACATGGAATCAGCTGTGAAATGAGGCACAACGTGAAATCAGCTGTGAAGCAAGGCACAACGTGAAATCAGCTGTGAAACAAGGCACAACGTGAAATCAGCTGTGATACAAGGCACAACGTGAAATTAGCTGTGATACGAGGCACAGCATGAAATCAGCTAGGATACGAGGCAACATGCTTGTGAATGTTGTTTAGTCTAGTTTACACGGGTTTCGTGATGTTGAGTGTTACAGTAAGCCATTTTGTCCCGCACACAAGCTAGACATTGGGACTCATATCTAACTTGTTTAAATGTGAACTTTGACCAGGCCGTGTATGAAGGAATGCTGCTGCTGCTTGGTGCCGAGCTCATGGCCGTAGAAAAGCCCTTCCAGCTGGACAGACTGCGCAAGGCACTCAGAGGTGTGGGGTGCCGCAACTGCCTGTTCAGCTTGAGTCTGCCTACAGTCATTCTTTTCGTTTTGGTTTCAGCTTTCACGCTGAGTCACTGGGTCTACGTGGGATACAACTCTGTGTGGGGATAGACCGTCCACCATGTGATTTTTGTTGCCTGCTGTGGGATGGAGCTCTGAGGTGCCAGGCACATGAATTGTGAGCCTTGGGTGCAGCTTGAGGTCAAGGCTCGGAGTTGGTGTGCTTGAAAGGGATTTAGCATACTACATACTCGTACTCATACTCATTTCATGCCAGTGAGCTCACTTCATACTACATACTCATACTCATTTCATGCCAGTGAGCTCACTTGCAGTCCCTTTGTGTTGCCCAATGGGCTCCAAATGCTTATGAATTGCAGTGGTGCCCATGGCCTCCATGAGTAGGGTTGGCCAATCCCATACATTTATATTCCATACATGTTACATTTCCCTGCAAAAAAATGCGGAAACATCTGGCATGTCAGCGGAAGTGGCCACCTCTAATCATGAGTTACAGGTAACAGGAACAAAAGGCCTCCAGTCCATAGTATTATTGATAATAAATGCCTGCTAGCTATGAGCTGCTAGTGAGATCCTCAGACAGTCAGTGGAAGTCTGACTCCATCACCCCAATTTTATGATATGTAACGCATGGTGTCAAGATCAAGCGACACTCTACACGCACGGCACAAGCACCAATGGTTTGGTGCTAGCTTTCGTGCTGCGGTGGCAAAGGGCAAAAGCCAATAGCTCATAACAGGCCTGTACTGTTCATGCAATTTCAAATCATGCATCGACTGCTTGTACCATTGCTCAAGCTGCTAGCATTTTTGACTATGTTTTGACCAGGTAATTAGTGTACAGCTCCTGTACAAGTAATTCATGAATTCCTGATCAAAAGGTGACCATTCGTTGCCCACCTTTCCTGTATGAATGGCTTACAAGTCTGTAAAGCAGACTCCCAAGTGTGCCTTCACTGCCTTGCTTTCAGGGTGTCAGGCTCTTGATTACTTCTTGTGCGAGGATGTCAAGCTGCCAAATATACTTTTGCCTGGCCCACAGGTGTGTCCTCACACAAGTGCATTTGATTACTTTTTGTTTGAGGACGTCAAAGCTGCCGAAGCGTTTTGCTGCTTGGCCAAGAGGGTCGTGCAAGTTTCCTGGCTCCTAGCATGCGCAGGTCCGATCATTGTAAAAGCTTCTGTATGACAGAGGAGGGGAGACTGTTTTAGTGCAGCCTTGACAGTGACCACAAGTTGTCTTCCATTGATACACAAATCCTTGTTCTTGTAAACGGATTGTTTTTTTTGCCTTAGCATGCCTCAGTGTAAGCCACAGGCGCTGAATGCCTGCCTGCCTGCCAGCATGCCTTGATCATGCCCCCTTTAAGAAGCCTGCATGCCACTATCCCCTCTTAAACATTGCTGGGTGCGCCAGGACTGCATAGAAAGAGAAGTTCGAGCACAGGCTGAGACAAAAACAGGCTGAGCATTCCTTTAGCAAGGGAGCAAGCACCTGTGTGCCTTCCAACAAGAACTCCACTTTTCTTAGTTGAACCTGATCCCGATAACTCCTTCGTCATGATGGATTGTCATGATGCAGCATGCGCAGGCAGACTAAGACCAAAAGTTAAGAACCATGGGGGTTGAAATTATTAGTCCTTGGAATGAAATGCAAACAATCTTAGGGGAGCCATTTCAAGCCTCCATGTTACTATAAAGCACAGATATCACGAACACATAATGCGCTCCAGGAAGTAAGCCTGCCTCCTGAAGATGCTTCTGAGCTGCTTCGTGCTTTGGGCCGCGTGGCTGAAGCTGCAGGTACACAGCAGGTACGTGCAAAGCAAGCCTGCCTCCTGAAGATGCTTCTGAGCTGCTTCGTGCTTTGGGCCGCGTGGCTGAAGCTGCAGATACACAGCAGGTATGTGCAAATGTGGAAGCAAGCCTGCCTCCTGAAGATGCTTCTGAGCAGCTTGATACTTTGGGTCGCGTGGCTTGAGCTGCAAATACGCAGCACGCACCTGCAAAGGTGGAAGCAAGCCTGCTTTGGAGGAAGGATAGCTTTGTACCGCATTCTGCTCCAGGTTTTTTTGCTCAAGCTGCAGATACACAGCAGGTACGTGCAAAGGTGGGAGCAAGCCTTCCTTGAAGGGGTATTTCTGACCTGCATCTTGCTCCAGGAGTTTTGCTCAAGCTGCAAGTACACAGCAGGTACGTGTTAAGGTGTAAGCAAGGCTATGCTTCTGAGCTGCATTGCACCTTGAGCCATAAGCTGCTAAAGCCGCAAACACAAAGCAGAGGTGTGGACCCTCACATGCAAAGGTTGGTATATGGAGAGGAGAATGTGACTGGGCTACATGAAATTCCAAGCATGATCTTGCGTTCTGCAAGTACTCTGCGTTCTCTATGCAGTGTATCTTAAGCCTTGTTGCACAGGCACTGACTTAAGCTATGTTGTGCACAGCAGCCACTCTTTGCCGTTCTTGTACCCATGGCAAACAGTACCTTACGTTGCGATTGGTCATGGTGTGTGTTGTTTTTTAACTGGTGACCATGCTCAGTGCCACAGCTCAAAGCTGCTGGCTTCAACCTGAATACGTGCATGCACCCATCAGCAGGAACTGTCCACATGATTGTGCCCATTGGTGTGACATGATTTTATTCCATCCAGGACCATGATCCAGGCTGCTGTGTGTAGTTATGAGCTGCACCATGCAGCCATCAGCTAAATCCATGTATTGGTATGACTGTGTGTGTCTTTGTTGACCATTTTTTCTACCCTGGCTGCTGTGCTCAGTGTCGACATGAACCATGCAGCCATCAGCTGAAGTCACGTGAGGATGCGTCCATTTGAATGCATTCATGCTGCTTCACCTAAGCTGCTGTCCTCAGCAATGGCCAGCACCATGCAGCCATCAGCTGGGGTTATGCACGCATGTGCTCATTGCTGTGCAAAAGCATCATTCTATGCAGGCTGCCTTACTCAGCAATGGTCTGTACATGGCATGCACACCTGGGTGGCGGCAGCTGTCCCCAAGAGAGTCCTGCCTGCTGCAAATTATTGCCACCCACCACCAGCCTGAGGTAGGGATTGCAAAGGGCAACAGGGGTTTACATGGTGGTTTGCAGCCCACTATCCTAGCTGATTGACCTGTTGCAGGTCGTTCCCACCCATCATCAGTCTGAGGCATGCAATGTGCAAGATTGCACATTGTTTCCTGCTTAATTCTTATCTTGCATTTTTTGGTTCTGAATTCTCAACATCATTCCCTGCAACACATCTTCAGTTTCTTCTCCAAGGCTATGGCACTCATGGCTTGAACTTTGAATGTGCGCCATGTTTTTCCCCTTTTGAATCTGATGCGTTGCAACCACCAATCGCCTCAACAGAATTGTTTCAGTGTGCGAAGAGCATGGGAGTGCTAGCAGTGTGACAATATCATATTGATATGCTGCAGGTTTGTCTACTGGCTTATGCTTTTTGCCTTCTTACATTGTACATCATCGTATGACCGTACATGCTGATCATCGTTACAACTCCCTGCATGCACTGGTCATCGTGAGTGTTTTGAGGTAGCCAGGGTTGAGAAGCCTGGGCCACAATGGTTCCTAAAAGAGCTCGACACAATGCCTTCTTTTCTTTCCTCTTTTTCTTCTCTAGAGAGTGTTTGGTGACCTCTTGGGTGGTTGTCAGTAATTAGCCAGGGTCAAAAGCTTTGGCAACGATGGTTCTTAAAAGAGCTTGATAGTGTTTGATGATCTCGTGGGCTGGTATTGCATTATACACAACTAATTTTCACAGTATCCGCTGCACGATTCCAGGCTGTTTAAGTGTTCACCATGCTCCCAGACGTGCTGACGCATTCAAGAGCCTATTGTGCGCCTTGTCTAATCAACATCCCTCATGCAGCCCAGCCAGTATTTTAGAATGCAGCCAACCTTTGCATTCTATCTACCCTGTGTTCAAAAGCAGGGTGAGAGAGCTCTGCTGCCCTAAAAGCTCTGCAGCCACACACTGTGTGAATACCATGAGCAACGCGAGAAAGCATTTTGCAGGGCAGCTGGGGAAGATCCCTTGCATGAACTAGCTGGCTGGGCTCTTATCTCCCTGGAGTTTTTGTGCTGATGGTTGCAGGAAGACCATTTCACGATGGCTGTCTACTTGGATGATGGAGCGTCTCAACCCTATGAGCTAATGGCCAGCAGGATAAGAGAAGGTGATGCCTTGCATCCATGGTTGGGTCATATTTTTTATGTTGCATCACACGGTATGGTGCTACACGCGTTACCAAGGCGATGCCATACTGTTAAGGGGAGCGCCACTTGTGCCTACTTACCCTGAACACTTGCAGAAGATAAAAGAATAAAAGTGAAGCGTGCAAATGTCACAAGGTGTAGTTTTCCAGTGGGGCAGATGTCTCAAGTGCTACAACGTGACTGCTGCTGCTGCTGCAACGCGACTGCCGCTACAACGTGACTGCCGCTACAACGTGACTGCTGCTGCAGCGTGACTGCTGCTGCTGCTGCAACGTGACTGCTGCTTCTTGCAGCAAATATAGGATCATGTGGACAGAAGTCTCCCTCCCGTTGGTAATGCAAGCATCATCATCATCATCGTCTGTGCATGTACAAGCGCACACACCTGCTGGAGAGTGTGCATGTGCATGCATGCACACGCACACGCGCACTCACACACACATACGCACGCACGCATGCGCAGGTGTCCAGCTTGTCTGTATTTGTCAGCATGCTCCTAATCCAGAAGCACTGGGATCCTCAATTTATAGCTCGCTAAAGCCTGTGGAGAGTATATACAGGGTGAGCAATCGTCTCTCCGTTGTGCATGCCGTGGCCTATAGCATACTTTCCTTGCCTGTATACATGGACCGGCGTTGTGGCTTGCAAAATGAGTCTGAGCATTCCCAATGGACAAACCATAAGATTTCCTTAGCAGGTAGGAGGAGCCTCCTCCCTCTAAGGTGTGCTGCCTGAGAATTTCCCGATGATTTTGGTTATATCTTCCTTTGCATGTAGGTTGATGCGCCTGTTGGTAGAAAAGGAGGTGTCTTGCGCTCAGGTTGGCGCCGACATTTGAGCATGCATGTGCCATATGCATGTGGCTTTCTAATGTTGGTCAGCTGCGTGCTCTCATCTTGGCTGCCAATGCCATGGCCTTTTGCAGGTCTCTCCCTACAGCAGAAGGCCTCCAAACCAACAGCTGGCGAGCCTTCCCTTCAATCTTGCGCTCATAGTCACGCACCAGACACCCAAAGTCATTCTTGTCCCAGGCAACCAGCAGTTGGGTGGACCCCAGTACAAAGCAGGTCTGTTACTAGGGACAATGACCTACCACTTAAACACACATGCAAGGAGTTGTCCACACTTTAACAAAACCAAGCAAAGCTGGCAGCAACCAGGGCTTGTAGTCACAGCAACCTTGTAGCCACAAGCAACCAGGGCTTGTAGCCACAAGCTGTTCTGCTGTCGTGAAACTGCAGCTTGGGGTGGACTTCATTGAGCATTGAGCAAGATGGTCCCTTCTGGATCTCTTTCATTTTGATTTCTGCAATGTGACAAGGAGGATGTTTCTGCTTAGGGCCTGCCATCTGGTCAGCGGGGAAATGTTAGGAAACATGCAGAAGGATGCAGATCAATAGCTAGTTTAATTTGTTCATGGATGTTATGGTTGGAATGTCCCTTGGTTCAGGTGAAGCTGGAGCTGGCAGCCATCACCCAGGAATGCTAGAAACATCCAGCTCGCCCCAAAGGTTTGTTGATGGGACAGTTACACAGTGTTGATGGGGCAGTTACACAGCGTTAATGGGGCAGTTACACAGCGTTGATGGGGCAGTTACACAGCGTTGGCGTGTCACTCTGATCACATGAACTGCGGCAAATTCTTGCGAATGTAAATTGCAAGGGCATCACATACATTACAGCAAAATGTCACCATTGTTGCAAGGTGCAGCAAGGGAGTGACAACATTGTGCCGAGAAAAGGAATGTAAAAGAATGATGACAGGTGCCCTGCAAGCTGTAGTGCCACACAAGCAGTGGTGGTGGCAAAATGTCACCATTGTTGCAAGGTGCAGCAAGGGAGCGACATCATGGTGCCGGGAAAAGGAATGTGGAAAATTGATGACAGGTGCCATGCAAGCTGTGGTGCCACACAAGCAGTGGCAAAGACAGGTGCCACGCAAGCTGTGGCAAAGACAGGTGCCACGCAAGCTGTGGCAAAGACAAGTGCCACGCAAGCAGTGGTGCCAGTGTTCCTAGTGTTTTTCAAAGGGTGTCAGCTGAGGCCAAAAATCAGGTGTTTTTTGCACCTCCTTGTGACGATGAGGTGTGGCCTTTTGTGTGATGTTGAGACATGTGGCACTTTGTGTGATGTGGCCCTTTCTGTTCTGTGGTCCTTTGTGTGATATTAAAATGTGGCCCTTCTTGTTATACTCAGACATGGTCCTTCTTGTGATGTCAAGACTCTTGACAAGAGGATGTTGAGATGCCTCTCAGTAAGCGGGCATCCTATGATCATTCTCAAAAGCTGCAGGCATAAGCATCGCATCTTTTATATGGCAACACCTGAGCAATAAGCCTGGAGCACGCTGCTCCTTGCAACAATGGTGATTGCGAGAATCATTTTTTCTGTCTTGTCTCCTTCTTGACCAGGCACACACCTGAGCAATAGGCCCCGCTACCCGTACTGTGCAAATACGTAATGTCAGGCCTGGTCATTCCTGTTATGTAAGGCGCGTGAGGCCCTGTGGTCCCTGTCATGTGAGCCATGTGAGGCCCTGTCATTCCCGTTATGCGTGAGCCATGTGAGGCCCTATGGTTCCTCTTATGTCATTCATGTGAGGCCCTCTTATTCGGAATAATTTATTCCTTATGTGTGAGCCATGTGGGGCCTTGTCGTTCCTGGTATGTGAGTCGTGTGAGGCCCCTGTGGTTCCTGTTATGTTATTCATGTGAGGCCCTCTTAATCCTTATGTGTGATTCATGTGAGGCCCTGTGGTTCCTGTTATATAAGACATGTGAGGCCCTGAGTACATCCTCGCTGTGTGCAATAGATATGCCTGGGCCCCTCACCATATGCCTCTGGATGAATCCTATAGACTTGGGCGCTGAGTTTGAGCTGATCCAGGCTTTCACAGCTCTTCAGTTCTCCTTCTTCCCAGCAATCACACCACAGTAAGAAAAAATAAAGATGGACTCCTGTGCCCAAATCAGCTTTTGAGTTCTAACCCCTTTTGTGCTTACTGCTGCACTTTTTGCTGCACAGCCATGGCAACCGTGGCACAAGGGATGACAAGGGATTACAAGATCGTGGCATAAGGTCTACAAGATTAAAAGCAGAGGAGGATGGGCAGCCAATTGCCCTCACCCAGCAAACAGAGCTCATGGCATTCATGCTGCGGTGTAATTTGAAGGTGATTGTGCAGCAGAACCTTCTTGCCAATTTTTGTGCCCTTTCCCAACGAGCAGTGCTTGTGGCATTCATGCTGCGGTGTGGTTTGCAGTTGATTGCACAGCAGAAGTTTGCCAATCTTTTTAGTGTGTCACTAGTGTGTTGTGTGTGTGCCTGTGTGTGTGTGCGCGAGTGCCTGTGTGTGTGCCTGTGTGTGTGTGTGCGCGTGTGCCTGTGTGTGTATGTGTATGTATGTGTGTACGTGTGTGTGCATGCGTGGTCAGAAGGGGAGGGTTGCAATTGCTATCACACTGATTCTGTGCATGTGATGAGGCATGTACAAACGTCGGTGTGTGCGCATGCGTGGTCAGAAGGGGAGGGTTGCAATTGCTATCACACTGATTCTGTGCATGTGATGAGGCATGTACATCCGTGGGGGCTGCCACACTCTTCCTGTGCACTCTTTTCTTTGCATCTATCATCCTTGATTGTAACATGTGTGTTTAATCCCCCAAATTTTGATTCCCTTGTTCCTCCTACCCTCTTCATCGCTTTCCCACACGCCTTGTGCCTGTTTATCCCTCTGACCACCCTTCTTACCATCTTCAACATTCCTTCTCATTTGCGCGTCCTAACCTGCAGGGCAAAAGTGTCCCCCTTATCTTTCTAGATCCGAGGAGAAGCGCACAACCCTAGTGTTTCCCTTTTTCATAATGAACCATACAGGTGGCATTTAATCCTTGCTATTTCTATGGGATGGGGCACTCTTTGCTTTTTTAAAAACCTAGTTGCTTGCCCGGTGGGCACCGAGGGTTGTGTGGGAAGCAGGGGACAGACGCCACAGGCAGCACCAGCTGCTTGTGCTCATGGGTCTCCATATTGCTATACCTTCATTATTTCTGGTTAATTTTTTCTCTTCTGTATGACGCAGGATTATGTGCAGCAGGTAGAGGACAGACGCCGCAGGCATCACCAGCTGCTGGTGCTCATGGGTCTCCAGATTGCTACACCTTCATTACTTCTGTTTGACTTGTGTTTCTCTTCTGCAGGACGCAGGATTATGTGCAGCAGGTAGAGGACAGCCGTCACAGGTAGCACCAGCTGTTGGAGCTCATGGGTCTTTGGATTGCTTTATTTACATTACTTGTGTTTTTTTGTACCTCTGTTGCAGGGCGCAGAAGGATAGGCAGCAGGCAGAGCACAGATGCCACAGGCAGCCCCACCTGCTAGTATTTGTGGGCCCTTGAGGGGCTATAACTACATAACGTGTTTTATTATTTTATTATAACTACATAACTTTTAGTGTTTTATTTGTGTGTCTATTCTGCAGGGCGCAGGGGGATGTGCGGCAACCAGTGAACAGACGCCACAGGCAGCACCAGCTGCTGGAGCTCATGGGTCTTTGAAGGGTGCTTGTGGCAAGGCAGGGGGGCAGGGAGAAATTGAAGAGGAAAGTCAGGGGGCCGCAGAACGTGGACCTGGTCCGTCAGCACGCAATGGCCTTGGAGCTGAAAAAGGCATTGTGGTTGACTATCAGGAGGATGTGGCGTGTGAAGGAGGTGGGTGCCCAAGGGAGCTCTTTCGCTTGAGACGAAAAGAAAAGAAAAGGCTATACGCAAGCCAGCTGCGTGCATTAAGGATAAGGTTCCCTGACTAGGAAGCTAGCCAGGGCCTCACCAAAGAGGCGAGAAGGAGGTAGAGGCCTAAACTTAGCTAGGAGCTGACGGGAAACAACTGGTGCGGGTCTGGTGGGTTGTCAGCCATGCGCCTGTGGGCTTGAGATGATTATTTTTGGGTGTAAACGGAAGTGTCAAGCCCACGCTTGCTTACATTCTTTTCATGTATTGTCTCTGCGCACTGTACATCCTGGGTATATGTGCGCGTGCATATGTTTATGTGTGTGTTGCATATCATCCGTTTGTTGTACAGTCTCATTGTCGAGGTTGTGGGAGTAAGCTTGCTGGCTTCCTCATTGCAGAAATATATGCTTTCTGAGGCCTTGCCCCCTGCTCACCTTCCTGCTTTTGCTGCAGGCACATGCTTGGCAGCAGTGGTGTGCTCAAGGCCACCCCACAAGGCAACAGTGTATGTGAGCAGAAGCTTGCAAAGCGGCCTGCTTGATGCCATTAATATGGCTAAAACGCTGTTTGACCTGACGTTAAGTGGTGCGCACTAGCCTCTTAGCGTGTTTCATGACCAATTCCATGAGTGACCATGTTCATGAGTGATCACATAAGTAATAATGGCCATTACACAAGTAATGACCATGTTCATGAGTGATTCCATGAGTAATAACGACCACAAGAGGTTGCATGAGTGACGGATGAGCAATTCACACGAGCCTTTCAGGGGCGGTTCCACGTTTCTTTCTAAGAAGAGGTTTAGAAGTACATCCATGCAGCGTAACATCCAAACTTTACATCGATCATGAAATAGGGATGTATTTGCCCTTAGTCTGCTCCAGCACAAGCACCTTGAAAAGAGGTGTGGCGAATGACCCTAGGTCTTTGGGAATGTTTTGCAGAGCTCACTGTACTTCTTGCTTGATGGCACTTTTTTTGCTTCAGCAAAGCTGCCTAATTGATGTGGGAAGTGTTTTCACTGCCTACGTACTTTTCCGTTTCTTTTCTTGAGCTGCCCTTTCTTGCCCTCGATGACAGATACGGCTATGCAAACCTTTCCTTTCCTTGTGTTTGGTTGCACCTTATTGCTTCAGCTAAGCTGCCCTCATAGGTAGGTACAGCCCTTTCTTTTAAGCTGATGGCACACGGTCTGAGTCCCTGGTCTGGCATTGAATTTTTTGGACCCTGGTCTTTCGAGGACTCCTGCAATCGGATTGCTAGGAGAAGAAAGACGGGGCAAGAAGAGAAAATGAGTTACAGTGAGTTACAATGGGATTTGACCTTCAGCCAGGTAGTTTGGCTGCTCGGTCTGCAAGAAGAGAAAAGAACAGAAAAGAAGAAGGAGAATGGGAACAAAAAGAGATTATGCACACGTGGTCCAGCTGCATGCTCACAGGAAAGGTTCCTCTAACTAGCCAGCTCGCTGAAGCCTCACCACATGTTTTGGTTACAGGCCTAGCCTAGATCAGACTGAAGCCAACAAAAAACAAAAAAGGTCTCTGATGGGTTGTTAACCATGCGCCTGTGAGCTTGGACTCTCTACTGCCTGCCTGCTGCTATCTCGCCTCACCAGGTTGCCTTGCCTATCACGTAGAAATCAAGTACCGTGAAGACAAGAGGCCTGGACAACAGTTATAAGCGGCACGGAGGCAGCACGCAAAACTCTGCAACCTTATCAGTGCAAAAGCTGTGATATTTCATACCATTCTTTTGGGCGTTGGTGGAACGTGTTACACAGAACATGCACTCAATCAGTTTGAACAACTGGGACTTGACCACCAACACACCAATAAACTTGCTTACAGACTTCATGCCCATTCTGTAAAGTATGCCTACAAGCTTGTTACCACTAGGCGTGCTATTGAAAACTGTAATACTTCTCACAGCCATGCCTTGGGGCCGGGTGCCTCCACCAACCCTCCAGATCCCCATCGGTGTTTTTTTCATCTCCCATTACATACTTTTGCCCAGCTTCCAAACATTGATTTTATTCCTTTCTTGGTGAGCTTCCACATTTTAACTGATTTTGAGGTCAATGCTTTCCTAAATCAAGACTCATATTTGTCTTCCCATATTCTATCAGCCATAAATGGTTTGGCACACTCCCACATTTTCAAACAGAAGCTGCTGAATTGTGAGCCCATTGATCTTAGTCGTTTTGTTGTAGATCTCAGGACCAGGCATCTACAATATTGGAAGCCTTTATCCAACACACACCCTAGAGAGCGCAACAGTAAACGCTTGACCTATCACCAGTGGTGCGCTCCTCCTACTAAAAGAGCCTTGGTTATGCATTCTCCTTATAGTCTCCCCAAATACATGTTCCTTGACCTCCCCCATGATGTCATTCGCAGCGTGGCTCGGTTTAGACTGCGCATTCACACCCTTCGCTATGAGACAGCAACTTGGAATCACAGCTCTTCCCCAAACTGTGACCTTTGTGAGGCCGATGATGATGTCCAGGACGAACAACATGTCCTCTTCCATTGCACAAATCCCCAGGTGGTCTCTCTCCGCAGGAAATATGCTCCCTTGTTCTCACAGGCAGAATCTCATGATGTGTCTGCTTTTCTGAACCAGAACAACAACAAACTTCCTTATTTCCTTCATGAATTGATTGCCTTTTATGCGCAGGCTAGCAGTCGCACTTCTTGACTGAAGGCCTCATCCTTGTAAACCTTGCAAGACTCATACAGATTTTCAAAATTTTTGTCAGAATAGGTCACCAGAAACGGTTTCAACTTTTGATGCTGGATGAGGATGTTTCACCAGCAGCCAATCAGCTAGATTCTCGGGCTGTAGGCCAACCCCTTGTAACCCTTTTCCATCTTCAAGTTGGTGGTGGAGGGGGCTCACGATTCTTCTGAGCCAATGTCTCCTTCTCCCTAATTGATGTAGGGAGAGATACCTCTGCCTTCATAATTTTTCTTTTCCTAGGATTAGCCAAGTTTGTCTCTGCATACCCGAAATGCTGTGACTGAGCTTCAAGATTTGCTTTTAGATTGGGCTGGTTTGGTTACAGGCACATTCATGCTTCAGCTAAGCTGCCCCCGCAGACAGGTACAGCTTTGTGACCCATTCTTTTCCTATTCCATCAAAAACCAGACTGATCAGCCAGGAAGCTGGGCTGTAGGCCTTCATGTAATACCAACAGGCTGTGCTCCATTGAAGGAACTCGAGGGAGGGTGCTTGATGGGCAGTCTTTTATTGTGTTGAAGGTCAACAAGTAATCCCATGGCAATCCATCATATTCAGAATTCATCCTTTCAGTCCCAGCAATAACAATCCTAACTGATCAGAAGGGAGGGCTACTCTATGTTCCATTAACAAAGGCTGCTAGGGCTGAAGACACACCACACCGCACACATACACACACACACACGCCAGCAGCTCCACACATGCCAAAACGCATAAAAAGAAGGACAAGCCTCATGCCAGTTCTTCCCCCACCCCCCATTCACTTATCACCTTCCCCAGTTTCAACCCTGTGTCCCTGTCCGTCCTCCTTCACCGCAGCACCCCAAAGGCTCCGCGCTGGTGGATACAATATAGCACAGCCTGTTCACACCCCGCTGTCATGTTGCTGGTTATCACAGTCAAATCAAGCCTTCAGCATACATGCGGAGTTTATAAGCATGGTTTATTGACCAAGTAGCTCCAGCCATCAGCACAGAATTTTAGAGGGGTGTCATTGCTGTCATGTTGCCGGCTCCTGGGACACAGAGAGGTGCCAAACAGCCACACTCATCGGTAGAGGTAGGCATAGACGACAAGCAGGAACACCAAGGCCAGGGCAATGCCCACGGCAATCCCGATCTGATAATCCTGCAGCCTCTTCTTCACGGTGCGCAGGGGTCCGCGGGCCTTGGGGCGCTTGGCTGCAGCATTTGCCTGAGAAGACAGCATCCACAAAAAAAGATCAAGCTGATCATTAGTCCGCTACAAATTGCCCAGGCACATGCGGAGAAGTGCCTACTTATTTAGTGCCAAGTGTGACAGCAGCAGGGGACGCAGGCGCGCATGGAGGTGAGCGTACATGTTGAGCAATGCAAGCGAGGCCAAATTTTGCATGCCTGGCTGCAATTTATCTCTGCAATATAGTCTCTGCAGTATAGTCTGCAACATATTTGCATGCCTGGCTGCAGTTCATCTTTGCAACTAGTGTTGTTGAGTAACTACATGATGTGGAATGATGTTGTGAGGGCAGCAGGTGTCACAGGCACAAGCAAACATGTGCCTGCATTGAGTGCTGTGTGTGGGGAGAGCAAATGAGAGGCCCAAGACGAGGAGAAGAAGCAGAGACACCGGGGCTGAAGTGTCCAAGCGCCATGCACACGCGTGCACAGATATGCTGAGGCTTCACTTGCAGGAGGCACAAGTGCAGGGATGTGAAGGAGCGCAGGCACTGGCGCGAAGTGTTAACGCCACACACACACACACACACACACACACATACGCACCAGTGCCTGCTGCTCCTTGCGCTTTGCTGCAGCGGCGGCGCGTTTGGCGCTGCCACTGCTTTGCTGCTTGGCTGGCGCCACCTGCTGGCTGCCCTCCTCTCTCCCGGACATACCCTCCCCAGCAGACTCATCCGTGGCGTCTTGCCTGGAGGCTGCACGCACGTGCGCAATGTGTGTGTGTGTGTGTGTGTGTGTGTGTGTGTGTGTGTGTGTGTGTGTGTGTGTGTGTGTGTGTGTGTGTGCGCGCGCGCGCGGGCGCGCGCGCACGTATGCTAGAGGCTTGCATGGTAGTGCATTAGTGCATGGGGACATGTGCCTTTTGACAGTGGCAGTTTGCAAACAAGGAGTTGCAAACATGAATCGCAGTTCATCACCACCCTTGAACAAGCCACAAATATGACCGTGTCAAGAAACAAACAACAACGCCAACAACATGGACCCACCAGCTGCAGCTGCAGCCATTGCGCTTGCATCCCTCTCTTGCCTCTCCTGCTCTAGACGCTTAGCTGCAGCCTGCGCAAGTATGTGTGTGTGTGCGCGGGTATGTGTGTGTGTGTGTGTTTGTGCGTGCGCACGGGCATGTATGTTTAGGGGAAGGGGGATAAGGACATAGTGCAACGGCTAACATTTGCTGAGGAGATCTAACTGCCATGATAAGGAAGTGAATGGATGTGAATGCAAGGATCTGAGTGCACAAGGGGATCCATGAGTGTACTCCTGCACGGAGCACGCCGGCCTTTCAAATTACAGAGCTCGCTGCAAAATCCGTGGCAGGGCGGAGTCTTACATGGAAAAAAAACTTCACAAACACCACTACAGAAAGGCTGTTGAGGATGCCAGAGAGGCCAGCGGACTCTTTCAACAGCAGGCAGGTGAACACACGTGTCCTGTGGTGAACACACTTGTCTTGTGGTGAACACACTTGTCCTGTGGTGAACACACTTGTCCTGTGGTGAACACACGTGTCCTGTGGTGAACACACTTGTCCTGTGGTGAACACACGTGTCCTGTGGTGAACACACGTGTCCTGTGGTGAACACACGTGTCCTGTGGTGAACACACGTGTCCTGTGGTGAACACACGTGTCCTGTGGTGAACACACGTGTCCTGTGGTAAACACACTTGTCCTGTGGTGAACTTGTGAGCTCACACGACTTGGCTGCCTGCTGTGGTATCCTCTATGGCTGCCTGACAGCACAACATGCGGAAGAGGCTACCCGTAACAAGGGCCTTTTTGGTTGGTTTGGTTAGTTGTGAAGCAGATGCTTTCCTAACACGTCGGCGCCACCGTCAATTACTCTGTCGTCAAAGAAACTCATTCGACGACACACGGTGGGGACCGCGGCATGGGGACCACCCATATGGCAAACCATTCAAGGTAAGCTCGTCCTGCCACACAGGGCAAGTCGAGCAAGGGCCTCTGACTATAGGACTCATATCAGGCCCAGAAAAACTGACTTTGTTGGGCAGACAGAGCCCCTCATCAGCATCAGCCTCTGCATTGCATCAGGCCATGCATCCTGCTTCTCACTTCCCATCCATCTGTCCCCATCTGGGCTCTGAACCTCCCACACCAGCCTTCAAGATCCCACACGTTTCATCCTTTTGGTGTCCAAATCACACTCGTGCTGCCATCGCTCAAACCACATCACGTTGCAAGATGACACTCATGCTGCTCCCAAGTTTCATCCCTGTGGTGTCCAAGTCACACTCATGCTGCCTGGCACATGTGCACGAGCGTCCATGGTCCTGTTGGCGTCCAAGTCACACTCATGCTGCCGATGTTTGAATCACAGCATGCTGCAAAATGACGCGCATGCTGCCTGGCACATGTGCACGAGCGTCCATGGTCCTGTTGGCGTCCAAGTCACACTCATGCTGCCGATGTTCAAAGCACAGTATGCTACAATGACGCATATGCAGCATGGCACATGTGCGCGAGCGTCTATGGTCCTGTTGGCGTTTAAACCACACATATGCTGCCTGGAACATGTTGCTTTTGGCGTCCAAACCACACACATGCTGCCTGGAACACGTGCACAAGCGTCCAGCAGTACCTCACAAACGTTGCCCTCCCATTCAGCAAGTGCTTTGCACAGGAGCAAGGATCTGCAGCCACACATGCGCAGCAGCCTCCGCGCGCATGCGTGGCTGATGTGTGGCTGCAGAATCTTTCCCACACTCATCCCCACACCCACACCCACAACATAACAAGGCCAACACGTACCGCGGCCGCCACCTTCTTCTTCTCTGCAGCCTCAGCTCTACGTCTCTTTCGCTCCTCAGCTTCCGCTGCCTGCAGAAGAACACAAGTAACCACAGGTGTGAGTGCAGGATTAAAAAGCTCGCGTGCACAAATGCTCAGCCTCATGTCTCTTTCGCTCCTCAGCTTCTGCTGCCTGCAAAAGAACACAAGTAACCACAGGTGTGAGTGCAGGGTTAAAAAGCTCGCGTGCACAAATGCTCAGCTTCATGCCTCTTCTGCTCCTCAGCTTCCGCTGCCTGCACAAGAACACATGGAAGTGACCACAGACGTGAGTGCAGGGTTATAAAGCTCGCGTGCACCAATGCTCAGCTTCACGCCTCTTCTGCTCCTCAGCCTCCGCTGCCTGCGCAGGCACGCATGGCAGCATGCACAAATTTGAGCATCAAAGCTCACACACACACACACACACACACACACACACACACACACACACACACACACTTGCGGGCATGTGCGCATGCAGAGAAACATACTCTCCTGCCTGCATGCCTAATCGATGCTCACACGATTGTAACTTGATCCATATTTCATAACTTAACTTACAACTTGATCCATATATTCCAATGCAGGGAGTACCAGTACCACGAGAGCACGCTGGCGTGCAGAAGCCACTGCACACCACACAAGAGACACATCCCTGCATCCCTCTCACCCGTCCCAACCCTTACGCAGCCTTCACACCCCTGAACCACTCTCTGGCCCTCCAACATCTTGGCCCGTTGCTCTCCTCAAACTGCGCCCTGTTCCTCTCGACAGCTCTAAATCCCTCCACACTTTGTACTTTGGCTCACCGCCCACCTCCCCCTGGCTGCCAGGGCAACTGTGCCCTTTCCGCCCCCCCCCCCCCTTCCGCCCCAAACACTGCGAAGCCCCTCTAGATCGGCTTGCTATGGCTCTTGCAGCCGTGCCCAATTTCCTTCCCCACGTACCACATGCCCAGAAAAAGCGGATGCTAATTTGGGCGCGCGAATGTGTGTGTGTGTGTGTGTGTGTGTGTGTGTTTGGAATTTGAAGTTAAGGAAATCTACCACCCCCCCGCCTTTAATAAAGCCCTTCAAACGCTGTAGCCCAATCCCCTTGATATGCTGCTCCTCTTGCAGCTGCCCCTAACCCTGCCCAACTCTGCCCCACTTATCCTATCCCTCCCAAACCCTTGACTTGCTGCTCCTCTTGCAGCTGTGCTAGATGCTTTGCAAACGTGAAAAACTGATTGCGTTTTGAAACGCAGATACATAGAAACCGCAGATGCTGTGCCAGGTGTTGTGCAAACACGAACTTGATTGTTCTTTAAAGTAGCAACATAGAAACCGCAGATGTTGTGCCAGGCGCTGTGCACACGTAACTGATATGTATAGGACAGTTTTCCTCAAAGTTGAATCCTGATGGTTCCGGAAAACCCATCTAACTTGAACCACAAAATAACATGACTGTTGTTTTCGTTGCTGTGCTTCCTCCCCCCCCTGAAACACACAACTGTTGCAGCCCCCATACCTTGGCTTGCTGCTCCTCTCGCAGGCATGCTCGGTGCTGCACTTCATTCACTGCAGCCTGACTTACGGACTCATTTTCGGCCCCAAGCCCTCACCTTGATTCGCTGCTCCTCCCGCAGCTGTGCTCGGCGCTGCGCCTCATCCACTGCAGCCTGACTCTCTGACTCATTCTTGGCCAGCAGGTCCACCGGGGGCACAAATGCCTCCTCTTGCTCCAAATACTGCGAGCATACAGTGTGCATGAGTGGTTATGCCGTGAATGCTTGAGCCAGTAGGTCCATGAGTGGTGATGTTGTGCAGGCTTGATCCAGGGGTTTCATGAAAGGTGATTTCACGCATGTGTTGGCCAGTGAGTTTGTGAAAGGTCGGTGGTTGCTCGTTTAAAATGGCCACGTCTTGTTTGCTCTTGCAAATGCAAGGTGGGTGGTTGCCTGTTTAAAATGGCCACACAGCAAGACATAACCTTGGCCAGCAGGTCTCCAAAAAGTCCTTGTGCTCAAGACCCTGGGACCATGCAATAAACGCTGACCATGTTGCATGCAGGATGTGTTTGATGGCATGCAGCGGAGGTATGCGTGCAAAAGGTGAAGAGGCAGGGGGATGTGTGTAACGGCATGTGGGTAAAAGTACAATGTGTGTGATGTAGGACGTTTGCATGATGCCATGTAAGAGGAGGATGCATGCAGGGTGAAGGGGTAGGGGGATGTGTGTAACGACATGTGGGAGAAGTACAATGTGTGTGTGTGTTAAGCAGGAGGGTGTGTGCATGATGCCATGTGAGAGGAGGATGCGTGCGAGGTAAAGAGGCAGGGGTATGTGTGTAGGGGAATGAAGAAGGGTTACGCGTGTGCGGTGTTTTGCAGGCAAGAGGAGGATATGTGCAATGGCATGTGACAGGTTTGGATGCGTGCAAAAGGTGAAGAGGCTGGAGGATGTGTGAAGGGGCATGCAGCAGGATAATGCGTGTGAGATGTTTGCAGGAAGATATGTGCAATAGCATGCAGCGAAAGGATGTGTGCAAAGTAAGGAGGATGTGTGCAGGGTCATGAGGAAGGTGGGTCGTGTGTGAAGTGTTGGGCAGGAGAGTGTGTGCATGAAGCCACGCGACAGGATAATGCGTGCCATGACAATTGACAGGAGGAAAATACATACATTTGCATGTATGTATGTATGTATGTATGTATGTATGTATGTATGTATGTACAATTGACAGGAGGATGTGTTGCAGGCTTGAAAGGGAGCCCTGTGACTCTTCGTAAACAGAGAGCTGGCGAGGTCACAAGAGACCCCCCTCCTAGCCGTGACCAGGTTAGGATGCAGGCCCCTTGCTTGAACGGACTCAGCTGCCCTTGTAGCACAACAGCAAGAGCTGCCTAGCCACCAAGCGGAAGGGCCTCCAGCCAAGACGAATGACAGTATAGCAGCAGTTGTTTCTTTTTTACCAAAATCTGGACGCCATGCAGGGCACTCATTTAGCGCCCTGGTTATCAACCGATTGACACCCACAGGCCAAGCACCCGTATGTTACACACGCACCCGTATGTTACACACGTACACACACAGAACAAATCTGATGAGGCAGGGGCACCCTGTTCTTCATGGATTGGATTCTTCATGGGTAACACACAGAATAAACCCCATGAGGCAGGGGCACCTTGTTCTTCATGTGTTGGATTCTTCACGGGTAACACACACATGCGCGCGCAAACACACACACACACCCAACCACAGAACGTACCTGGCGAGGCAGGGGCACCTTGTTCTTCATGGCCGCCGCGTTAGGGTTCTCCACAAAGCGCGGGGCATCCTCCTTCTTCTTGTCAGCACCTGCTGCCCCGCCCTCCTTGCTATGGGGGGGCACATAAGCGCCACTGGGTTTGGCCTGAGTAAAAAAAAACATTTAAGGCACACAAGGAGCATAGGCATGTGGAGGCACAAAGGAAGGAAGACAAGAGGGCAGAGGGGCATGTGGAGAGAAGCAGCATGTGGAGACACACAGGAAGGTTAAAAACAAGAAAGCACGTGAGGCACACAGGGAGGCCAGCAAGAGGGTACAGAATAAGGCGCACAACGATGCATAGGGGCAACATGAGGTCACGTGAGGAGGGACAGAAGCACCACTGGGGGTTGCCTGAAGAGGCAAGCAAGGGGACACACAAGGAAGCAAAGAAGGGAGCACGCAGGCACCACTGCGCTGTTGTTCTGGGAAGGCACAAAAGCAATACTGGGCTTGGCAATGAGCGGCCTCTGCAGTGACGTGAATGAGGTACACATATTGACAAGGCCCAGACTGGATTTGGGGAGCGGCGGTGTAAACTGTGCAGCATGTACACACACACAAGCACACACATACACACTGTGAAGCCGCCGCCAGCCCTTCGCCCCTGCCTTAGGCACCTCCTTCATCCTCTACCACACACATGCACCCACGCACAAGCACCCACACATATACACACACACGCACACTACAAAATCGCTGGCAGCCCCACGCCCCTGCCCTGGGCAGCTCCTCGAAAAGAAAGAAAAAACTGCACATGCCAGGCCCGGCTGCGTGCACCTAGGGACCCTGGCGAGCAAGCTTGCAGAAGCCTCACCGCTTCTTGGGCAGCTGCTTGATCCTCCTCCCCGCCTTCAGGGGCATCGCCGAAGCGAGGTGCCTTTGCGCCCGACTCTGCGGCAGCTGCCTCTGTCTTGGCTTGAGCCATGAGGGTTTCAATGAGGGACTGGGCCTGCAAGGATGGGGATGGGGCAAGCAAGGATGCGGGGTCTACAAGCACGCGGTGCGCGGGCACTAAAACAGAGGTGCATTTGTGCCTGACTCTGCGTCAGCCGCCTCTGTTTTGGCTTGGGCCATGAGGGTTTCAATGAGGGACTGGGCCTGCAAGGATGGGGATGGGGCAAGCAAGGATGCGCACGTGAGTGCTGAGCGTGCGCCTCTGCAGCAGCGGCCTTCGCCTTGGCCTGGGCCATGAGGGTTTGGTGAGGGACTGGGTCTACAAGCATGGGTGTGTGTGTGTGTGTGTGTGTATGTGTGTGTGTGTGTGTGTGTGTGTGTGTGTGTGTGTGTGTGTGTGCACGCGGTGCGCGGGCACAAGAACAAAGGTGCCTTTGCATCGGACCCTGCGGCAACGGCTGCCTCGGCCTGGGCCATGAGGGTTTTGATAAGGGACTGGGCCTGCAAGGATGGGGCAAGCAAGGATGTGCATGTGGACGCAGTGTGTAGGTCTCTACAGCAGTGGCCTCCAAAAAAAGGGGCCTGGGCAAAAAGATCTCCTTCCCTTCGAAAAAGGAGAACTACCAGGCAGTGAAGACACTCCCCACATCAGTTAAAAGGAAAAGAGGAAACATAGAGTATCTCCCATGAAGTTAACGCACTTTCCATGAAGGTCTCGATGAGGGACTGGGCCTGTAAGGATGAGTATGCACGTGCACACGCAATGCATGGGCACAAGATCCAGGGTGCCAGTCTCTGCAGCAGCGGCCTCCAAAGACTTGGCCTGGGCCATGAGAGTTTGGATATAGGGTCTGGGTCTGCAAGCTCGCGTGCGCGCGTGTGTATGTGTGTGTTTGTTATGGGCACAAAAGAAGGGGTCAGGCAGCCTTGATTTTGCAGCATTGCAGCATGTGCATTGTGATGGCTAGGAGACGAGGATTTTGAGCAGGACAAGGCCTGCGAGGACAAAGTGGGAAAAAACGGCATCAGCCAAAACAGCCACATGCATGGAGGTTTCATAACTAGCAAGCTAGCAAGGGTCACACCAAAGCGATGACACAGTCCTGGGCCTCCTAAGCATAGAGCACAGTTCTCTACACGTGTACGCACACAACTTAAAATCTCCAAACTACAAAGCACGCACACACACACACACACACACACACACACACACACACACACACACACCACAGAAACACACCTGCTCTGCTGTGCTGGGGCGTGCTGGGGCAGCAGCCTCCCCTTTCTTGCCCTTGGCCTGCTTGCTGGGAGCGGCAGCCTTTGCCTTTGCAGCTGCCTCCTGCAAGAGAACGCATGCCACACATGGAACACAAAGTCGCGCATAAGTCCATTGGTGTGTGTGGAGGGATGCTCGATGTTTTGTGATCTTGGCCTGCTTGCTGGGAGCAGCAACCTTTGCCATCTCAGCTGCCTCCTGCAAAAATGTGCTGTGTCCGCGGAGCACATCACGCATGTATAGCCATCGCATTGGCAGCAACCAGCATTTTGCACTGCAGGTGCCATCAAATGGAATGATGCGTAAGCCAATGGGTACCCTTTTTGCAATGCCCATGGAATTCACTCAATCCCGTCATCTGCCTGCCAGCTCTAATGCAGCGAGGGACACCGAGCCTCTGGCAGCTGCCATGTCATGCAAGCACCGACACACACCCAGCAATGGACCAATGCCGCCCTCTGCCTGCCAGTTCTGTTGCAGCAATGGAAGCTGCGCCTCTGGCAGCTGCCATGCCATACTAACAGCAACACCCCAGGCAGTGAATCAATGCCGCCCTGTGGGTGTCAGCTCTGTTGCAGCAACAGAAACCGCGCCTCAAGCAGCTGCCATGTAAGCGGGTTTCACGCCCGCAGCGCATTGAATAACATGCCAACAGTAGCATGCCAACGGTAGTATGCCAGCAGTAGCATGCCAACGGTGGCACGCCTGCAACACACACAGGGCGCCGCTCAGAGGCATCTCCCATGTCCGAGACAGAAACGTCTCTCACAACCACAACAGAAGCACCTCCCATATCCACGACAGAAGCATCTCCCATGTTCAGGACGCAAGTATCCCCCACACCCACGACAGGAGCACCTCCCCCATTCACAACAGCAATGACACTGGCAGCACGCACGTGCATATGCTCAGCGAACCGCGTGCAAGACACAGGCATTGCGCGCTGCTAGTTCTGATTGCTCTCGTCTCTGATTGCACTTGCGCGTGTGTCTTACGCTGACCATGGTATGCTGTGACGCGTGCGTCCCTCTGCTGTGCGCTTGAACAGGCGCCATGCGCTGATAACAATGAATGCGTGCGTTTCACAGACCATGGTATGCTGTGACGCGTGCGTCCCTCTGCTGTGCGCTTGAATAGGCGCCATGCACTGATAACAATGAATGCGTGCGTTTCACAGACCATGGTATGCTGTGACGCGTGCGTCCCTCTGCTGTGCGCTTGAACAGGCGCCATGCACTGATAACAATGAATGCGTGCGTTTCACAGACCATGGTATGCTGTGACGCGTGCATACCTTTGCTGTGCGCTTGAACGGGCGCCATGCACTGATAACAATGAATGCGTGCGTTTCACAGACCATGGTATGCTGTGACGCGTGCATACCTTTGCTGTGCGCTTGAACAGGCGCCATGCACTGATAGTTTTGATTGCGCGCGTTTCTCACGCTGACAATGATATGCTGTGACGCGTGCGTCCCTCTGCTGTGCGCTTGAACAGGCGCCATGCGCTGATAACAATGAATGCGTGCGTTTCACAGACCATGATATGCTGTGACGCGTGCGTACCTCTGCTGTGCGCTTGAACAGGCGCCATGCGCTGATAACAATGAATGCGTGCGTTTCACAGACCATGATATGCTGTGACGCGTGCGTACCTCTGCTGTGCGCTTGAACAGGCGCCGTGCGCTGATAGTTATGATTGCACGTGTGTCTCTCGCTGACCATGGTATGCTGTGACGCATGCACACCTCTGCTGTGCGCTTGAACAGGCGCCGTGCGCTGATAGCTATGATTGCGCATGTGTCTCGTCCTGACAATGATATGCTGTGATGCGCGCGCGTACCTGCTGTGCGCTTGAACCACTTGCCAGACACAAATTTTGTATGCACACTTCTGACACTTGGCGCACCTGATGTGCACTGGTGGGTAGTGGCTGCTGCTGGGCAGCAGCTCTGAGACCATGCACTTGCGCTGCTCCGACCACAGACAGATGCCACTTGCCAAACACAGATCTTGTGCGCTTACACTTCTGACACTTGGCGCACCTGCTGTGCGCTCAGGCTGCTGCTGGGCAGCAGCTCTGAGACCATGTACTTGCGCTGCTCCGACCACAGACAGATGCCACTTGCCAAACACAGATCTTGTGCGCTTACACTTCTGACACTTGGCGCACCTGCTGTGCGCTCAGGCTGCTGCTGGGCAGCAGCTCTGAGACCATGTACTTGCGCTGCTCCGACCACAGACAGATGCCACTTGCCAAACACAGATCTTGTGCGCTTACACTTCTGACACTTGGCGCACCTGCTGTGCGCTCAGGCTGCTGCTGGGCAGCAGCTCCGAAACCATGTACTTGCGCTGCTCCGACCACAGCTTGGTGTAGTCCGTGCGCAAGTGTGTGTCGGATGTCAGCTTGCCCAACCACTCCTCAACCTGCGCATGCACATTGAAACATTCATTAGAAATAAGATATGCATGTATGCATTTGTGTGCGTGCGAGGACAGGGGTGTGTGTGAATGCGTGTGTGCATGCACGATAACCATATGATGCTCGCCACACAGGGGGGCATGGACACTGCACACTCTGACAAGAAGACTTCCTCTCTCTGTCTCTGTCACACACGCACACACACACACACACACACACACACACACACACACACACACACACACACACACACACACACACACACACACACCTGTGCTGCCGCCAGCACCTTGGCCTGCTCAGCCTGCCCGGCCGCCACCATGTCCCGGATCTCCAGCGCAAACCGCCGGTTCTCCCGGTAGTCGCGCATGCTGGCATCCTTCTCCTCCCGTGCTTTCTGCGGTCAAGCAGGCCCACAGCACAGCTGTGATGGTGTGTCCAGGTAGCATGCTAAAGAGCATCCGCAAACCATGACAGTGCAACAAGGGCTACAGGTGCAATTGCAAAGCATAGTAGTGCAACAAGTGCATCCGCAAACCATAACAGTGCAACAAGTGCAACAAGTGCCTCTGCAGACCATAAGAGAGCAACAAGGGTTACAAGTGCATCCGCAAACCATAACAGTGCAACAAGTGCAACAAGTGCCTCTGCAGACCATAACAGGGCAACAAGGGTTACAAGTGGATCTGCAAACCATAACAGTGCAACAAGGGCTACAGGTGCCTCTGCAGACCATAATAGGGCAACAAGGGTTACAAGTGGATCTGCAAACCATAACAGTGCAACAAGGGCTACAGGTGCACCTGCAAACCATAATAGGGCAACAAGGGTTACAAGTGGATCTGCAAACCATAACAGTGCAACAAGGGCTACAGGTGCCTCTGCAGACCATAATAGGGCAACAAGGGTTACAAGTGGATCTGCAAACCATAACAGTGCAACAAGGGCTACAGGTGCACCTGCAAACCATAATAGGGCAACAAGGGTTACAAGTGGATCTGCAAACCATAACAGTGCAACAAGTGCAACAAGTGCCTCTGCAGACCATAACAGGGCAACAAGGGTTACAAGTGGATCTGCAAACCATAACAGTGCAACAAGGGCTACAGGTGCACCTGCAAACCATATGGCAGCATACAACAAGTACACCTTGCAGACCACAATACATGACAACCACTAACATGGTCACCGCTTGTTGCCGAAAATGGATTTACAAACAGTAACCGCGTCATCGCATCAGCTCAGCACAGAAAAGGGAGGGATGCCTTGACCAACTTCACACTTTTCACAACATGCTTTGATTCACACAGTGCGACTTTAACCTGCAGGGCCTTGCGCAAGTTGTCCCTGGCTTGCTCCATCCTACCCACATCACACGCACTGCCTGCCATGGCACGCAACATCATGCCTCAAACCTTGAAAAGCATCGTGGCACACATACACACGCGCGCACATGCACACACACACACACACATGTACACTACAGCTCACCTGCAAGGCCTCATATGCATCATTCTTGGCCTTGGTCATTTCCTTCTCCTCCTCATCCATCTCTTCCAGCTCCTGCACAAACATCCAGGTGAGCACCATGCAATGTTGAGCACAGAGCAGAACAAGTGGAAGAGTTGTTGCCAGTCAGAGTGGCTATAAATAACGTTCTTCTGATTTAAAAATGCTGGTTTGCTTCAGTGGTTGATAAGGAACAAGCTAGGCAGTCTATATTCTGAATGAGTCCAAATGCACACACACGCACGCACCTTTGAGCAGTCCTGGATCTTCTTCTGGATGTCCTGCACCACACCATACGCGGCATCGCGCTCCGCTTTCAGGATGCTGAACTCGCTCTCCATGCCCGCTAGGACGGTCTTGAGCTGCACAGGCACAGGAACAGACAGAGGCACGCAAATGAACCTAAGAGGCGACTCAACGGGCTTAACGGGAGGTTTAAGGACGCTAAACTCTCTCTCTCTCTCTCTCTCTCTCTCTCTCTCTCTCTCTCTCTCTCTCTCTCTCTCTCTCTCTCTCTTTATACCTGCCAGGACAGCCTTGAGCTGCGCAGGCAGAGGAACAGACAGCGGCACGCAAATCAGCGCATTATAGGTGATGGATGTGCTTAAATGCTTTTGGGTCCCGCCTCTACACCTGCAAAGACAGCCTCCAGCTGACTAGGCACAGGGCACAAATGTGCACCCATGTACTGGGGAGTAGTTCATGAATGTAGTACATACCTCTTGGCAACCACGCCCTCTCAGTCAGAGCAACTATGCTCTGTCAATATGGGCCTCAGCTCACACACAAACACACATACCACAGCATCTGGCGCACCTTTTGGGCTTCCCCCTCTGCGTATTGCAGCTGCTCCTGGCTGCTGTCAAACTCCCTGAGCTTTCCACGTAGGGCCTGCAGCCTCGACACGTTCTGCACCACCATCTTTTCCTCCCGCAACGAGATGCCCTGCGCACATGTGCAAAGATACAAGCAAGCCTGAGATGCTCTGCACCACCATCTTTCCCTCCTGCAACGAAATGCCCTGTGCACATGTGCAAAGATACAGGCAAGCCTGAGACGCTCTGCACCACCATCTTTTCCTCCTGCAACGAGATGCCCTGCGCGTGTGTGCAAAGATACAGGCAAGACTGAGATGCTGTGCACTCGCATGCAAGCACAAGAGTGCGACTCATGTGCACAAAGCATATCCCAGTATATTCTGCACCACCATTTTTTTCCTACAGAGAGGGGGCACTGCACACGTGAATGCAGGCAATTATTAGCACTCATAGAACCTTGAAAAGACAAGCAGGAGGACATGCTAAGCTGGCCATTTCTTTTGCTGTTTTATGCCGCGCAAGGACTCACATAGATGAGTGATTCATGAGTTTATGAAGAGCCTCAGTTTGCAAGTGACTGATACTTCAGCACAAGTAATGGTACGAGGGCTATGCTTGAGTATGTAGTGGCGCAAGGTGTTGACGCATGTCAACTCAAAGGGAATGAGGCAAGCTGCAGGAATGATAGAACATTACAACACAACGCAACGCATGCATCCAGGTGACTGATATTTCAGCACAAGTAGGAATGACATAAAACTACAATATGGTTAAGGTTGGCCAATTCTATTTAAATACACCGTTCCAATTCCATATAGGTACGCCGTACATTTAAGCTTTTTGGCAGGGAGAATACAATTTACTTGGGGTATGTATAAATAATTGGCCAACCCTTATGATGATGCAATGCAGACAAGCAGGCAAGGCTCATGGGTTGGGTAGGGTAAACAGGGTTGAGCATTGTGCGTATCTGGCCCTCTTTAGAGCCTCTTTTGACAGGCACGCAACCCTCTTCACCTGTCCCTACTCATGAGGGCAGCTTTGGGCTGTGCTTCGAGAGCCGTTTGGTGGTCATTATTGCTATGACTGTTCCTAGAAAGTGCATGTTTGCAAAGGCAGCCAACATTATGATCGCAACATGAACTTGCGTACAGACTTGTACACCTGATGACGCAACCCACCCCAGAGGCGATCTGGCTCTCCATCTGGCGGATCCTCTCATCCAAGGCAGCCTCGCTTCGCAGGTCAGTACCCTGTGCAATGTGTGTGTGTGTGTGAGCGCGCGTGCACTTGCCAAGCTCATACATATAAGATGCTCTGGGTATTTAAGGGTGACACACAAAACAGAAGAGCAGGGAGGCCAGGAGGAGGAGTGCTCCAGCAAGTAAGGCTTGTCAAAACAGCTGACAGAAGTCAAGTCATCAATGAAACCTTGCCCTATAAACCTAAACAGCCCTGCTTCCCCATCACAGTCCCTACCCATGCGATAGTTCAAAATTTACTCTGATGAGCTTTCAAGCTATACCACCCACCGAGGACAGCGTCTCAGACACCGTTTATGGCAGCTTCAGAGGTTTTCCTGTCTGAGAGCAGGACTGCGTCCCCCTAGGGTTCGGTTTGCCGACACGTATCAGTGCCAGGAGCTTATTGCAACAAATTACATTCGGACATTGGGCTTGACCTTCTTGGCCTGGCCCAGCGACCAACCCAGTGCCATCCAGCAATAGCAGGGGAGTATCCCTGCTCACCTGGACATGGGACATGATCTCCTTGATCTGGTCCACAAAGCCCTGCCTGTACTTCTTCAGCTCCTTGATGCGGTTGGCCTTCATCTGCAACACAAGGAGCCAGGGATAGTTACAGCAAGGGAGACGACATGCCAATTGGCAGGCAAACCTGCAATTGCTGTGGTGTCAACCAAAGCATAAGCAAACAAGTAGGGTTGACTATTTCCGTACATACATGTCACGGATTTCCTATTCTTTGCAGGGAATATGAAATACATCGCATGGAATATACAGTGTATGGGATCAACCAACCAATTACAAACGAGTCCAGCCTAAACCTCACAGAGCACTACTTCAGGGCATGAGATGTGAGAGCAAGCTCAGCAGCAGCTGCAGCAAGGCAAGCTGCAGGGAAAGATTGTGACGCATGCGCAACCCCAGGGCATGAGATAAGAGAGCAAGTTTAGCAGCGGAAGTAGCAGCAGCAGCAGCAAGGCAAGCTGCAGGGGAAGGTCTCGAAAGCAATGGGCGCAGGAGAGTCCAGAAATCGCGACCTTCTCATCGCCAACAGGCTCTGGCAGGTCAGGGCATGCTGTATGTGCTTCACAGTGCAATGTAAGCTGGCCCCCTTCCAGGCCTCCATTCCTAGTTACCACTTCATTGACACCAGCCAGTTCTGACACAGCAAATGCAGCATGCTGTATGGAAATCATTATGCATGCATACATGCTGGCCTCCATGATGCTCAGGACGTACTGCAATCAAGACAAGAGAGCCATTCAGTGTTTGATCCCCCTCCAATTGAGGTGAGCACGCGCATACGCGCACAGCACATGTGGCGCACCCACATCATCTTCTCACACTCTCATTGACACCAACCAATCCGCACACCTCCTCCCAAGCTCGGAGCCTACTTGTCCTCTGCTATGCTCACGCTCACGCTCACGCCAAAAGAATTTGGTCACTGCACATGCCCTAGCACCTTGGCAAACACATGCCGCCAGCTGGACATACAAAACACCTCCCACAAGCTTGGAGCCTGCTAATGCTCTGCTTTGCTAGATTCGTAGCTTGAACCCTGTAATTGCACCCTTGCACCTCTGCAGACACGAGCTGCCTGCTAATGCAGAACACACACTCACCTGGAACTCTGGGTCAGACTCGTCCTTCAAGCGCCTCGCCTCATTCATTCGTGCCCGCAGGTCACGCTGCTCTGCCTGCGCGCAATTACAGGCTCATGTGGTTCAACCCCAGAATTCATTGGTCCCTTACGCACACGTGTGTGTGTATGTGTGTGTGCAGGTCTTGCTGCTCTGCCTGTGCACGACAAATTGCTCATCTACAAGCAGGAGTCTCAGCATGCCTTAACCATATATGCATGTATCTTTTGTGCTTTAGTGTGAATGCATACATTAAGGATGTACATATTCATGTGTGCGTGCTCATATGTGTGTGTATGTGTGTTTGTGTGTGTTTGTGTGTGTGTGTGTGTGTGTGTGTGTGTGTGTGCTCGCTTGAACATCTGCATGTATTTGTGTTTGTATGTGTTTATATGTGTTGTGCGTGAGCGTGCGCAGGGAGGTGCGTGTTCATGTGTGAGTATGCATGTGCACATTTTTGTGCGTGGAGGTCTGTGCATAGAGTAGCATGTGCATGAGCGTATGCGCACACCCACACACGCGCATGTGTGCGAGCTTGAGTGCAGTGTGCAGTATCTTTGAGCACCAAGTTGATGATACTGCATGAACTGGGCTCAGTTTTTTGTAAAGAGTGCCCTCTAAACCCTATGTACGCAGCATGTATGGCAGCCTGCACTCTGGTGATGGTTCCTGTCCTGAGTGTGCCATGCTTGTGCAAGCACACGCCCAGGATCAGAACTCCATTTGCCCGGTGTGTACCACACCCCTGAGTGTGCTTTTCAAAACAATATTCTGTCATTCTGCATCACTGCTGATGCTGCTGCCACCCTCGTTCGATTCGAGGCAACGCACCCGCTTGGCGTTCTTGCCCTTGCCACCTTTGCTGGCGCCCTTCTCGTTGTACTCCCGCAGCCTGTCCACAGTGGCCTTGAACTCCGCCTGCCGTGACTGCAGAACGCCCTCATCGTACGCTGGTTTAGGGATTCGC
Source organism: Dunaliella primolecta (assembly GCA_914767535.2). Taxonomy (NCBI): domain Eukaryota; kingdom Viridiplantae; phylum Chlorophyta; class Chlorophyceae; order Chlamydomonadales; family Dunaliellaceae; genus Dunaliella; species Dunaliella primolecta. The sequence continues at coordinate 1,551,856 of OU611758.1, read as the reverse complement.
ACAAGCCAAAGGGCAGAGCTCGTGCCCCTCGATGCATTGCTGTCCTTCGTCGTTGTGCTGGGCACGGCCCCATTAGCGGCCGGCTGCTGATCCAGGGACTCAATATCGTTGCTCATCTGAACGCATACAGACGCGAATTCGCACAGGTCTGTCAATCTCTGCGCGGGTGCAAGCTTCCCTCGTCTTCATCGTACGTTGACGACACCGGTTATCAAAACTGCAGGACGTTTGAAACAACAGGTCAACGCCTATTCACCTCTGGCACAGCCATGCTGGACGAGGGGGGTTCCTCGAGCTTGTCCTTGCGGGAGAGAGACCACACTCCTCAGGCCAGCCAGCAATGGCCGTTGAGCAGTATTTCAATTTATTTATGGAAGCTTAGGGCGGTAAATTTCAAACCATCCCTGTGATTGGTTCTGTTCCTTGCTCCAGTTAAGCCAGTTCAGATATTGACCAATAAGTTTTGCAGATACCTCTGTACTTCAAAATAACACACTTGAACAGCTTGTCATTAGGCATCATCATTACATTTGCGGCTGAGTTTCAATGCTGGGCATACCTCAGATGATGTTGAGCAATGCCCACAAAGCATTGCGTCCATCAGCTTCTCCCCTAGCTGCAGTAGTTTCTGGACAGCAGTGTCAGCCTTCTTTTGTACCTTCCATCAATGAAAGTGCTAGTGCAGCCCAGCCCCCCCTCCAGCACAGATGTATGGGCACGAAAAGCCCAGTGCAAGATCCAGGCCTCCGTGCTGCCTTTGGCTATTGCATCGAAGAAGTGAGGCGAGTGTTTTGCTGCTCTCCTGATGATGAGTGATGGATCCCTTGGGCTCCCAAGCTCTTCGCGTGTGAGCAAGCATGCTTCCAACATGAACTAGTTATTGACATACCTCTAAAATGTGCGCATGTCTCCTCCTCCAGGTCATGTGATTACGAAAATTACGTTTGGGCTGCGCAGCTTAGTAAGGTATGTTGGTCACACATTGGGTCCATGCCTGGTTGTAATCTAAGCGATTTGTAGTGCATACACCTGAGAAGGAGCATGTCCATAGGAAGACTGATGGACGGTTCCACTCGTGGTTTTGCATCATGGTATTCCAATGTCCTTTGTTGAATGAATGGTTCAATAGAAATGCAACAAAGGTGTCATGCGATGCCTCGCGTGCGACGAGTATCTGTTGTGAGGACTTCCCTGCACGTCCTCCTGCTGAAGGTACACCGGTGTGCCGGTCGCAGCCTCTGCATGCACAAAAGTTCAATTAGCCAGCCATGCATGGACATGTGCATCAGGCTCTATTCCAATCTGTTGGAGTTGCTGACCATGTTTAAAATGACAGCCTGCAAACCAAAAACGTCAAAAGCCTGCTGCTGGAGCATCTTTTCACAGTTGATTCGAGGTCAACTGATCAGGAGGTACTCAGTCTTTCTGATGTGCTTGGATTTGGGCTCGATTTTGTTGCGGCTGCGCATGCTTACCATGGCAGCTGAAAGGAAATGCTGAGGCCTGCAAGCTGGCAAAAAGGAAAAGTATGACTTAGAGCTAACTAACAAAAAGGAAGAGAATGTAACCGATAGCTTGGGACTAGGGTGGATACCAAATTAACTAAAGCCCTACAGCTTGTACACCTTTCCATCTGTCCCCCTCTTTCTGCATCCCTTTACAAGCAGGCTTGGAGACCCTGTCCTTGCAACTCTCTTTCACTTCCTGCGAAATGATGCAAGGCCTGTCCCTATTCTACAGGAGTAGGTAGCATGCTGTAGCTTCATGGCTCCTTTAGTTGGAATTGAAGATCACATGCTCCCTAAGCCTATCAGGTGCACGTGCCCACTCCTAAATGCCTACCCCTTTTCCTGATTGTGTGCGTACATGTCTTTGGAGGGGTCCTGGAAGGCCCAAGGGCCTGGACAGGAAATCTCCCAGACCGTATGATAGGCGAAAGTAGAAACCTGCGCTGGGCGACGGCCAGCATGCGTTCAGGGAAGATCTGACCTAGATCTTGCAGGAGTTCTTGGCTATGCCTTTGAGGCGCAATGAAGGACCCGAGGCACAGTGAAGGATCCATGGCGCAGTAAACCACCCCAGGCACAGGGAAGGACTTATGGCACAGGGAAGGATCCGAGGCGCAGTGAAGGATCCAAAACACAGTGAAGGACCCAAGGGACATTGAAGGACCCAAGGCACAGGAAAGGACCCAAGGCACAGGGAAGGATACAAGGAGGCTGATTGACACATCACCCTTCGCTCCCCAGACGTCTCACTCAATCCTCTTGCATGGAGCATGTTGCAGCAAAAGGTGTGTGAGCATGCACCACTGACAGGAGCTCCAAGCCTACACACCACTATGAGAGCTTTGAGGGTACCTGCCACTCACAGGAACTTTGAGTGCCCTCACACCACTTACAGGGACATCAAGAGTGCACACCACTAATAGGAGTGTACACGCCACTCACAGGAGCTTCGACCGGCAGTGTTTGCGTTGCGCGCCTTCAATGTGGAGACCGCGCAAGTTGCTGACCAGGTCCGCAGCAAGGAGCCCACTCTTTTGCAGATGAGGTACCAGTGGTGGCGGGATGGCATCTCCAACACCATCAAAGGCAGCCCACCTAAGCACCCCGTCCTGCTGGCGCTGCGCTCAGTCATGGACCTGCAGCAGCAGAGTAGGTGGCATGCATGTACAAATGTGTGTTTATGTTCGTGTGTGTGTATATATATGAGCGAGCATGTGCTTGCATGCACGCAAACTCATGCATGTTTGCGCGTGCTGCGCGCTCGTGAGCAAGAGTATTTTGCCACAGGCCAGCAGCCGGAAGGACTGACTGCTAGGCTTGGTTGTAAGTAAATGTATAGGATGCAAGCACGTGCTGTCTTCCCCCTCAGCTTTGAGAACCATAATATCATCCCACCCTTACTGGGAAAGGTTGCTTTACAAATCATTAACCATGATTTGCACTATTAATTACCATCATTTGTTTCAGCATTTGTAGCAGCAGATCACAAGGCTTGCAGCCCCACTCGTATAAAATGAAGCTTGGATAATTTGTTAACTGATAATTATGATTCATCTTCAGCACCAGCTGGTCACAAGGCTTGCAGCCCCAGTCATTGTAATATAATGTGTGGAGAGACACTTACTATCTCGTGTCGTGCCGTCTGACCTTGAGGTCAGAGTCCAGTCATGCACTTCCCGCGCTTCAAAAAACCTGAATGAAATGCATCTCAACAGTCAACACGCTGGTGCCCAATCAAGCCTCCCCGCCTAGCCACTGTTTTACTCTCACTCAAAGCCACAGTGTTTTTTTAACACCTAATGCCGCCGTCAAGTTTTTACTTTTATCAGCAGTGTTCTGTAAACACTAAGCGCCTTTATTTCGTGTTCAACTTTAATCTACGGCATTTCTACACACTGTCGCTGTTTAATTTTAACCTTTAATCCACAGCATTTTCTAAACGCTAAGTGCCAATGTTTCATTCCAACTTTAATCCACAGCATTTCTAAACACAAAGTGCCACTGTTTCGTTTCAGCTTTCATCCAGAGCAATGTTTTACACTGGGTGCCATTCTTTTATTTAACCTTTAATCCACAGCATTTCTAAACACTAAGTGCCACTGTTTCATTTCAGCTTTCGTCCATAGCAATTTTTACACTAGGTGCCGTTGTTTCATTTAACCCTTAATCCACAGCATTTCTAAACACTAAATGCCACTGTTTCATTTCAACTTAAGTCTGCGGCATTTCCAAACACTGAGCCTTTACCTGATGGCAGCTGGGTGGGGGAATGACCGTGGCAGAGCTCATCACACTTGATTCAAGACATTGAATAAGTTAAAAATGAATAAATAAGTCCTGAGCTTAGTGGGTCAAGTGCTACTGCGTTGGGCTGTTGCATTGGAGTCCTGAGGGAACAATGTGATGCTGAACATGCTCCGATTCTTCACAGAGCCTGGCATTATCATCATCACCAGCTTTGCCAGCTTGACTCACTCCGCAAATCATCGGCATGCCCGGTAGCACCCTGACCCCTCCATAAGCCCCTCTTGTCACAGCACGCCAGGCAAGTGGACCTCGGCTTCTGCTTGAGCATCAAAGCAGTGCCTCTCTTGTTATGGTTGCTGCTGATCTTGTGGCTGTTTGCAGTCTGTGCCATAAGTTAGGATGTGGCACAAACTGTTGTAAACTTGATTGCCTAGGTTGGAGCATCTGTTCAGATTCCTGTTCTCCCCCAACTGAAAGTTTGAAAGCCTTGCCTTCGCACGAGTCTGGGTTCTGTAAACTGCTCGTCTGTCAAGTGCTTGAAAGTTTACAAACCATGCCAGTTTTGAACTCGGGTTCGGTTGCTTACAGTCCACCTGAAGCATTTCATTTGCTTACAGCACCATCCGAAGCATTTTAACTCGCTTACAGTGCCACCTGAAGCATTTCAGTTGCTCACAGTCCCACCAAAGCATTTCAATTCGCTTACAGCGCCATCTGAAGCATTGAAGTTGCTAACAGTGCCACCTGAAGCATTGCAGTTGCTTGCAGTCCCATCTGAAGCATTTCAATCGCTTACAGTGCCACCCGAAGCATTTGGAGGTCTGTGTGCCTCCCTCAGAAGAGACTTTAAAAACTTGGAAAAGCATGGCCTTTTGTCAATTGACATGGGTTTTTACACTAAGAAGCACTGACATTTTCGATCTTGAATGTTTGATGAATGAGGCGAGGCAAGCAGTTAAACAGGCGATTCCAGGTCCAGCCATCAGCACGAGTGAAGGAAGAGGAAGACCAGGTCTGTATTATGCCTTTGACACGAGAGAAGAGGGCACAATTCAGCCTCCTGGTGTACTGGGAAGTAAAGAAGTGTGGAGGAAGCAGGAGAGCCCTCAAAAAAATCATGACAGCTTTTGACAGAGACCTGCCAAGTTTCCTGCCAGAGCAGTCACCCTGGAGGCGCTTCGTGCGCCCAGACCCACCTTATGTGCTAGTGCTTTGACGAAAAAGGGCATGCAGATGGGGGTTTGCTTCAAAGCACTCTGTGACAAATTTGGCTTCATCTGACAGAATGGCCTCACTCTGAATGTTGTCTATGCAGATCAAGCGCTACCCTGTTAATTGTATGGTTTTGTGATAATTCAGGTGATAATCTATTTGGACCAAAACCAAAGGGGAAAAATGAAGTGGCTGCTCAGTCATGGACTCAACACGGATGTCCACTGTTCATCAGCTTGAAATATGACAGGTGTTAGCCTTTGGAGCGCTGCCTTCACACTTGTTTCGCATAATATGCATTCAGTTGCGATCATCCACCCCAAGTTCAGGAGCAGGGAATGGCCTTCCACATGTTTTATAGACTACGCTCCCGGTGTGTGGCACATGGCAAAACAAACAAACAAACAAACAAGCAAGAACAATGAACCTCTTCTTCCCATCCAGGCAGCTCCTCATCATCGACCGCTGCATCCCCTAAACTGCGGCAGTACCACTTCAAGCGCATCATAGACACGCGCGAGAATGACCTCTTAGACCCTCAGCCCCCATTGACAGTAGAGGGTCTGGAGCAATATGCTGAGGGCACGGCATCACAGGTGCGTGCGCGCTTGTGTTAAGCAAGCGCTGTGAAACATTGCTTGCTTGTTTGCAGTGGGAGAGGAGATGGTAAAGCGTCTGCCCATTCTTGATTCAGTGCATGTATGTCAGTAAAGTTATGGAGAGGGTGGATGCCCTTTGTAGCTGCCATGCCAACTCTTCTCACGAGAGGCCTTCGCCTGTGCCATCGGAAGTATGTACGCACATGTGTGTGAACAAGAGCTCACACTGGGTGCATGCTAATGTTGCTACTGCTGTTACTGCTGCTGCTGCTGGCTGCAGCTCCTATACCTGCAGCTAGCTTCTGCCAACATCCAAAGCAGGGAGGCAGACCACGCTGCGTCCCATTTAGGAAAGGCAGTTGGGATTGCTACACTTTTAAAAGGCACCAAGTACCATGGCGAGCGGCGGCGGTCCTATTTGCCTGTTGAGCTGTGTGCCAAGCACGGAGTATCCCAGGTGTGTGTGTGTGTATGTGGGTATGGGTGGATGTGCATGCATGTGCGTGTGTGTATGTGGGTATAGGTGGGTGCGTGTGTGTGTATGTGTGTGTGTGCGTGTGTGTGTGTGTCTGCGCCCGTGCGCGCGTGCATGTGTGCGTGCGTGTGTGTGTGTATGTGCGTGCCTGTGCGCCTGTAGGCCTGCATCCATGAAAAATGCTTGATTTTTTTACTTTAACCTTGATTCATTGAGCCATTGAATCCGGTGGCTGTGTGGGATGGTTTGCTATGGCGACATATTGCAAACTTGACCAAGCGTGGACATGCAAAAGAGGCCACCCTGGCCTTGGAAGTCGTTATTACTATTGTAATTATAATGTCTTGGGATTGGGAGCCATCTGTGCACAGATAGCGCAGGTGCACAGATGACTGTGCTTCTTAAGAGTGAAATTGGAAATTGGCAGGATAGCAGCCAAAACAAAGCGACAGCTGGAGCACAGATGACAGGCCTTCTGTAAGCATTTACAAATCCACCTGGTCCTGGGTGCTGCACCAGGCTGCCTGTGTCCCATCTTCATCGTATCACCTCTGCACCTGCGCTGTGTGTTATTGCTGTTTAAAGGAACGACATGAAATTGAGCCAGGCGATGACAAAGACTGCACTGATCTGTGGTTTGATGTCCTTTTGCTCATGTTGGTTGCTCATTTTGACCACAGGAAGATGTGTACAGTGCGCAGCCCAGCGATGGTATGTGCGATGTCGTGCTGGCGGTGGCAAGTGTGGCCAAAAATCATTTGGATGAGGCGCGCGCGTTGGCCGGGAGAATCCCACGTGAGGTGCGAGCCCGTGTGTGACTTTATCTGTGTATGTGTGTTTGTGTGGGAGAGTACATGGGTGGGTTTCCTGTGTGGGTGGGTGCATTGGGTGAGTGTGGGTGTGGGTGAGTGTGCGCGCTCTCTTAAAATCATGGCTGCCAATGGAATGTACTTTATTTGTCTTGAAGTGCGGAGTGCAAACCCTAACTCTTCAGTTGTCTAAGACAGTTGTCTATGAAAGAAAGAGAAAGTACATAGGCAATGAAAACACTCCCCACGTTAAACAAGGAAAAGAGGTCAGCTAGGGCTGAGGCAATGTGCATCCCCTCCATCATGAGAAGAAAGAAAAAAAAGAGATCAAAGGGGATTAGGAGATTTACTTGCAGTACCCCGTGCCTGATCCTGGTGTTGAGAGATGGTAGGAGCCTTCTCAAGAGCGCGTCTGGTGCTAGAAAGTTAATAAGCTCCATTTCATAAATGCATGTGTTGTGCATCAGACAGTAGGGAAATTAAATAAATGTGCCATCGAGAGGAAGAGCAATAGACGCGTGGAACAGTGTTGGCAAGCAAGCAAGAAGTCTTGTGCTTGTACTGGTTTTTACGAATCAAATATGAGTATGCAGTATTGGATGCGTTCCATCCCTGGCTGGTGGGTTCAAATGTGCAAGCTTATAAAAAAGGGATGGTTCATACATGAAAGTTGTATTTCGACATATCGTGAAAAATGATGTTTGAATGCGTTTGCTAGAAATAGCTGTTTTGCCGATGCATTATATTTACAAGTCAAGCAATCAAGAGTCAGGTGTTCCTCGCTTCCTTTGCCAGGCTTCCAAACTCCACTGGTTTCTAGGGGAATGGAGTCATGCTGCCTGTGCTTCCAGACTTCCTCACTCAAGCCCTTGCCCTCAGCTGTACCCCTCATCCAGCTCCTCCTCAATCCAGCTGGACACCTTATTCCATGGCAGCAAGGCTGGAGCCTCCCCTTGGTCATGCATGGAATATCATAAATGGCATTTGATGAGCTTCATGCCAGCCTCCCCTTCCTCCCTCGAGGCCCATGGGCAGATTCTTGGACTTTATTTTCATGCCGACATCATTGATGTATGGCCTTTGGGTGGAAGGGTGGGTTGCTGAGGGGGGGGGGGGGGGTGGCCCCCAGAAGGTCTCTCCCACCTAGGACCTTCCCTCCCCAAAATTGCCCCTTACAAACGTGTAAAAATGCGACGTTCGCGTATTTCACGTGTCAAAACGCGTACGTCTGCCCACATGTGTGACCCATCCCTTAAATAAGATGTTTCGACCTCCATTCAGGTGGTTTGGCTGCCCGTCCAGCTTTTCACTGCCACCCATCAAAACGAAAGGATAACACAGGTTAAGTCTGGCCCCGTGCGGTGAGGAAAGGTCGCCTGTCCTGAAAGGCAGGGCCCCACGTGCAGACACATCAAAAAATCTGCCCTAGCTGTTCAGTTTGAGCAGCACATCCCTGGTGTTCGGATTATGATGATTAGGTGTTAGTGCGAGGAAAAAGGAAAAAAGGAAACCTACGTAGGCAGCGAAAACTACCTACGTCAATTAAGGAAAGAGGGCCACATTGTTCAAAGACCGTATGACCATCAGTGAGGTAGGAAAAGGAAAAGTGAAAGGTCACTGTTTACTGTACTTTGGCACGTCAGATAATTGCTTGTTTTCCTGCGCTTAAATAATGATATTAAATTCAGTCCTCCTGGTCCAATTTGTCCTCTTTGCCTTCATTGCTGAACGGAGTAATGGAGTGTTCCACTGGCTAAGTAGGCTAATTTTCCAGCCATATTGTTCAGGCTTCTTCCCCTGAAGATGCAACTGATGTTTTGCCGCTGTCTTTCCAGCCTGACTCATCCACCTCAGCGCGCACCTGCAGGCAGCCCCTTTGATGCGTTAGTTGGGTGTGACACATGCGTACAATGTCTTGCTCCTGCCCTCTCAACCTGACTGATCCACCTCAACGCACACCTGCAGGCGGCTCCTTTGATGCTCATGTCAGTTGGGTGTGATTCATACCTCAGAGCTCTGGAGGCATGCAACTTCGACCCCTTTCACGAGAGACTTCAAGGGCGGGGTAGTCCGCTAAGTCCCCTTATGCATGTGCTGCGTGTGAAGATGCATTTGCTGCGTGGGACATACTGAGGCTTTGACCTTGTTTGCTGCCCAAAACTCATCCCCTTTTTGAACTTGCAACAACAGCAACGACTGTACAGCAACAACCGATTAAACTCATCTTTATTTGATGGAATGGGCATGTGATCAAGTTTGGTTTGGTTTGGTGACAGGCACCTTTTTGCTTCAGCTAAGCTGCCCTTGTAGGCAGGTACAGCTATGTAACCCTATCCTATCCTATCCACATGATCCCAACCGCACCCCTCTTCCTCCAACACTTTCCAAATTGATACTTCCACTTACCTTTCTGAGAAGTACAAGCAAAATATGGCCAGTGAACCAGGTATCATGTGCACCAGCGATGCAGCCTCCCATTGTGATCAGTACATTTATTTTTTTTCAGCGTCATAGGCGCAGATTATGGCTCTGCTTCCACGCAAGAAAGTTGAAAAAGAGCTTCAGACAACCCTGAATTTCCATGGTCCTCACTCCTTCTTCACTCCTTGTCCTTGTGGTTAGGGTCCATTGCTGCATGCGCCAGGCAAAAACTTGCTATCTTTCCTACATGTGCGTGGCATTTTTGGCTGGCATAATCTTGCCTTTTCTTTCTTAGAGCTCCTCCGTGGCGACACTCTGGCATTTTACCCTTTTGGATGCAGTTGAAAAGTGTCACAATGGGAAAAGAAGCTTTTTGTCAAGGTGCCTGACTGCTAACAAGCCTCGAGTGCCGTCCCGATACAATGGACTTCATAGAAGGGCAGAGAAATATCCTTGGTTAAACCTATTATAAGAAAAGGAAGGGGTGACAAAACTGCTTGTGAGGATAGCTTAATTAAAGCAAAAAGGAAGATTTTAGCTTCACCATTCTGACCTAAACAAGAAGGGCAACATAAACATCCCCAATCTTGATCTTTCTTGTTGTTGGACCTTCCTTCTTTCTCTGCTTCTCTAATTGTGAGTACCAGGGAGGGGGGGGGGGTCATACGGTTTTTGGACTAAGGTGGCTTCCTAACTGATTTGAGCAGTGTTCCACTGCAGGCATAGTTGTAATCTGTTCGTTATTTCACTTCGTTTTTTTTCCATCAGCATTCTTTGCGCTGGACTTACTAATCAGCTTGCAATTTATTAATTCAGATGAAGTTCAAGGGAAGACCCAACAGTCAGCACTGACACCGACGATTAGCCCCGAGTTGTTGGCCATCCATCCAGGTTTTGCCTAGCCCTCTTGTAAGGAGCCCGCCCACTTGGTCAAAAGTGTGGGCAGCATAAATAATCCCACCCACACCCAGGAGGATTCTGTGGAGATTGCTCTCAGCACCTTAATGGTTTCAAAGTTGTGCCGTTCGCTATGTTGAGTCCTCTTGCTAGGCAGGCCTAGATAATGAAGATGTCTTCAAATTTTCCATCAAGTAAGAATGGTGAATCTTCAATATTACAAAAAGAAAAGAAAGAACTGCATAGGCAGCAAAACTCCACACATGAGGAAAAGAGGTTACTCGGGGCTCGGCATTCTGTTCGTGAAAGAAAGAAAGAAAGGAAGACTGCGCTTGCCAAGTCTGGCCGCGTGCATTAAGGAAAGGTCACCTGAAAGGCAGGGCCCCACCACACAGACCAAGAGGAAGAGGTGGCACAGAAGTCTACACCAGCGAGTTGGCCTCCACCATGGGACCTACGACACGACTGTCAGACAGGCCCTGTCCAGCGTCTGTTCATGAGGTTGTCTGACCTCACTTGTGCTGCTGATCACCTTCGTTACCTCTCATATGGTTTGTTATCTTTCTGTCCAAGTTTTGTAAGTTTAGCGTTTTTTGGCCAGATCTGGTTATAGGCCTCAGTAATTCCGCTCAGCTGCCCTTGGAAGCGAAAATGGCGATGTAACCTTAACTTATATATAAGTAATTGCCTTACCTCTGATATCGCATAGTACTCAGTGTGAGGGGGAAGTGGGCCGTCTGTTTGGATTAGTTGGGTAACGTACCCTCCCTTGAAGGAATGGTTAAAATAGATCAAGGAGGCTGGAGTTGTGTCTATCTTGATCAGGAAGTGCTAGGATTCGCCTACCCTTCTTGCAAGCATTGCAATGCATCTATGACAGTGGATATTGAGAACTGAAGTGTAAAGCATAACATAAACACATTGATAAATGATTTATCATGGCCTCTTGGACCATTTTTTTAGTGTGATGCTGTTCTCAAACTTTCCGCGCTTCTTGTGGAAACACAAATGCATATTTTCCTGACACTACAACCTTTTGGAGTTTTGTGCACGACTTTGCACGCTTGTTTCATTTAAAGTGACAGTGTGCGTGATTCTTACAGTTGACACTTCTGAACTCAGCTCAAGGCTTTCAGTTGGCATTTACACAAGTTTGGTTTGGTTACAGGCACCTTTTGCTTCAGCTAAGCTGCCCTTGTAGGCAGGTATAGCTATGTAACCCCATCCTATCCTAGTAGGATTTGCCAAACCTTTGTCAGCATGCCTGTCTCTGGTGACTAAGTTTCATGTTTTGTTTTTGTTCTCCAGCTCGGACTGGTTTGGTTACAGGCATTGTCTTCGCTTCAGCTAAGCTGCCCACGTAGGAAGGTACAGCATATGTATCCCTTTCCTTTCAGCTAAGCTGCCCTTGTAGGCAGGTACAGTTATGCAAATCCTCCGTTGACCAGAAATACTGGGGTCAAAGAAATACGAAGGCCCTATTTAGTTAGACCCTTGCTAATAAATTTTTTTCTTTTTATGAGCATGTTTTTTGTCCTCGTGCAGTTAACAAGAAGGTAGTGACGTACCATAAGTGGTGTGGGAATTCTGAGAGTGGTCCCAGAGGTGCTCCTTTTTGTATCCCCTCGTATCTGTTCAAGGATTTGGACAAGCATGTTTTGAGAAACATTAGCAGATTTAGATTGCGTGCTCATCACTTGAGAGTGGAGTCTGGTAAATGGCTTGGGGGTTCAAGTATCTGTGATAAGTGTGAGTGTGGGGAAGTCCAGGATGAAAAACATGTGCTTTTCTTTTGCAAATGTACTGAGGTGCGTGAGCTACGCACGAGATACAAGGACCTTTTTGAGGAGATGTTTAAGACTTTGCGTGAGTTTGCTCCGCCTTCAAACGCTGACTTTATTCCATTCTTGGCTTGCCATCATACTATCACTGATTCTGAAATCAATGCTTTCCTAAACCAAGACTCATACAGACTCATTAGATTTGTGTCAGACTTGGTCTCAATTTTTGATACTGGTTGAGCTTGTTTCACCAGCTGCCATCAGCCAGAGTCTCGGGCTGTAGGCCACCATTGTAAACCCTTTATGAGCAGGCCAGCAATCAGTCGTTTTGACTGGAGACCTTCATTGCTTCTATAACCTGTAACCTAACCTGTTAGACTCTTGCTCAGGGATGTGCAGTTGCGCTGGATCTGGGTGTGAAATCCTTTAAATGGTTACAGAAGTTACAGGATTAGGAGGCCTCCAGTTGAATCCCTTCAGTGAAACCATTCTTGCTAGCTTGCTAACTAGGGGACCTTTCCTAAATGAATGCGCCCTTGGATGGCGTGGTCTTTTCTTCTCATGTCAGGTGCGTGTTCATAAATTGACTTATTCAAACAGCATGGACTTAAATATCAAGGGTCATAAAGCTTCCGTACAAACTCCATGCTCATGACCTCGTGCCCTAAGCTATGTAACCCTTTCCCACATGCCCTAACTGTTTTCTCCTTATGGTGAAGTTGACTTTCAATGCTTCAAGCCAACATGTTTCCTTCCTCCTAATTGATATAAACCCTTTGAGGCACACGCCACAATAACAGAGTCACATTACACTATCCTATTTGGAGGTGCTGGAACCATTCATTAACCATACACTACTTATACCCTCTGCACTGTTTCATGAACAAGTCCTTGTTTCTAGCTGTGCTCGCTGCTGGAGTGTTGAAACGACTTTCAAAGGGGAGTGCCTGCGTTTTTTATAGTCTTCTTTTTCAAGGTGTTAAAATAAAAAACTTACAGTCTAAGCCAGGCAAGTGCTGGTTCAAAGCTTTTCTAGCAGCAGGGCCCGCATCAAGAGAGTCATGAACCAAACCATGTTTTGATGTTCCTGGCAGGTACAGCTATGTAACCCTTTCCTTTCCTTTCCTTTGATGTTCCTGACCCTCTCATTTTGCATGTGCTGCTCCTCCTTACATCAACTTTACATTTACTATTATCTGGCCCCTTTGTTCTTGGCATGCTCAGCGTGATAGACCGTGCTTCTTCCTTAAGCTACTACACGAACACACATATGTTGCTCTCTGTTGATGCAGCCGGTTGGTCCTGGCAAACTCCTGATGTTTATCTACCGTTGCTTTGCCATACAAACAACAGTGGAAAATTTTCCCCTTGTTCTTGGCAAGGGTTTTGTACACTTACATGCATGGGCTAAAAAAAACACTTTACATTTTCATAATACAGTCTTTCAAACAAACTTCAATTTTTCTTTCATAACTTTGCCATTATGAACAGACTAGCAGTCAAACGTCTTGACTGAGGCCTTTTTCCCTTGTAACCCTCTGCAAGCTTGGCTCATCTACAGAAAGGCCCTCAAACTTTTAATTAAATGCCACCATCATGCTGTGAACCATGGCATTAACAAAATTGTAACACCAAACATGCCTTTCATTCAATTTAGCAACACAACAAAGGGGGAATACAACAAAGGGGGGGGGGGGCTACAGGATGGGCTGCTTACGGTAGGGCAAGGCGCACGCCTGGATGGATGGCTGACAACCCACCAGATCAAAACTCGTCTGATTGCTCATACCTTGCTTCAGTTGGTGAGATTCACTGTTAGTGTCAGCGCTGACTGTTGGGTATCTCCTTAATGCGCGCTGCTTGTTGTCCAGCGTAAATTTAAACTTTTCCCTAGTTGATGAATGGAAAAGCTCCCCTGCCTACATAGTAATTCTTTTCTTTTTTATGTCTGTATAAGACACGAGGCGGCATAACATTCCAACAAAAACACAAAATTGTTGGTTTCAAGCAGCACTAGCAATCATACAACAAGCGAGTCTCATAGGGTCGACTTAAGTTGCAAACTCGATATAAATAAGCCAAGTCGGAAAGAGAACACGAGGAAAACATAAAGATCCGACACAGTTGTGGGCACTTGTTTATTCTTGGTGTTCGCGCTTAGAGGACAGGTTTCAGGGAAGCATAGCATTGACATTAGAAATGAAGTATCTTAAAAAGAAGACTGGCCAAAAAGAAGGGGCAGGCTCTTTATCACACAGCTTACTTTTGGATCTCTACGCTAGGCTCCGGTTCCTGCACAGCTTGAGCCTCCTCGGTACCGAACAGGCAGAGGAAGATGTAGGTGGAAACCAGGATGATAATGCCACCAGCTGCACCAGTCCTGGTGTATTGGCCCATCTCGATATCAGAGTGGTCACCTCCTCCAATCCTGTGGGCGAGAGTGCGAGTGTGTGGCATTTACAACCTGCAAGGCTACTGAGGAAGGGTGAGGAAGCCTTAAGCTGAGCAGCCAAATCTTTTGGCTGAAGGCTTGATCTTCAAAACAAACATGTAAATCAAAGACAGTTCGATGCTCACCTGTGGCGTGAAAGTGCACCTCATTGGATACTTAGCATTTGATAAGTCTTCTCATATTATGCCAAGCAGCATTGAATCTCATCACCAAGCAAGTTTTGTGTCAAGTCTGACAACTGAGCTGGACGCAACCCACTCAGCTGCTGTCAGCGAGCATTGACATCCTCTGCACACCTCAGCAACGATGGCCATAACCAACAAGCACATTTCACTCACGTGTATGCAATCTTGACGTACACACTGGTAATGAGGGTAGCCAGCATGATCTTGACGGAGAAGATGGTCATGACGCTGCGGAGGCAGAAGTTAGGCACCAATTGAGGCAGAGAGTTAGAACAAACATGAACACGGGAGGCCTCGACACAATTTTGCAGGTGGCCAGCGTGACCTTGACGGAGGAGATGGTCATGACCTTACGGAGGCAAAAGTTGATGTGAGATGGGATGGTTGGGAATAGAGGCCCCTAGTACCCAAGTACACACAAACAAACTTATCGATGGTGATGAAATGATTGATTAGCAGACAGACAAGCCAACATCTTTTGCTTAACCTGGAGCACACCTGTGTGATTTACATATTGAGCAGGTCTTTGTCAGTAGCATGTACGGCTAGCCTTCATGGACACTTACACAGCAGCTTTTTTACTATTGAAAGGAATTGTGTAATTGGCAGGTCTTCACATGCAGGAGCAGTGTGCAAGCAATGCTCAATTGATACTCTAGCGACCGTACTGTATAACGACGCTGATATAATAAGGGGTCCCAAAATAATCCCATAACGAGGTCTGCCAAAAAAAACTTGAAATTTGTGAACTTCTGCATTT
The DNA here is from genome assembly GCA_914767535.2 of Dunaliella primolecta. Lineage (NCBI taxonomy): Eukaryota > Viridiplantae > Chlorophyta > Chlorophyceae > Chlamydomonadales > Dunaliellaceae > Dunaliella > Dunaliella primolecta. The sequence goes on along the minus strand of OU611758.1, from coordinate 1,536,510 downwards.
CTGCGTCTCATGCACTGGCTCCTAGTCTCTACTCATCCCCTTCCTCCATCTCTGCATCTGTGGACTCCGCGGTGTCCTCAGACACCACCATCGGCCCACTCGTCCCAGCCAGCCCACCCCTTCCCCTGCTCCCCTGGCTTTGTGCAGCAGCTTGCTCCATTGTGCCTGAGCCCCATCCCCTGCCCCTGGCCCTCCTTCCTCGGCTGGGAGCTGTGGCTGTGAAGCCCACAAACTCCTCAGGAGCAATGGCTGGAATGCAATACCTGTCATGACAATCATGCAAGCGCAGGCTGACACCTACAATATGTGCCAGCTCATCGCCCTCCTCGCACTTCCGCTTTGTGCAGCCCATGTCGAAAAGGGTTCTCTGCCCCTTAGAAGCATGTGGCTGCATTTTGGGGTCCTATCAATTGCTAAATATTAACCTATGTACCTTACGAGGCCTTAACAAAGTAATTTTCGAAGACACTCCGTATTGCAGGACATGCAGGTCACCTAAAAATAAATACCGAGGGGGATGCAGGATTATGGCAGGATAACAAACACTTTTTAGAATGGTGCGGAAGGACGGAGTTCTGTACGGTGTGAATGCTTACAGTTCTCTCCAATGCAACAGCAAGCCATATTCACCAGTAGGAAGGAGCCAGAGAAATTCAAGCCAAGCCACTGTTGAATTGTTCTCCTTAAATTATAAGCAGCACCGGTGTGCACTGTTAAAAAGTCAAACGACTAGAATTGGCCAGTTCTGTATACATACATACCGTGCAAAATACAGATCACCGTGCAAAAATCAACATTTTTTGCCCTGCGCGGTGACTGCGCGCACGTAAAAGATATGTCTAATTTTTAAGGTGCGTGGTTGTGCGCGGTTGTGTGATTTAGTTGTTTTTGGGACAGCAAGAGGTATGAGTGGTCAGGGGCACCCCCCAGCAAGCCTCCCCCCTCCCCTGGGACAGCCCCCCACACAGCAGCCCCCTGCACAGCTGCTCCTTCTCTGCTAGCTGCTCCTCAGGTCTTGCACCACGCAGCATCAGCAGGGCAAGCTCGCGCACGCAAGGGCCATGGCAAGCTCGCAGGAAGCAGCAGCAGCAGCAGCAGTGAGAAAGGCAGCACTAGCAGCAGCAAGGAGCAGTGATGACGAGTGAAGAATAATGGGGGATAGTTAGAGGCAGGGGGTGTGGCGGGCATGTTGGGAGCAAATGAACATGACTGCTGAGTGGATGGCACCTTTTCGTGGTCCAGGCATGTTTTACTGTTTGTTGACGTATGAAGGACCTTTAAACACTCCTTTGGCGAAATGGGGCAAAAGCCGCTGTGTGGTTGATGAGCAAATGTGGAAAAAAAGTATTTGTGGGGTGCATGGTTAACACGTGGTTGCAAAACTAATTTTATTTTTGGTTGTGGGAAGAGTCTAAGTTTGCACTGTATATAGCATACTTGTACATACGTAGAAATAGAGCTTTCCAGACACGAAAATCGCCAATCCTACAAGTGAACGAGGGCCGCAGAGCTCACCAGAACTTGTTTGTGGAACGTCACCTGATGAGTCACCTGCTAAGCTCACCTGAACTTGTTGTGGAAGAACTCAGTGAAGACAGCCAGCATGCCATAGATGAAGGTGAAAATCTCGTAAGCAACAAGCCACCAGTCCAGAGACAGGTGAATACCTGCAGTGCACAGTTTCCCACCACCAGCACAGGTCAGGTCCTGGGCCAACTCCCCATCCCCGCAGTAGGAAGGGAGGAAGAGTGTATGATTACTGTGTTCCTGCTCAAGGGGAGGCACGAATCAGTGCAGTCTCTGCTGATGAGGCTTGCAGGCTCGTGAGAATTGAAAACAACGTCTGACCCGAAAACACGCACCGCAGTCATAGGCAGAATCTCCATCCGGATACTGTGAGGTGAAGGCTTGCAAGTGGTTGTTGGCGGCGGTGCCCAAGCCCGTGGCCAGGTCCTGGTCTGTCACCCTGCCTGCACTGCAGAGAGCACAGTGTAAGTACAGTTATGCCAGCGTTAAGTAAGGCAAGCACAGGCCATTCAGGGAGTGTTACAACAAAAATGCCACAGGGTTGCGTGCACGTGTATGTGTTGTGTGTGTGTGCGCGTGCGCGTGCGCGCACGTGCGTGTACATATTAGACACGTATTGTACAACAAGCTGCATGACCAGAACGCATGCACCAGCTGTGATGTGCAAGCTGCAACACGCACAAGCTTAGATGTTAAGGCTTTTTGTGTGTATGTGTGTGCCCATGTGTGCCTGTGTTTGTGTGCGTGCGTGTGTGCGTGTGTGTGTGTGTGTGTGTGTATGTGTGCGCGCTTGTGCTGTTCAATCTCGAGCACTCTGTTGGAGACTGCCCAAACTTCTCACATCTCAGGCTAACAACGGAGTTCCTGGTGCTCCTGAGATACTGTAACTCTCAGGGCATCATGTTGGGCACAGCGGGTTAGTAACCACTCACAGGAGGTCGTAGGCGCTGACCCTGCACTGGTTTGTGGCTGCACCGAGGCCTCCAATGACGACAATCTGCGTGTGTACAGGGGAAGGCAGGTTGCAGACTGTGGTCAGGTGCACCTGAGCGCCTTTATGTTTGACCCCCGGTTTGCTGGGTGCTGAGCGACGCGACGTGCTCTGCATCAATGCTCTCGTCACTTGCATGTGCACAGCACAGCGTGTTAGCAAGCGCGGTTGAGCTGAGCAGGCAGGCACGCCCCTGACAGCGCAGGGAGGTCCTGGCCGAGCGTCGTGCCACGCTGCCCCAATGTGAGTCAAGGACAAGTTAAATCAGTGCTTGCGATTTTGCAATGCAGTAGAGGAATGGGCACAGCCCTTGGCGTGCATAACAGCCTTGCAGACGGCACTTTTGCGCGCTTTATCCTGTCGCAGACCTCCTGCGCAGCGCCAAGCCGACACCGATGGCTGACTTACCCCTCCACAGATGGACAGGAGCAGCATGCAGCACTGCCCAGCCTTCATCCCAGAGGAGTGCAGCATGTTGGCACCCCTTCGATCGATGGCCCACGCACGGGAGAAGTGTACGGGGGATTGAGTTCTTCGATAATAAAATAATAATGAGTAACTAAGCAGGCTCAAGGAGTCCTTGCCTTTTCAGAACCTTGAGTTGCTGACCTGCTCTTAGCGCGCAACAGTCTCGACCTTATCCACTGCACTGTAAATTGATTGATGCCCTCGCTCATCACAATAGCAATTGCAGGAAATACTTGTACTTTCACCCTGGTCTCCAGCTCGTGCAGTTCAGTGCTCTTGTTGGTTGACTAAACATTGACCGCTCCCTTCGCACATGGCGTGGCTGCGTGTGTTTTTCCGATGTTTGATTAAGGTGTCTAAAAGGTATGCCTTTTTAATCACTAGTGCATGAGGTATGACCAGAGGGCTCCGGGAGTGGAGACACTTGCTGTGGCACTCGTGAGGTCTCATAGTGGTTACGAAGTCTTAACTACAGCGCAGTGTTCCTTAACAAGATACCTACTAATGAGACCACAGTAAGACACAAGGGTGGTTAATATGTATATCCTAATTGTTAGAAGTGTCCCCGGGAGTCGAACCCGGCATACCCGGTCCTGTGATCTCATCCCTTAGTATATACCACTATAACAGAGAGTGCTACCACGTAACACTCCCCCCCACCTGGCTTCAGCCGTCCTCGGCTGACAACCAGATGAGCACCCCGCCCTTCAAACTCATTGAAGGACTCGCAAACGCATTGCTCTTACATATATGTAACTACCTATTGTTTTAGATCTCTGGCGTGCCACGGCAGGCCATTTCTTGCCTTGTAATGCCGCAGCATTTCATCACAAGTAAGTAGGTTCCTCTCAGGCTCCCACTTATTGTTATCCTCCGAGTATCCTTTCCACTTGATGAAGAAGTTATATGACCATCCTCTTCCTCTTCTGACCAGCTCATGGTCTCTGATCTCTTCAACCTCAAATAATGGCTCACCATCAAGATACTGTAATGGAGGCGGAGGCTGAGTACAGTCCCTTGTCCTCTCTTGACCCTCAGGCCTTGCCCTGTAAGGCTTGACTAAGCTCACATGAAACACATTATGGATACGTGTCCATTGTGCTGGCAGATGCAGACGCACTGCAACCTTGCCAATCATACGATCAACCTCAAAAGGACCCATGTAAGATGGCTTCAGCTTCTTAATGCCAGGCCCTGGTTGATTAAGGTTCTTAGTGCTCAAGAGTACCAGCTCTCCAGGCTCATAGTGTACTTCTCGCCTCCGTGCATTCTCACGCGATACCATCCTATCTTGTGCAGATTGCAGAGCTCTCTTAGCTCTCTCTACTGCATCCTCTATACCCTGCACAAATTCATGTGCTTTAGGAACCACTCTAGGCAAACTCAAGGAAACTGGAGTTAGTGGGTGCATGCCGTAGTTAAGGAAGAATGGTGTGTTCTTCACTGACTCCTGCCAGGAGTTGTTAAACTCTGCACACGCTAAGTGTTCATCCCAATCCTCTTGATCAGGTGATACATATGCTCGCAGCATTTCCTCCAGTGTACGGTTAGTCCTTTCAGTCTGCCCATCAGTCTGAGGATGGTACGCGCTAGACATGCGCCGCTTGATACCACTGGCAGTAAGAGTTGTAACCTGTTCCCAGAACAAGCTATTAAACTGAGGACCTCGGTCCGAGAGCACTGAGTCAGGCATGCCATGCAGCCTTAGGATCCAGTCTCTGAAATGCTTCGCAAAGCCCAAGGCTGTCAAAGACTCTGTGGTAGGCACCAGATGAACCATCTTAGATAGCCTGTCCACAAATACCAATATAGCATCATTGCCATTCTGCGTTTTGGAAGCTTGACTATTAAGTCCATGGTAATATGCTCCCAACGCCTGCCTGGAATAGATAGTGGCTGGAGCTTTCCAGCGTATGCCCTGGTGCTGGCCTTATTCATCTGACATGCATCACATGTCCTCACATAATCCTCTACGTCTCTTCGCAAAGAGTCCCAATAGAAGAATCTTGACACCAAGTCATGTGTCTTTGTAATGCCAACATGCCCACTCAAGGCTTCATCATGGCAAGCTCGAATAACTGTGTTCCGTAGAACACGGCAATTGGGAATAATAACCCTGTTGCCCAGCATCCATACACCAGACCTCTTTTTGAACTTTGCAGTATACTGCACATCTTGGAACATAGGATCATGGTGATAAGCTTGTTGGATCTCCTGTGTAAAGGGTCCATCCTGGTGAAAAGTTTCAGGTGCCGAGCTACCTATATCAGGCGTCCCCAATGTGGTGCAAGGTCTTCTCCTTTGAGGTGCCGAGTGACCTACACCAGGCGTCCCCGATGTGGCACAAGGACTTCTCCTCCTTTCCCCCCCACCTTGCTCAAGGGTAGGCCGTAAAGAAAGTCGGGGTTCACCATGAGGCGGGTTCTGCTCGCTCTCGTCATTTACAGAATAGTGTAAGAGCCAAGGCCAATAGTGTAAGAGCCAATAGTGTAAGCAAGAGCCAATAGTGTAAGAGTCAATAGTGCAAGAGCCAATAGTGTAAGAGCCAATAGTGCAAGAGCCAATAGTGTAAGCAAGAGCCAATAGTGTAAGAGCCAATAGTGTAAGAGCCAAGGCCTGCCGCGGCCTAAGAACCTGTAACTTATTCCGGCATGCTAATAACGTTAAAAATTACAAACACTTGACACAGAATGTCACAGCAATGGTACCTTTGATATGCATCCCACTAATCCACAAGCAGAGTAAAATCCCAGAGCTGTACAACTCACCCCCAAAAAACACGTCTTTCTGACATGCTCAGCAGTCAGGTTCCCCCAAACCCTGAGTAATATTTATAAGGATCTAAGTTGTAGCTTTCTAAAGAACCAGAGAAATCCTAGTCAGGGTTTGGGGGAAGCTGTTTAATCAGCCGCGGCATGAACCCTACTTTTTGCCCACCTAACCTCCGCACCCAACCACCCGCTGCACCAGATTGGGTCATTTTAGTGATTTGAGGTCCTTGTATGAAAAGAATAGCATTGCAAAAAGGATGGAGTAAACGGACACGGTGGTTGGTGAGGTACAGAGTCCCAGCCATTTCCCTTGCAGAAAATCCAGCACAAGCCTTGAAGGGGTGCCAAAAAGGTCAAGTTTTGACTTCCTTTTTTAACCTTTTTTTGAATATTCAGGCTGTTAGTAATGTATATGATGGTCACAAACACAAAAAACTTGAGAGTGATAAATGGTCCTGAGGTGGTGCCGTGGGCCATTTTGGGGTGATTTAAGGCCAGGAGAGTGATCTGGGGATTTGCAATTTTCATTATTTTTTGGTGAAAATGATGATTTATGGAATTATAATGGTTAGCATGGTTGAATTTGAGAAAGAAAACAGGGAAAGAGCATGTCCAGCGGTATAGGGGAGTTGTCCAGCTCTGGTAAAATCCATGCGCCGTTGTGAATCCTGGTTCCATGACATAAAAAGCTAAAGGATCACCTAATCAAAAACCACCTGGAACTGCGCCATAGAGATTACAGGTTACAAATACAAAGAAGGCCTTCAGTCAGAACAACTGACTGCTAGCCTACTCATAAAAAGAAAGAAAACCATGTAGAGAAGAAGAAAAGAAAAGAAAACATGCTTTCACTGAGAAAGTTTCAGGCTGCCAAAATCATATCATCTCCAGCATGAAGACTAAACGCCACAATGTTGCTGGAAGAATGATAATCAAACCTCTTAGTTATAACAGTAAGGAATAACAAGTCACCAGGTCCAGATGGTGTAGTAAATGAGATCCTCAAGATGCTCTCCCTTGAAATCCAAGAGAGCATCCACAAACTCTTCATTATTATGTGGGCCACCCGTCTCACCCCGGTATCCTGGAAGACTAGTGAGACTATCCTCATTGACAAAAACAAGGGAGAAGAGACAGATATTATCCTACAGACCCATCGGGCTTGCCAACACGCTCTACAAACTGTGGACCCGAATGGTTACTAATACACTTTATGAGTATGCAGAAGCACACTCTCTTTTGAGCTCTACTCAAGCTGGTTTCCGTAATCAAAAAGACACCATCCACCAGCTCCAGAATGTCATCATGGGACTTGAAGACGCCAAAACTTTCGGGAAAGACATTTACGCCCTCATTGTAGATTTCACCTCCGCATTCAACACTACTGACCATGACAGGATGCTCTGGATAATGTATGACTTGGGCTTCCCCACTGATGCTATTGACACTGTCAAAAATCTCTATGATAACGCCACTACCCAAGTTAGATTGCCCTCAGGACGTAGCACTGAAAAATTCCTGTTGAAAGAGGTACAATTCAAGGAGATACACTTTCGCCCTTCCTATTTCTCCTCTACATGGAACCCCTCTTAAGATGGCTACATGTAGGAGGGCGAGGTTACAAACACGGCTGCATCCCAGGCCAAAATGCCACTGATACTCACCTTGCTAACGTGCTAAGCAGCGCTGCCTTTGCTGACGACCTTCTCTGCCCCACTAGCACAATCCAGGACCTCAAAATACAAGCCAAGAAGCTCACTCTCTGCTCTGACTGGGCTGCACTCGTTATATCTGGTAGCAAAACTAAAGTACTACTTTAGTAACGGACATTTTACACAGTCATCCTGGAAAAGATCGAAATGGGGTGACACCATCTCAAGCTCTCTGTCAACAGCTCAAAGGAAAAATAGAAATCCAAAGACAAAAGGCCCAGTTTCTTGCATCACATGAACCCTTCCTTTATCTTGGAGTTCAAATCACCATGGACTTAAACTGGAAGCATCAAATTCAACGCATGACCTGTAACCTCAGAAATAAGCTTGATAACCTTGACTCCTCCCATGCTTCCGCACGGCAAACGCTTGACATTGTCCGTACAGCCATAATCCCTAGCCTTGCCTATGCTTTTGCAGTTACTCCTTGCACACCAGCAGACCTCATCATTTGGGACACCATGATAGACAGGATTATCAAACATAAATACAAACTCTGGAACAGCACAGCAGCAGCTATGATTCGCAAAGATTCTGATAATCTTGGACTAGGGCGCACCTCAATTTGTGTAGAATACCACAGACGCCTGGCTTTTGCACTCACATCTAGCCTAGGAGATCCCTCAACTAGACACCGCACCATAAGCCTCAATCTCCTCACTAAGCAAATAGCAGATCTTAAGCTCTTATCTACATCCTATCTTACCAAACGAGAAGGAACTTATCTGTACATAAGACGCCAGCTTAACTTTTGCATGCGTGCCCGCCAATTGATCAGTATCCACTCTAGTAAGCTCCACCTCATGAAAGACGAGGAAGTTGTGTTCAATGAGGACTTGAACCTCATCCATAAAGCCCTCTCCCTGCATAAACCACCTCCTCACAATCTCTGCTCCCTCATAACCTGCATAATGCAACCCCTAATGGGCCTTGAAATCAATGGAATTCATGAACTCACATCCCCGTGTAAGACTCACATCATCACAGTAGCTCAGCAACAAGCTAAATACTCCAAGGTCAACGTCAAATGTAAAATAACACTCAACAGACTGGCAGCACTGGCTAACCTCCCCCAGGAAGAAGAGTTAAGTACATCCTCCATCCAATATGGGGCCAATCTTGTGCAGTTGGATGCGGGCAACACAAACTGTTTGGCCCAGCACGACCTGCAAGTCCCTGAGCAAGTCTCTAATCGTGCTGTACCTTCCAACCTCTTCAAACCCACGGTTTCTGTGCAATCCAGACGAAACTCCAGCCGCCCTGAGGCAATCTTGGTCACTCCCCACCCAACTAACCCAAACAGACCACCCACTCCACCCTCAAACTGGGTACTGCGCAGTATGGGGAGTACCACAACTCCAGCCCGCCATATTCACTCGATAGAAATCAAATACTGCGAAGATACAAGGCCTGGTGCCCAGCTAGAAGCTTCACAGCAACAACACAGTGAACTGTGCGAACAACTCCAAGGTGCAGAGATTACTATCCACCCAATCGTCCTGGGTGTGGGTGGGACTATCTACACTGCCCATACCCTCGATCAATTCAAAAAATTAGGGATTGACTCACAGAGATCTGAAACACTTGCAAGAAAACTCCATGCCCATTCTGTACAATTTGCGCACAAACTTACCTCTACTAGACGTGCCATTGAAAATAAAAACACTCATCATAACACTGGTGTCCTGGAGCAGCGTGCTGCCAGAAACCCACCTGATCCACATTAACTCCCCTCTCATCTTCTGGTGGGGGAGACTCACGGCTCTTTGAGCCAATGTGTCTCTCTTTCCTTAATTGATGTAGGGAGAGTTTTCTCTGCCTACGTAGTTTTTTCTTTTTTTTTCTCCATCCAAAAAAACATCGCCTACAAAAACACTGAAACAAACACTCTTGCACATTACCGCCTTATCAAAAACACACATGTGAGTGGCCTCAATGTGGAACCAGATACCCCGACTCATACCTATCCTCTTGCAGGCTCCAAACCAAACAGCACCCCTCCCACAAAAGTAGTGCCATCACCACAACCTCGCTCCACATCTCACTACAGACACAAACATACTGGACGCCGCCTCAGACGTGACCAAGAAACCTTGTCCGCCCCTTCATTTAACATTTCTACACAAGGAATTCGTCCTATTACTCAGGAAGTAATGACCGCCAAAGAAACAAAACCCACAGAACCGCCAAAGAAACAAAACCCACAGAGACACCTAATAAGAAATAATCGCTCCAAGAATAGGCTGAGCATCACTCCTACACAAATAATTAATACATCAACACAAAATACTGCTAGCTCTAATGTTTTGACGCCCACGCAACAAGATTAACCTACGGAAGGGCCACCCAGCAAGCGCACACACTCAACATCAAAACACACACCCACTCCCACGTCTCAATCTTTTAGCCAGAATAATCCAGGAGCTAATGCCAGTCAAAGCACTGTTAACTACATCCCAACACAGCCCAACTCCTCATGCACAACAGATACTGGCCATACAGGTAAAATCCGCAATCCTCCTTCCTGTACAATCCAAACACGACATGTCCAAACACTCCACACAGCCTAGATACACAAATCAATAACCACAAAAACAAAAAGAAAAAGTTGCTTCACATAGAGACAGAACTGACCCCTCCTGTCATCAACCCCCTCAGCTCGCTATCATGATGCCAAGCCTCTGAGGTCTGGAATTATAAGAAAACCTCAGTCCACAAGCTTACAAAAGCAAAAAGAGCTAGCCATGCTATCAACGCTATATATAACCATGATTTTGACGTAACCCATATAAATGGTTGGAGGAACTCAGGCTGCACGGTCAATAAAAAAGACGGATGGAGAAGCCTCATTCACCATCAAGTGCAATACCACACCCATTTTGCCCCAATGATTATTGAGAAATGGGCCCTGCCTTTCTTCAAGAAAGCTGGCCTTCAGCCTGCAACTACCTCAACTGCTGCTCACACTGATATTGAGTGTGCTTGCTGCCAAATATGCAATTACCATGGTGGCTATGAACCTAGAAATTCTGAACCTCCTTACCTTGATATGTATATCTGTGATGTTTGCCAACGAACGTATCACTGGAAATGCATGAAATAACTTGGTTGCTATACTGATGGGCAAAGACAAGAGATAGATGCAGCTGACACATGGGCTTGTCCCGCCTGCGCAGGCCTTGACAATGCACAGCAAATTGACAGAGAATGCCAGTTTATAGAAGAGTTCATAAAGGTCACTTGGATGTCCTCCTGGGAGCCTGAGGAAACCAAAGAGACCTGGCCTAAGTTCCAACAGCGTCTGCTTGAATTTGAAGCCAAGCAGAGCAAACCAGACCTTTCCCGACCCACAGCAGACTCTGTCCTTTCTAACCTTGAAAGACAAGGCTTTGATAAGCCTCACGCTATCAATACTTGGAGGCAAAACTTAGACACAGAACTACGCAATAAAATTACCTTAGACATGCACCCCACCAACCCACAATTAGACATTAAACCCACTGGTTGCAGTGAATTTTGGCTGCATGGAGTTGACCTTGTCAAGTACAAAATAAAACATAACCCCAATCAAACATCACTAGACACTGAATCACAAAGCCCCAACCCTCGTGCTTCACCTCCCCTCCTCCTCCCAGAAATTTACAAAGCATACATGGCATGCATTTACAACACACAAGGTAAATGTGTTGGGATGATAACCCCTAGCCAATTTCAAATCCTTCACGAGGCTTTCTATAGGGCCAAGCTTGCAGGCTTGCATGAAGCCATAACACCTGCCCCTACTAGCTTTGCATCTGAGCTGCAGGGGCTCCTCGCTCGCAAGACTATGCTAGAAAACAAGCACGCTAGCAAAAAGGTTAAAGACTCCTTTTCGCGGGCCCTGCCAACCCACATCCACACTGCCCTCCAAGAATGGGCCCTAGTCACTCAAGAGAAAATGGCCTCCCCGCTGGATCACAACCCACAATACCAACACTACTGGAGCACTGACCCCCAAGACACTCTCTTTGGTGCCCATCATAACTCCCTCTCATCCAGATTTTCAGGCTTCTCGTCTGCCATCCCATTTACACTGAGGAAGCTATGACTCAGGCCTTACGCCATGCTATCTACTCAGCCATTCCCAGCACAGAGGCCACTGCTACTTTCATGTTCCTCCCTGTATGGGGACAACACATGGTAACTAACCCCTATTCCAAACTCATCACTGCCTATCCACATCTCTGTTGTGAACTTGGAACCATCGCTCGTACCAACCTTTGCTACAACGATCCACAATCCTCCATCAACCAGGAAATACCCCTTTCTCAGCACACCTGGGACCTACAAATTATTGCAGTCTGGAACACAGCTGCAAGGATTCATCTAAACAATCATAACCCAGCCTGGCTACAAGGCCTGGCTTCGGCTGTACCAGAAGTTAACTGGAAGCTACGCAGTATAGGCAACCATTCTACCCTCAATACAATGGATGCTGATATGCCTGGATTCAATAAATGCCAACGCCTCCCCTCTGACAAACAACAAATATCTAGATATCTTACCTCTCCACACGTAGGTAATCAGGAAGAACTTTTTGTACCTAACCAATCTAGTCCAACCCTCAAGCTCAAAGTCCCTGACTGGAGGACATGGGCTTACACTGATGGTAGTTGTCGAGTCCAGAATGGCATACAAGAAATTGGAGCAGGCGTCTACTGCCCTCTCACTGACAGCAGAAGTTTTGTCAAGCCCAACGGTGCTGGAATTACCAACACCATATGTCGAGCTGAAATAGCAGCAATTGCTGCTGCCATCACGCATTCTTATTCACACATTGCTTCAGACAGTCTCACCTCTCTTCATCAAATACGTAAACAACTCATTTACGCTTAGAAGCACAAACAACATATTCAAGGGGATGTCCTAAAAATGATATCTACCCTCATTAGCAACTCACAAACCAGCATTTGTTTCTACAAAGTAAAATCTCATGCTGGCATTGCTGGTAACGAATGTGCAGATGCTATTGCAAAATATCAAGCAAGCCAAACCAATAATAATGTGGCTGATACCGGGATCCCTGGCGCAGGCCCCGGTGGAGATCTTTTTTCTCATTTGTTTTGGTTAGCCAAGGAGGGAAAAAAAGAACACAATGCTGGCACATCCACAGCCCCTACACCCAATCCTAAAATCACCTACCTCCCCAATCTTCAAAATGCTCTCAATTTCATATGTATACAAAACATAGATTTGGATATGCCAACTCCAAAACAGGCTACTACTCATATTATCAGAGTTTGTTACCACATGTAGATAAGAAAATCAGCAATGCCTGTAGGAACATGTCCTGTATATCCACACCCATGAAGCGCACCATCTTACAATATCGCACTGGCGCCCTCTATAACCAAAAACATGCGGTTCGTTTCAAAAGGTCCACTAACCCACTCTGCCCTCTCCCAGGCTGTCATCAATTAGACAGCGCACTCCACATGCTTTCAGGCTGCCAAAATCATATTATGTCCAGCATGAAAACTGAACGCCACAATGTTGCTGGAAGAATGATCATCAAAGCTCTTAGCAAAAACCCTTGGGGAGCAGGCTTGGTCAACATTGACATAGGGAGTGGTGATAGGTTGGCACAGCACAACCTTCAAATCCCTGCACATGCATCAAACAGAATAATACTCCCTTACCTCCTTCCAAGAAATTGTTTTTCAGAGATCTAGACTCACCTCCAGCCGTCCTGATGCTATACTGATTACTCCCTATAAAGTCAATCCCACTTCTTCTCCTTCTACCTCCTGCTCATACCATCATGCGTTGTGTAGCAGACACAACCTCATACTGAGGACCACAACAGCCAACCGCGTGAGTCAACCCCACCGACTGAATATAAACCAGCGGCATGTGCACTCGATTGAAATTAAGTACTGTGAAGACATGAGGCCTTGGACAGCAGTTGAAGGCGGCACAGCGGCAGCATGCAGACCTCTGCAAACTCATTAATGCAAAAGCTGTGACTCTCAACACTATCCTTTTGGGTGTTGGTGGGACCTGCTACACTGAACACACCCTTAACCAGTTTAAACAACTGGGACTTGACCACCAACGCGCCAATAAACTTGCTCGCAAACTTCATGCCCATCCTGTCATGTATGCCAAAAAGCTTGTTACCACTAGACGTGCTATGGAAAATTAGTAATGCTTCACACTAGTTGATGGTGCCTCTACTGGGCCGTTGATGGTCCAGTCCAAGTTGTTTAAATTGGTTCCAGGTATGATCAGTGTAGCAGGTTCCACCAACACCCAGAAGGATAGTGAGGAGAGTCACAATGTTAGCACTAGTAAGTTTCCTAAGGTCTTTATGCTGCCGCTGTGCCGCCTCTAACTGTTGTCCAAGCCTCGTGTCTTCACAGTAATTAATTTCAATTAAGTGCACGTACCGCTGGTTTACATGAAGTTGGTGGGGCTGTCTCACGGAGTTGGCTTGTGTGGTCCTCTGTGTTAGAAAATAAAAGAAGAGAAAAACTACGTAGGCAGAGGGAACTCTCCCTACATCAATTAAGGAAAAGGAGACACATTGGCTCAAAAGAGCCGTGAGTCTCCTCCACCACAAATAGAATATCCTAATGGGGATCTGGAGGGTTATTGGAAGCACCCGGCTCCATAACCTGGCTGCAAGAAGTATTCTTGTTTTCTATAGCACGCCTAGTGGTAACAAGTCTGTTGGCATACATGACAGAATGGGCATGAAGTTGCGAGCGAGTTTATTGGCGTGTTGGCGATCAAGTCCCAGTTGTTTGAACTGGTTAAGGATGTGCTCAGCTGGGTTGTGTCTGCTGCGTAATGCAGTTTATTGTTGGTTTGATTCATGAGAGCGAAGTGTCAAAGGATTGTACTTGGTGAGTGGAAAACAGGTATGGAAATGCCTGGGAAGAGGCACTGGAGAGAGGAATGTCGTCATTCCAAGTAGCTTGCTCAACTTTGAGAGTGTGCACTCCATGCACCCCAGCAGATCTCAGCATTTGGGACAAAATGGTTAACAGAACTTATGTTGAACATAAGTACAATCTCACAATTAGCAAAGGAGCAGCAATGATATGAGAGGATGTGATTAATTTTGGACTTGGGCGCCCCTCAATCTACATTGAATACTTTTGGCATGGCCTCAGCGCTCGTATCCAGCCTGGAGGACCACCCAGCCAGACACAACGCAGTTAGCCTTGATTTTCTCACCAATCACAAAGCACACCTTGAGAACCTGTCCGTGGACTTCTCCAACACAGGTGAAAGAACAAACCTCTGTGTAAAACAATGATTAAGCTACGTCAGTAGCCACTCTACTCTCGATTCCATGCATGCTGACATGCCTGGATTCAAAAAATGTGAACGCCTCCCCTCCGACAAACATTGCATCAGACAGCCTCACCTCTTTCCATCAAACACGAAAACAGCTTCTCTACTCTGAGAAACACTTGAGGCATATTTACTAAATAGTAGGGAGATGTCCTTAAAATAAATTCAACTCTCATCAGCAACTCTCACACCAACATTCGTTTTTACAAGGTGAAGTCTCATGCTGGCATTGCTGTTAATGAATGTGCTGATGCTACTGCAGAATATCAGGCCAATCAAGCCAACAGCTGCGTGGCAGACACAAATCCATTTGCACATATCTTTTAGTTAGCCAAGGGAGAAAAAAGAGAGTATGCTGCGGGCACATCTACAGGTCCCAAGCTCACCTACCTCCCCAACCTTCAAGAGGCTCTCAAATTCCACAAGCATACTAAACACAGTCAGAAAAAAAGGGAAAAGGGGGGCGTAGAACAAAATGAACTACGGACACTCAGCGCTTGGCGACAGTCCAGGGTGAATAACTCGGACAGCCTTTCACCCCGGCCTGGCCCGGAGGTTGGTGGTTCGTTTTGTGCCTTTCCTCTGCAAAAAAGAAAAACTACATAAGCAGAGGAAACTCTCCCTACATCAATTAAGGAAAAGGAGACAAATTGGCTCAGAAGAGTCATGAGTCCCCTCCACCACAAAGCTACAAAAAGAAGACCCTAACGGGGATCTGAAGGGTTATTGGAAGCACCCGGCTCCATAACCTGGCTGCAAGAAGTATTCTTGTTTTCAATAGCACGCCTAGTGGTAACAAGCTTGTTGGCATACATGACAGAATGGGCATGAAGTTTGCGAGCAAGTTTATTGGCGCATTGGTGGTCAAGTCCCAGTTGTTTAAACTGGTTAAGGGTGTGCTTAGTGTAGCAGATCCCACCAACACCCAAATGGATGGATGGATGGATGGATGGTGTGGGGAATCACAACTTTTGCATTAATGAGCTTGCAGAGTCTGCATGCTGCCGCTGTGCCGCCTCCAGCTGCTGTCCAAGGCCTCGTGTCTTCACAGTACTTGATTTCAATCAGAGCTTATGTTGAGAAGGAAATCAGCAAAACCTTTAGAAACACGCCCTATATATCCTTGCATCTGTGCCGCTCAAGCACCGTGGTGACCCTCTATAACCAAAGACATGCGGTTCACTTCAAAAGGTCCACTACTCCACTATGCCATTTCACAGGCTGTTATCAATTAAACAGCGCACCATTATGATAACCAACCCCTACTCGCAACTCCTCAATGCCTACCCACACCTTTGCTACAAGCTCGGAACCATTCCTAAAAGCAAAATTACCTATGACAAACCCCAATCCTGGGTCGGCCGGGAAACTGCCCTACCCAAGCATACCTGGGATGTACAGCAGTTTGGAATACAGCTGCAAGAATTCACTTGAATAATCAGAACCATACCTGGCTTCAGGATCTAGCCAAAGCCATCCCTGAGGCCAAATGGATTATCAAGAACGTTAGCAACCACCCTATTCAGAATGCAAGACACAGAGTGATGCTCGGGATAAGGAAATGTGAAAAACTCCCCTTAGACATGAAACAGATTTCCAAGCGCCCCCAAAGATCCGCCTCAGATATTACCGTCCAAGCTCCTTGTCAGTCCCATCCCAACCTCAAGCTTAAAGTCGCAAGCTGGAGGTCTTGGGCCTACACAGACGGCAGTTGCCAGGTCCAGAATGGCAAAACAGTTATAGGGGCAGGTGTGTACCATCCTATGAGTGACTCACAAAAAATAGTTGAGCCTAATGGGGCTGGTATTACCAATACCATAGGAAGAGCTGAGCTCGCTGCCATTGCTGCTGCGCTCACTCACGATTACACACATATTGCCACAGACAGCCTTAGCTCACTTCATCAACTCAGAAAGCAAATCCTGTATCCAGAAAAGCACAGACACCACGTGCGAGGAGATGTTCTGAAGAGGATTTCAAACCTTGCCCGAGCCTCTCAGGATCACATCCTTTTCTACAAGGTCAAGTCTCATGCTGGAATAGCTGGGAATGAATGTGCAGATCAGGTTGCTAAATACCAGGCCTCCCTCAAACATGGTAACCTAACTGATACTGGAACCCCTTGCGCTGGCCCAGGAGGAAATCCCTTCCACAATACAATCTGGCTGGCTCAAGAAGAGACAGATTCTAGGCCACCTCAATCCCACCCTTCTTCTCCTCGTCTGAGCTACCTCCCAGACCTTAAAAATGCTTTAAAATCCCATACCCACGCTAAACACAAGCTGGGATATGCTGACAGGAAGACATGCTACTTTACTTACTACCAGAGCTTGCTACCTCACGTAAGCAAGAAAATTAGCAATGCCTTTTGGAACATGCCCAGTCTCTCAACTCGAATGAAACGCACTGTCTTCCAATACCGCACAGGCACCCTATACAATCAGAAACATGCAGTCCGATATAAAAGATCCACTAGCCTGACATGCCCCCTTCGGTAGGGGCCCTACCTGATTGCCATCACATGGATAGCGCTCTCCACATCCTATCCGGCTGCCAATACCCCGTCATGCGTAACATGGTAACTGAGCGTCACAATATTGCTTGCAGGATGATTTTGAAACTGGTCAGTGAAGGCTCTTATGGGGCCAATCTTGTGCAGTTGGATGCAGGCAACACAAACCGTTTGGCCCAGCACGACCTGCAAGTCCCTGAGCAAGTCTCTAATCGTGCTGTACCTTCCAACCTCTTCAAACCCACGATTTCTATGCAATCCAGACGCAACTCCAGCCGCCCTGATGCAATATTGGTCACTCCTCACACAACTAACCCAAACAGACCACCCACTCCACCCTCAAACCGGGTACAAGGGTTACAAGGGTTACAAGGGTTTTAAGGGAAAAAGGTCTCAGTCAAGACGTTTGACTGCTAGCCTGTCGTCAGAAAATTCACAGGTTAATTGATCCTGATTGAATGTGATTGAAATCGATTGAAGCAACATTTCAATCAGTATCAAGCAGGTCTCTATTGATTTCAATCAGCCCTATTTCAATCAGGTTTCAATCAGGTTTCAATCAATTTCAATCAGGTTTGGAATGGATGATGCCAACATTATAATTGCTCTGCATTATATGCTTGTTTGATCTATGGTGGTCAGGCCTGCCTCAAAATGTGGAATTGCAGGTCTTTCGGTCACACCTAGCCTTGGCACATCGCTTGTTCCCAAAATGGCACGGTTTCGATCATTTCCCCTCCTTATTCCAGTCAATTTCAAACCTAGTGCATGATTTGCCTCTGGAGAATAGGATTTGATGTAATCTGAGGTGATCTAAAGTCGTCAGATCAGCCTTAGGGGTTAAAAAGCCACTGGAAGTTTGCTCGTTGTTGTCCTTATTGTCGTAGTTGTCCTTGTTCTTGTTGTTGTTGTTGTTGTTGTTGTTGTTGTTGTCGACTTGTGTTGTTGACTACACTTGCAACACGACGGTTGCGCAAGGCCATAAGGACCAGGCCACTGGAGGAGCTTCCTCTGCAGGACTAAGACGGCGCTCCTCCATTCCCCCAAAATATTGACTGCTAAACAGGGAAAAAGATTGCTAGTGCATAGATTTTGAACAGTTGGACTTCGGAAGTTTCTTAAATGCGCTCTGAGTGCCACACGGTGTGTTGCTCTGCAAAAACAGCTTACAAACAAACCTCACGTAAAGTTCCATCAATGCCATGTAGGTGTGGCCCCCTAGCTGCCGATTTGCTTGTTTTTACAAAGACCTGGTCCCTTGCGCATATGCTCTGGACCTCGGGCATCATGATTGTAGGGGCTACCATGGTTCAGGATGTCTTGGTACAAGTGCCAGTGGCTTGTAAAGGAGTGAAGCTTGATGGATCATCCATTAATATGATATTAATATGTCCAGTTCAGGTTTGTAAGGGAGTGGAGCTTGATGGATGTTCAGTTCAGGTTCGAAAGGGAGTGAAGCTTGATGGATGTTAATCTGTAAACAGGGAGCCACAGCCCCCCTCCCAAGAGGAATTGAAAAGCAAGCTAGGAGGTGCAAAGGTTAAGTCCGCTGAGATACACAGGATTCTGCCTCTGTGGCACTTTATAGCATTTTCAGCAACTTTTTTGAAGTATTTTCCCTGTAGCCTAGGTTATTTGGCACCGGGAATTCAGTGGTCTAAATGTGTTTGACAGATTCAAGAAGTCAGCTGCACACAAGTCAGGACAAATTGTTAATTAGATGCAATTTTTTTACAAAATAAGATACAAATTTGCAGTGATTGACGTTGCCGAGCAGCTGCGCAAACTGGAAGTCAACGTCTTGCCTTTTGCAGCTTGGCCCTGTGTACCGTGACATACATCAAACCTTTTTTTCTAAACGTTGGCTGAATGGATGCCTCAGCAGTGGGTGAGAGAGAGAGTGTGTGTTTCCAGCTTGGCAAATTTTGGAGCTGTCTCTGGTTTGCGGCCCGTCGCATTTGTGGCGTGCAGTCCCACCTTGCGTCCGGTCGCAACGACATTCTTACGGTCGTGGAATGGATGGGCTGATGTCTGAACCTGCACACACACACACACACACACACACACACACACACACACGCACGCACGCACGCACGCACGCACGCACGCACGCACGCACGCACGCACGCACGCACGCACGCACGCACGCACGCGCACACGCGCACACGCACACACACACACACGCACACATACACACACACACGCACGCACGCACGCACACACGCGCACACGCACACACACATACGCACACACACATACGCACACATGCACGCACATACGCACGCGCACACACACACACACACGCATGCGCGCACGCACGCGCACACACTCACACGCACACATGCACGCACATACTGTATGTGACATACACACACGCACACACGCACATGCACACACACACGCACACACACATGTGCACATGCACACACACATACACACACGCATGCATGCACAGGTAAAGCACCTGTTCAATCCATCAAGAAGGCCATGAATGGGGAAGGTTCATATGGTGAGTGTCTCATGCGTCTAGTGCTTCCCCTTGCAGATGTACTGTGCATGCACGAGGTGTTCCCCCCCTTTGGCTCGCGTTCGAAAAGCTAAGGGCCAGGCAGCACGACCTTCAATGCTCCTTTTTGCCAGCATTAATTGATTGACATGAGTGGCATAAGTTAGGGAAGAGAAAAAAAAGAAGAAGAACAAAAGGGAAGTAGGTGGGCATGCTTGCCTTGTCTCATAGCCAATACATACCAGGCTTGTAAATGTGTTACCCAGCAACGGCAATGTGTTAGAATGTACATTGACTCCAAAAAAGGGGGTGACTCCTTCCCAACCTTGGCTCGCAATGTTGTGCTGTGTCATTTAAAGGAGTTGCTAAATAGGGCGAAGAAAGCAGCAGTGGCCCCTTATCAAGTGAAAATGGTCTCTTTGAATGTTGGATATCCGCGCTTACGTTAGAGCATGCCCCTCCCCCTAAAATGCTGCCACGTTGAGTATAGTGATGGCATAACTGTGCTGTAGGTGGCATTAGCAAGGGGTGCTTGTGACGGAGGAGGAGAAGAAGAAGAAAATGAAGAAGGCAGCTAAAGGCAAGCTTGTCGTGTGGCAGCTGCTGCACACAAGCGTATGGCTTGTAACCCTTTTACCGCCCAACGATATAGGAAGTGTGAATCACTACCCTGCATTTTGCTATCCCATTCCAGGACTTGATGGGGAGGACGAGAGTTGCCTTACTAGAAAAAGAAGGTGAATTAAGGTGCTGCACCAGGTGTATTGTAGGAGCATCTTTGGAGCCAAAACTCGAGCTTGTGGTTCAAGAAGCTTTAATGTAGAGCCTCAACGTAAATGTTTGTTTAGCTGAGAGCTGAACCAATTGTGCATGCGGGCAGGGTGAATCCGTATGAACAAGAGCGCTTGGCTTAAATTCAAGCGAACAAGAGAATGGAAGAGCTTGGCGTGGTTGATGCTGCAAAAAAACCCTCACACTTCCAACGGCAGCGGCAGCCAACTCAGGCAAGTCTAACTGGGCAGGTGTGCAACCTTATTCTGAGAGTCATGTCGCTGTACTCCAGCATCTTGGATTGCACAAGCTCTAATCGTAGCCGTGTTATTTGGTTTTGAAAACCCTGCTCTTATCCTTGTTAAATGCTTTGAATTATGCACCACTTACTCGCTGACATCATCCCTTTCTTTCTTCCATCCTGTGTGCTGATTTGTGTTAAATTTTCCAGGAAGTCTGAGAACTTCATCTTGTATGTTGTTGCTGTTGTTGTGCAAGCAGGGACAGGCCGCACCAGAGGAAGGGTCCACCACTGGCAGGGCCAGAGCAGGTGCAGAGCTGACGTGCGATTGATAATTCATGCAATAAGATACTTTGGATGATGCACCACTTAGTCGCTGACATCAAAACCAGTCATACTTCCATGTAATTGCAATTACACCTCTTTCTGTGATGTACACATGCAGAAGATGCACAACGTGGCTAAGGCAGATATGGTAAATTTGATCATTTGGTTGGACAAGCACTTACCCTCTCATTAAATAGCCAAGGTTGGAACAAGCAGCTCCATGATCCTGCGGGCTTAGCAAGACAACGGGTTGGACTGTGGGGCAATGTCGTCCGCCTGCATAAGGGAAACCCACTGATCCAAGTAAGGCTTGTGTTTCAAGTGCCTTCAGGTTGCAAATGTCTTTCGTGTAGAAACAACAATCCACTTGGGCATTCTTCACTCTAGGGTGTGCAAGAAGTTAGAAAGCTGCGGAGTGCCACAGCAAGCTGCTAGAATTCCTCAATGTGAGACATTTTCCCTTTGGGAAGTCTGTTTGTAGTATATGAAAAATTTGGTGTCCTATCAGCTTTCCAGAGCTGGAAGAAATACTGTTTGGGAAGGGAAGGGAAGGGAAGGGAAGGGTTACATAGCTGTACCTGCCTGCGGGGGCAGCTTAGCTGAAGCAAAACGTGCCTGCAACCAAACCAGTCCAAACTAAAAGCAAAATGAGCTAGAAGCTCAGTCACAGCATTTCAGGCAAGCAGACACAAACTTGGCTAATCCTAGGACATCAGCCTGATTCATGAAGTCTTTAAGGCGTGATGCACTGCTTGGGGGTGCAGAGCTAAACAGATGCTGGAACTGAGTGCGCAGTTCTGTTAAATCCTGGGATGGGCAATCCAGGATAACATGCTCTTCGTCTTGTACAGTGTGCCAGTCACATTTATTGCAAATTCTAAGCTCGTATGGGCACCTATTTCCATGATGCCGTTGGGTTTCTACTCGAAGGTTGTGACCGGAAAGGCGTAAGCATGAAATACTGCGAAATAATTTTTGAGGAATATCTTGTCGTAGGTAGAGAGGTAGCAATGGCTTTTTGTTTCTCTTCTTTTCATCCCACCAGCCTGGTATAGAGCCCAATGGAATGCCAAAGTGTGTGTGGTACGTCCTCATGATTCTACTGGAAGCATGGGCCTCTTGTGGAGTCAGACTGTCCAGACTCCTCCAATCATGGATAATATGCTCACGAAGAACACCCTCCAAGTCGTTCATGTTAACCTTGGCTCTGGTGCGTATAGCAGCAGCAAACTGTTGAGCATGAGGCACGTCATTCAAGGCTGTCAGAACCTGGTGAGTCCAACTGCCCTTTTTATCAGCAAGTCGTAGGTCTGCTTGCGCAACTTGGCTCAAAAAGGCATTGCTTGTACTGAGAAGAGAGTTCCAGAATCTCATGATACACCTGAACCAGTAAAAATAAAGGGGCATCTGTCCCGTCTCTCGAAGTAAGCAGTGCGTTTCTGTTGCTCTCTTAACACCCAAAAGAGACTTGAGGAAGCCTGTATGATAGACATGTGCTTTAGTTTTCGCTGATGACTCGAAAGAAAGTTTGTCTGTAGCCCATATTTGGCATCCGTAGAAACCTGCTGTGAGTGCAAAGACTTGAAAGAGCCAAAGCATGGCATGTTTCCTATTCAAGACTGTTTGGTTGCTGAGTTCATTTGCTGTTAAAGTTCAGGGCTCTGTCTTGGGCATCGAAACTTGTACATTTTATAACATCCCTACAACCCTGAAACTTTTACAATCCTTCATGCAAATCGAATGCAGGGAGGAACAAAAAATGGAAGCTCACCCGCTACCCAAGAGCTGGCATGTAAACTGAACGTGATTTTCAGGTAAATGGCATGGGTCTAATTTTACAACACATGAAGTTGACAACATGGCTGATTTGTTTGTGCTAGCAGGGCTACTCAGGTGGCAACTGTGGGCTTAATACAAAAAGGCAAGCCAATCATTGCCCATGCCTCTTGTGCATGTAAAACTCTTGCTGCATGTCCCTGTGTATGTGTGTGTGTGCGCGCATGCGCATGCGCAAGGTTTCCCAAGTGGAAGTCGAAAGTGAAACCTGCAGATGATGGCTTAACTGAGCACAATGCCGCCTTTGTGCCCGCAGGTTGGAGGGGTGTCCCGTTAAGCCACCAGTGAACAAGCCTGCTGGCACGGTATAATGATGCATGCCGAATTGTGTGTTTTAAAAATTGCTTCTGCTTTTTACACCTGATAGGCAAGAACTGTGTTTTTGAATGAATACTTCTCTCAGTCCCAACTGCAGAGTTCCTACTTTAGAGGGGAATAGTAGTGCATGAGAATGCAGGCTGCTTGTTTTTTTAACATGGCTTGTTTCCCAACATGACACATTCCTATTCTGATTTTGGTTCCTTTTCTCAAGCATGTTACATGAGCACTGACTTCCAAGTCTTTCCTCTGAGTGACTGATTTCCTGCTTAATGGACTAACTTAGTCATGATCATGATTTCGTACCCCTCTTTTTGTAGCCCTTGTTTTGCATGTCTTCATTTTTTGCAGACAAGCCTGAGCAAGCCTGCTTTTTTCATTTCATATTAGTTGATTAACTTAGCCTTGTTGGTTTTGAAGTACAGTTCCTCAATTCACGTTAAAGTCAATGTAAGGAGAAGTTCTCCTTTCTTTTGAATGCAAGGAGAAATGATTAATCTACATCTTGCCCTCTCTCTAGGGGACTACTTTCCATGCAAATGACTACATCTGTGCCTTCAGCGCAGGTAACAAGAGGTAAGACAGAAACAACATTTCAATCAAGGCTCCATTGAAATCAATAAAGACCTATTAAGAGAAAACCTGATTGATTCCAACTGAGATATGATTGAAATCAATGGAGGCCTATTGAAAAAACACCTGATTGATTTCACCCCCGGATGTGATTGAAATCAGTGGAGGCCTATTGAAAGAACACCTGATTGATTTCACCACAGATGTGATTGAAATCAATAGAGGCTTATTGAAAGAAGACCGATTGATTTCAACCAGGGTGTGATTGAAATAAATCGAATTTTGTGGCTGTGAAAAAACTCAATTGATTTCAATCAGGCTCGATTGAACTCTCTATTGAAATGACCCTGATTGAAATCAATCAGGTTCAATCAGCATCAACCAGCCTGTGATTTTTCTGACAAAAAGAAAAAACTACGTAGGCAGAGAAAACTCTCCCTACATCAATTAAGGAAAGAGAGACACATTGGCTCAAAGAGCCGTGAGTCTCCCTTACCAGAAGATGAGAGGGGAGTTAGTGTGGGTCAGGTGGGTTTCTGGCAGCACGCTGCTTCAGGGCACCAGCGTTATGATGAGTGCTTTTATTTTCAATGGCACGTCTGGTAGAGGTAAGTTTGTGCGCAAATTGTACAGAATGGGCATGGAGTTTCTTGCAAGTGTTTCAGATCTTTGTGAGTCAATCCCTAATTTTTTAAATTGATCAAGGGTATGGGCATTGTAGATAGTCCCACCCACACCCAGGAGGATAGGGTGGATAGTAATCTCTGCACCTTGGAGTTGTTTGCACAGTTCACTGTGTTGTTGCTGTGAGGCTTCTAGCTGGGCACCAGGCCTCGTATCTTCACAGTACTTGATTTCTATTAAGTAAATATGGCGGGCTGGAGTTGTGCTACTCCCCATACTGCGCAGTGCCCGGTTTGAGGGTGGAGTAGGTGGTCTGTTTGGGTTGGTTAGGTGAGGAGTAACCAAGATTGCATCAGGGCGGCTGGAGTTGCGTCTGGTTTGCATAGAAACCGTGGGTTTGAAGAGGTTGGGAGGTACAGCTCGATTAGAGACTTGCTCAGGGACTTGCAGGTCGTGCTGGGCCAAACGGTTTGTGTTGCCTGCATCCAACTGCACAAGATTGGCCCCATAAGAGCCTTCACTGACCAGTTTCAAAATCATCCTGCAAGCAATATTGTGACGCTCAGTTACCATGTTACGCATGACGGGGCATTGGCAGCCAGATCGGATGTGGAGAGCGCTATCCATGTGATGGCAATCAGGTAGGGGACATGTCAGGCTAGTGGATCTTTTATATTGGACCGCATGTTTCTGATTGTAGAGGGTGCCTGTGCAGTATTGGAAGACAGTGCGTTTCATTCGAGTTGAAAGACCGGGCATGTTTTAAGGTCTGGGAGGTAGCTCAGACAAAGAGAAGAAGGGTGGGATTGAGGAGGCCTAGGATTTGCCTCTTCACTAGCCAGCCAGATTGTATTGTGGAAGGGATTTCCTCCTGGGCCAGCGCTAGGGAGTCCAGTATCAGTTAGGTTGCCATCTTTGAGGGAGGCCTGGTATTTAGCAACCTGATCTGCGCATTCATTCCCAGCTATTCCAGCATGAGACTTGACCTTGTAGAAAAAGATGTGGTCTTGAGAGGCTCGGGCAAGGTTTGAAATCTTTATCAGAACATCCCCTTGCACATGATGCCTATGCTTTTCTGGATACAGGATTTGCTTTCTGAGTTGGTGAAGTGAGCTAAGGCTATCTGTGGCAATATGTGTGTAATCGTGAGTGAGCGCAGCAGCAATGGCAGCGAGCTCAGCTCTTCCTATGGTATTGGTAATTCCAGCGCCATTAGGTTCAACTAATTTTTGTGAATCAGTCAGGGGGTGGTACACACCTGCCCCTATAACTGTCTTGCCGTTCTGGACCTGGCAACTGCCGTCTGTGTAGGCCCAAGATTTCCAATCTGCAACTTTAAACTGGAGGTTGGGATGGGACTGACAAGGAGCATTAACAGTAATGTTTGGGGCGGATCTTTGGGGGCCCTTGGAAATCTGTTTCATGTCTAGAGGGAGCTTTTCACATTTTCTGATCCCGGGCATCACTTTATGCCTTGTATTCTGGATGGGGTCGTTACTAACATTTCTGATACATTTTTTCATTCTGATGGCTTTGGCTAAATCCTGAAGCCAGGTACTGTTCTGGTTATTCAAGTGGACTCTTGCAGCCGTATTTCAGACTGCAATAATTTGTAAGTCCCAGGTATGCTTGGGTAGGGCAGTTTCCTGGCTGACCCAGGATTGGGGTTTGTCATAGGTAAGTTCGTTTCTTGGAATGGTCCCTAGCTTGTAGCAAAGGTGTGGGTAAGCATTGAGGAGTTGTGAGTAGGGGTTGGTTATCATATGCCTGCAACTTGCTGGCAGAAGCATGAAGGTGGCTGTAGCCTCCGTGTTAAGGATGGCAGAGTAGATAGCATGTCGTAGTGTTAGTTTAATGGACTTCTCATCATAGATGGGGTGGCAGATAGACATCCCGGAAAATCTCGAGGAGAGAGAATTGTAGTGGGCACCAAACAGAATGTCGCGGGGATCAGAACTCCAGTAGTGATGGTAGTGAGCGTTATAGTCCAGGGGAGAAGCCATTTTCTCTTGGGTGACATGTGCCCATTTTTGGAAGGCAGAGGAAATATGAGGTGGGAGGGTTCGTGAGAAGGAATATTTAATCTTTTTGCTTTGATATTTGTCCTCCAATTTGGTCTTGCGGGCTAGGAGCCCCAGAATCTCAGATGCGAAGCTTGCTGGTGGGGGGCAGATGTTATCATGCAGACCTTCTGCTTTGGACCTGTGGAAAGCTGTGAAAAGGACGTCAAAGTGTTGAGGGGTTATCATCCCAATGCATTTGCCATCTGTATTGTAGACGCAGGCCACTCTTGATTTGTAGATATCAGGGAGGGTGAGGGTAGGTGGGATAGATGGTGTGGGGCTTTCAGGCGTTTCTGTCGGGAGATGATTTGAAGAAGGTTCAGGATTGTGTTTGACAAGATCTATCTCTTGGACCCAGAACTCACAAGTGCCAGTGGGTATGATGTCCGTTTGCGGATTGGTAGGGTGTATGTCAAAGATAATTTTGTTGCAAAGTTCTATGTCTAATTTTTGACTCCAGGTGCTATTTGTATCAGATTTGTTGAACCCTTGCCTCTCTAAATTGGAGAGGGCAGAGTCTGCTGTGGGTAGGAGAAGGTTGGGTTTGCTTAGCTGAGATTCAAACTCCTGTATGCGCTGGTCGAAGATGGGCCAGCTGGTTTTTAATCCTTCTGGCTCCCATGATGATAACCAACAAACCCTAATCAGTTCTTCTTTAGACTTCTGTGCTCTATTAATTTTGTCTTTGTTGCTGAGGCTAGCACAGGTGGGACAGGCCCAGGCTTCAGCTGCGCTGACCTCTTGCCTTTGGTCATCGTTATAGCATCCAAGTTCTCTCATGCATTTCCAGTGGTAGGTACGTTCGCACACATCACAGACATACGTGTCAAGGTAGGGGGGCTCCGAGTTGATAGGCTCCAGGCCTCCGTGATAGTTGCATATCTGGCAAGATGCGCACTCAATGTCTGTGCGAGCAGCTGTGCAGATGCTTGCTGGTTGGAAGCTAGCTTTCTTGAAGAGAGGCAGGGCCCGTTTCTCTATTATCATGGGCTCGTAGTGTGTGTGGTATTGCTTCTGTTGGGGTGAGGGGTCATTGCTCATGTCCTTTCTCTTGGCTGAGTAAATTCTCCATGCGTCTATATGTGTGATGTGAATGTCATTATAGTAGACAGCGTTAATGGCGTGGTTGGCTGTGGCTTCTTGGGCCAGCTTTTTCACCAAATTTTCTTTGTACCTCCAGACATCGTTTCCTTGCCAATTTGAAGCTAAAGGGTAGATGGTAAGGGTCTGAAGTTCTGCCTCTACATAAAGCAAAGCTTTCCTCTTGCTGTAATGACTCTGGATACTGTTCTGAGTATTTGAGCTGCTTGGGGTGTTGGGGTGGGTATGGGGAATGGAAGGCACGCCATTTTGTTGATGGAAACTAGATCCCTGAGTGTTCTGGCTCAAGTGTTGCTGTGAATGTCTGGATTCTTGTTTCTTAGCTGAGCGTGTGCGTTTGCTGGGAGGCCCATTTCCAGGGTTTTCACTGTGTGGACCAGGCTGACTAGCCTGAATGGTGGGAGCATTGTGAGGAGGTGAGGTTCCAGCATTATTGGTCTCTAAATTGACATTTTGCGTGGGAGGCAGGACATTGGATGGAATGGTGGTGTGAGCTGGGTGAGCGGGGGAGTGATGGGTGGATCTGCACTGGGAGCGTGTTCTTTTACTGGGTGGCTCATCTATGGGGGTAGTCACAATAGCAGGTATCACCTCCTGTGTAAGGGGGCAGATTTGCTGTGTGGCTGGCATATTAATGGGTTGGTTGGTGTTTTGTGGCACAGGATGGGTTGGGTGTGCTCTGTTTGTGCTAGAAGGACTTATTGTAGGAGCTAGACGAGAATTGGGTGTCCTTAAGAGGCGACGCCCAGTAACCTCATGCCTGTAGTGCGTAGTGGAGGGTGGTTGTGGTGTAGGCACCACTTGTGATGGTCGGTTGTTCCTCCTTTGAGGGTGAGCATGGGTGCTGACGGGGAGGGTTAACTCTTCATTGAGTTGGGTATCAATGAGGCCACTTATGTGGGTGTTGTTGATGCGGCGGTGGGCCGCATGTACTCTGGCTTCAGTGTTCTTGCAGGTGAGGATTTTTGGGACAATAGCAGTATTAAGCTCTTCGGTGGCTGGAAGGTTGATGAGGGCTGCCAGTCTATTAAGTGCCATTTTACATCTGGTGTTCACCCCAGAGTATTTTGCCTGGAGTTGAGCCACTGTGATAACCATGGTTTTGCAGGGGGATGTGAGGTCATGTATTCCATTAATACCAAGGCCCACGAGTGGTTGTATTATACATGTGATGAGGTTTGAGAGGTTGCGGGGGGGTGGTTTATGCAGTGACAGAGCTGTAGTAATGATTTTCAGGTCATCATGGAACATGCTTTCCCCTTCCTTGCTTAGGTGGAGTTCACTGAGGTGGATGCTGATTAACTGGCGTGCTTGCATACAGTGGTTCAGTTGTCTTTTTATGCGAAGGTTGGTCTTTACGCCATCGTTAAGGAAGTCTTCGGAAAGGTTCTTGAGGTGTGCTATTTGATTGTTAAGGAGATTAAGGCTAACTGCGCGATGTCTGGCTGAGGGGTCCTCTAGGCTGGATGTGAGTGCGGAGGCCATGCGCCTGTGGTATTCAACGCAAATTGAGGGGCGCCCTAGTCCAAAGTTGTTCACATCCTCTCGTATCATTGCTGCTGCTGTGCTGATTGAGAGGTTGTATTTATGTTTAATGGTTCTGTCAATCATTTTGTCCCAAATAATAAGGTCTGCTGGGGTGCATGGAGTGACTGCAAAGGCATAGGCAAGACTAGGACTTATAGCTATGCGAATCATGTCTTTGGCTTGGGGAGAGGTCTGGGAGAAGTTGAGGTTTTCAAGCTTTTTCCTAAGGTTACAAGTCATACGCTGGATCTGGTGCTTCCAATTCAAATCCATGGTAAGTTGAACTCCGAGGTAAAGAAAGGGTTCATCAGATGGTAGGAATTGAGCTTTCTGTCCTTGGATGTCTATTTTGCCTTGGAGGTGATGCATGAGAGCTTGGGAGGGTGTTACCCCAATATTATCTTATGGGGGGTGACTGAGAAGGATACTGGTGGCCTTTGTTTTGCTGCCAGATATGATCAGTGCTGCCCAGTCTGAATACAGAGTAAGTTTACGGGCTTGGACTTTGAGGTCTTGGATTGTATTTGTAGGGCACAAGAGGTCATCAGCAAATGCCGCACTGCTTAAAATATTAGCAAGGTGGGTGTCTGTAGCGTTTTGGTTTGGGATGCAGCTGTGTTGGTATCCACGGCCCTCTACGTGGAGCCATCGAAGGAGTGGTTCCATGTAGAGCAAGAAGAGAAAGGGAGATAGTGTATCACCTTGGATTGTCCCCCGCTCAACAGGTATTTGTTTGGTGCTTCCTCCTAAGGGTAGCCTGACTTGAGTGGTAGCATTTTCATAAAGGTTTTTGACCGTGTCAATGGCATCAATAGGGAAGCCCAAGTCATACATGATCCAAAGCATCCGGTCATGATCAGTGGTATTAAGAGCTGAAGTGAAATCTACGATGAGGGCATAAACGTCTTTACTAAAAGCTTTAGCATCCTCAAGCCCCATGATGACATTCTGGAGCTGCTGGATTGTGTCCTTTTGATTACGGAACCCAGCTTGAGTGGAGCTCAGTAGGGAGTGTGCTTCTGCATACTCGTAGAGTGTATTAGTGACCATGCGAGTCCACAGTTTGTAGAGTGTATTGACAAGCCCAATGGGTCTGTAGAATGAGGTTTCTGTCTCTTCCCCTTTATTTTTGTCAATCAGGATAGTATCGCTAGTTTTCCATGACACTGGGGTAAGGCGGGTTGCCCACATGATGATGAAGAGTTTGTGGATACATTCTTGGATGTCATGCAGGAGCATTCTCAGAATCTCGTTCACTATGCCGTCAGGGCCTGGTGATTTGTTATTGCTGAGTGATTTGATGCATTCATTGAATGTACTTTTATCAAGGATCTTGTAATGAAGCCAGTCTCTTTGCTGTTTTCCTTCTTGTTCCTCTTTTGAAATTTGAGATTGGAGTGTGAAGGGGTCCGGTACAGGTTCTGTCTTTCCAGCCTGTTCCCAGGGGTAGTTGCGAGGTGCTTCCTCTGGTAGGTATTTTCCATTTTTGATGTTCACAGCACTCATGGCTTCTGTGTAGTGCTTTTCAATAATCTGGGCCTGCCTTCCTGGTTCAGTCTCAATAGTGTTAGTTCCAGGGTCACGAAGGGCTTGTAAGCCTGCTCTCGACTGTGCATGATATCCACTCTGTGCATTATGCGCACAAACTTACCTCAACCCCAGGAAATCAATATTTTTCTAAACCAGGATAACAACAAACTTCCTTCACGACCTCATGTGTATTTATGAACAGGCTAGCAGTCAAGCGTCTTGACTGAGGCCTTTTTCCCTTGCAACCCATTGTAACCCCTTACCTCAACCAGATTTGCCATTGAAAACAAAAACAAACGTTATAATCTGGTGCCCTGGAGCCGCGTGCTGCCAGAAACCCATCGGACCCACACTCACTTCCCTCTTACCCTCTGGTGAGGGAGGCTCACGGCTGTATGAGCCAATATGTCTCCTTTTTCATAATTGATGTAGGGTAAAAGGTAAAGTTAAAGGTCTACGCCCTTGAGCGTGCATTAAGGGATGTAGGGAGTCTTCTCACTGCCTGCATGTTTTTTTCCTTTTTTACCTGGGAATGTCCTTTGACAAGAACATCAATTTGCACGCTGCTGAAGAAGCCTTCAGGCTTTGTTTAACTGTTCTTTCAAAAAGGTTATGATGTGGGTAGTTCCACACATGGCTACTGAGATTTTTGAAATCAATTTTAGGAGCCTCCTAACTGAGTCAGACCTTTGACTCTCTCCTTCATTAAGTTCTTGTGATGAGATTCAAGATGAGGCTCATGCCCTTTTGGTGTGCAGAGACGCTGATGTTTGTGCTTTGAGAAGAAAATACGCTTACCTGTTCAACTGTTTCTCTGGTGATTTTTCAATGGAGCAACCTTTTTTTACAACAAGCCAGTGTCCAGGATGTTTCTGATTTCCTCTTGCAACAGAACAACAAGCTTCTTTCGTTTGTTTCTGAGCTTATGGACATTATGTTGGCTGGCGAGGACCAGTCACAGGCCAATCAGCCGAACAGTCTGGCTGAAGGTCCCCCCGTGTAAATCTAAATGTCCTTCATTGAGTGTGCTACACGAGTGTGGGATAGAGCCTATTCAGGTAACTTAGGTTGAACCTAGTTTCAAGCCTAGTGCGTTTCCATAAAGACATTGTTTTCTTATCCATTACAACAGCCTTCTTCTCCTAAGGTTGTCTATGCTGACATCGACCTCAGCACCAAAAATCCTTCTTCTTGCTGGAGATCACATTTCAGGTTGATGTACACTTGGTATACAATATGTTGTTCACTATGAAAGGCTTACATCTTGCTGTTAACAATGCTATACCCACGGATGGGATGACGAGCAATGCCCAGGAGAGCCCCCGGCTACTGCAGAGGCTTGACAAGGAGAGTTGGCAGCAACACAAGATTGCGCTTGATAAGGAGTGGATTGTCGCATTTCTGCGTGAAAGGCACCCGTTGCGTCTGGTTTTTGCCTCACAGTGCCTGTACACAACTCTCATGTTCGCATGGCTACAGTACGAAGGCCCCCTCCCCGAGCCCGCCCCGACCCCGCGCCAGTTGAAGCGTATAAAAGACAAAGAGAAGAAGCACATGCGCCAAGCAATGAAGGCCCAAGATGCCCAACAGTGAGCACATCGTTTGGTCAAACATAGTGCCCACGGACTCGTGTCTTGGCTTGTGATACGTAGGATTCATGGTGCTACACATGTGAACTGGATGCGTCTTTGGAAGTATGTGGGGCTAAACAGTTGTGGTGATAGTCATGTTGGAGCTATACAACAAACACGGGCCAAACTGGTGTGGGGTCATCCATTGCACTCTGTTTGTGGGAGCTAGACATGGCTGGCTTTGGTCTGCCTGTCATGGGCTGCACACTACCAGTTTCCTGTGCTTTGAGGCCAGACACACTTGGTTTGACTTGTGCGCGAGGCCAGTGTTGGGGCCACAGATGCCTTTCTTTCTCATCCTGGCGCTAAACATGTGCTTCAATTGGAAGTATGTGGAGCTGAACAGTTGGTGTGAGGGGTATTGGGGCTATTCAACATGCAGTCCAGAAAGGTGTGGGGCCACACACAGTACAGCATTTTGGAAGCTAAACATGGCTGATGATTGCTGCCAGTCATGGGGTTACACAGGGTGTTTCTTGTTGCTGTGGGGCTGAACATACTGAGTTTGGGTGTGCGCACATGTATGCTTTGTTGGAGCTACACGCATGTCTGTCAATCCTCTGGTTGCTGAACACGTACCTCATTGCTATCCTGGCGAGCATGGGGCTGTACATGAATGTGGCATGGTTTTTGAGAAACAGTTCGAGCAACTTCTACGCTTCCTATATCTCTGTTTTGCAACGCAAAAACAGTCGTAGACTTCAGACTTTTCTTTTAGTTTCAAACTCAGGTCTGGTTTGGTTGCAGGCATCTCTTTATGCTTCAGCTAAGCTGCCCTCGTAGGCAGGTACAGCTATGTAACCCTTTCCTTTCCTTTCCTTTCCTAACAATGCTATACATCATGGTTTTTAACAAAAGAAACAGTTACTCAACCCTCTGAATTTGAGTCAGCTTGTGGTGGACCTCAGATCTCCACATTTTGCCTGTTGGAGACACTATTCTGCTTATCATCATCGAGAACAGACAAAATTCACATCATAATCACTGGTGTGCAAGCACGCTCATGTTTTGTATTCCCCTTGCGACCTACCCAAGTATCTGTACCTGGATTTGCCCAAACACTAGTGTGGTACGACGCAATTATGACTCCACGCCCACACATTCCAAACAAAGTTTATCAAGCTACATTTCTCCGAAGCAGCATTCATGATGCCCTAGATGAAGTGCAGGATGAACAGCACACTCATCTCAAATGTACACATTCCCAGGCCTGTTTTCTTTGGCTTTAGTGTGCTTCCTGTTTTCTAGTTCTTGTTTTCTGGTTCTAAGAGGGGTACTCTCCCATCCGTCTTCCCTGACAGTTCCAACCCTACCTTCTACTCACCATGTCCAATCCTTTGATATGTTTACCTCGTGGAGTCAAATCGAAAAAATTACTCAGCTTTATGAACTTATTTTTATGTGCAGGCTAGCGGTCCATCGTTTTTGCATAGGCCTTGGCTTTTGTAACCTGTATCCATATCAGTTCCAGATTTTACATGTTATGTACAAGACGTACACGTGATATGTTTGGCGGATTAAAAGTCAGGCAAAATTGTTGGTTTCAACCAACGCATGAAGCTTAAAATGAGCAAACTGCACACCATCCACTGATACCTCCAACTCTAAGACAAAATTGATGCTAACAGCAGTAGATAGGAAAAAAGACAAGGTTTGGGTCATGAACGCAGGTGCTTCTTTATTCTTGATGTTGACTGGAGGGTGTCGCGAAAATGCACATAACTGGTCAATCAAATAAAAGAATTAGCGGTAAACGAGTAGGCACTTCCTTAGCTACGTAGTTCATTTAGGGACCTCTTCTCCATTGCCATCTGGTCCAGAAGGAATCTCATCCGCACCGAACAGGCAGAGGAAGATGTAGTTCGCAACTAAAATAACGATGCCACCAGCTGCACCAGTCCTGGTGTATTGGCCCATCTTCAGGTCAGAGTGGTCGCCTCCGCCAATCCTGCAAATACAAATGCACACAACAGTTTTAGGAGTTAGACGTGCCATGCTGAATTGTTTGGTCTTGCTTGCAATTATGAAGACATGTGGAGGTAGAGCTTCCAACAAAGTAAACAAGACAGGGTTGCCTTAGTCAAGGGCGGAAGTTCACAACCGTGCTCCTAGACAAACAATGAAATGCTTTTGCTCACATTTTTTAACCAGTCAACACTCTGTCAGGCATGATAAGGGTGCAAGGCAAAGAATGTTGAGTATAAAAAAAAAATTTGTGTGCAGTGTCAAGGAACTCAGAGCTGGGTTCCTGAGCTTGGTTCAAATTTCGCGTGTTTTTGCATGATTGGGAGTTGGAATGAAACATTAATGGCTCTGAGATTGACATTAATTTAGAGAGGGGAAGCGGTGCTTTTTGGCCCATGGTGTAAGCCAGAGAAGTAGCTTGCAAAATAAAGCAGCCTACCCAGCACAAGCAGGACTACGACATCCTCGCTGAGGAGCTGCCTGAGAAGCCATGTGCTTTGAGGTGCAAGTACTCTACCAGGCCAGCCAATTCCTCCTTTTCTCAGGCAAGCATATAGCCCAGCACCTGACGCAAGCAGCCCATGGAGCCTGAGGAGCTGGATCTGACGGAACAAGGATCCAGCCGTTGCAGTATGTGCAGGGCAACACAGCAGCCACAAACAAACACCTCCATGCCTCTTCTCAAGCAGATCATGATTTCCACAAGGAGGATCATCACAGCTTAGGATGCTATGCAGGCCCTTCTAATGCAAGCAGATTGGGCAAACTGGGGCAACTAGGAGGAGTGAGCAGATGCAGCGAAGCTGCAGATGGATGCCTGGGGCAAGGATGCTTTCTCCCAGCTTAGTGAA
This sequence comes from Dunaliella primolecta, assembly GCA_914767535.2. Taxonomy (NCBI): domain Eukaryota; kingdom Viridiplantae; phylum Chlorophyta; class Chlorophyceae; order Chlamydomonadales; family Dunaliellaceae; genus Dunaliella; species Dunaliella primolecta. The sequence goes on along the minus strand of OU611758.1, from coordinate 1,501,324 downwards.
AAGCCTCCTTGTGCAGACAGACAGCCTCAATTACAGCTTTAAAGAACTTAGGGCTGTGCTAATATGGGCAAAAACAGCCCACAAGCTGCACGTGCAAGGATGACCTGACCTACTTTGACACACCTTTTGGCTCAAAAAATACGTGCAGCAACTTCTGAACCAAACACCCACCCCACATAGAAAGGTTGTGTGGACATCGACCCTTGAGTTGGTCAACGCTGCAACAAAAACTCGCACCCTAAGCATGATGCCTCACACATGATGCCGGTAAGCATGTTTCACCCACAAAAAGTAAGGTATCAACAACACCCTCCATCATAGATTCAATTGATGATACACTTCACTTACGAGTAAGAGATCTTCACGTACACGCTGGTGATGATGGTGGCCAGCAAGATCTTGATGGAGAAGATGGCCATGACGCTGCAGAGGTAGAAAATGACACAATGTTTGTCTATGGTTGAGCATAGAAGCCAGAATGCTAGATTGTTAGGAGAAACCATACCTTTTGCTACACCAAGACACAGGCAAGACGAATGAGATGAGAGATCACCCTTAAAGAGGCACAAGGCACGGAAGGAACACTAGGTGGCATTGCACCGATGCCTCCTATGTCAAATTGACATGAGTTTATCACAACGGGCTTGTTAATGAATCAAATTCAGCTTGCTACATAGAGTATCAGCAGCACATCCATTGATGAGGATTTATTTTATCCTTTTTTTCATTAACTTCATGCTAGCAACAGATGATCCTTATTATGGTGCATGGACCTCCTCCGCTGACCACCTACCCTCTCTTGCAGGGCCAGAACAATTAAAATGCAAGCTCTGTGGATTTGCAACGCCCAAGTTCCACCCAGTACTGGCCATAAAAACAGAAGTTTAAAAATTGAATAAAACAAGGCAGCACTCACGAGTACTTGGAGTGGAAGAACTCCACAAAGACAGCCAGGATTCCGTAAATGAAGGTGAACACCTCATAGGCAACAAGCCACCAGTCCAGAGACAGGTGAATACCTGCAATGCATGATTTACACCACAACAACCCCCTCAGATTGTGCCTGGGCAAGCTTGAAAAGAAGAAGCAAGCATCCTAAAATCAATGCAGGCTCACATGACAACTAAGTCTGTCTAGATGCAACATACATACCGCAGTCGTAGGCAGCCTCTCCATCAGGGTAGTTGGTGGTGAAGGGTTGCAAGTGCTTTGTGGCAGCTGCAGCTAGACCTACGGTGTACTCTTCATCGGATGTTTTGCCCCCACTGCAATTGGATACCACAGTTCACCAGTCTCATTTTAGATGTTCTTGCAACAGCAGGTGCAGGCAGGCATCCAGATGGGGACAGGTGTACAAGCCGTTTGGCTCCCATCGCCTGTCACACTCACAGGAGGTCGTGGGCGTTCTCCCTGCACTGGTTTGTGGCCGCACCAAGGCCACCGATGACGATAACCTGCGTGGACGGAGGTGTATAGGAGGTTTTGGTAAGGATACGAGGCGCGCCCGATGTTTAATCTCCCCTGGTGTATACACAGCCACCTACGATGCATCGTGCCACGCTACTACTAAAACCGGGTTCTACACTGCCATGCTTGCAATTGCGTGCAGATGATGGAGAGCGCACGGGCATAACACAACTGCCAGCTGTTTTCACAAACACAAAACGCCACATCATCGTGCTCTATCCTGCGTTGTGCACCTGCACCACTGGGCCCCTTGCTGCAGGAGCAGCGTTTGTAAGTCCAGCTGAGTACTCACCCCTCCGGCGATGGACAGGATGAGCATGAGGGTCTGCCCCAATTTCATCCCAGCGGAGTGCAGCACCATCGTTGCTGGGTCTTGCTTTACACAATGTAGTGAGATTAAATTATTGTGTCCCTCGCAGGGCTCTGGCCCGATTTAAATCGGGTATAGTAGGACTGCAACACTTATAATACGTAGTAGATAAAACTCGCCCACCATATCATCGACAGCCATCAATAACAATCATCATCATTCATCATCATTCACACAGGTAAGCCCCCATCCCCCGCAATCATGAATTGTATGGACGGTAAGCCCAAGTTGCAGGTACAGACCATAACGCACAAGCATGCAGGGCAGCGGGCGGTTGCATTGGTGTCCGTGCGTTTTGCCCAAGAAAGCATGCTTCCGAGCAGCTACTACAAACAAGTTGTCGTACCAGTAACAGGTGTAAAAAGAAAAGAAGAACTGCACAGGCAGAGAAGTCTCTCCCTACACCAATTAAGGAAAAGGAGACACAGTGTACACTGTTACACATCTGTTACACACGGCAAAAGGCATTGCCTCATGGCAGCTCGCGTCCTCGGGAGCTAAGCACCCTGCCAGCATGCTTAGCCGCTCATTAGTGCTCTTCGGTACTTTACCAGGAGGTATCTCTAAACCTGGACTTCGACAAGCTTGCTGATTTTTGCACTCGCCAGAATTTGAACCAATAACCAACGTGATGATGAACACGTAAGCATGTGCAGCATGCGAGGACTAGTGGGCACTTGGCTTCGCAGCCAATCTAACAGTGCACGGCAAATGGCATTGCCCGGGATGTAACAGATAGCATTTGTATGCCTTATATGATCGTTACACAGTGGCTCAGAAGAGCTGTAAATCCCCTCCACCACAAAACTCATAAAATGCTAATGGGGATCTGGATGGTTACTGGAAGCACCCGGCTCCAGGACCCGGCTACAAGAATACAGTACTGGGAGTATTGCGATTTAAATAAATAATTATTGGCACCCTTCGCAATACTTAGTACGTTTATAAATTACTTTTTGGAGAGCCTCGCAAAGACTCAAGTTTACAACCCGCCCTCCATTGGGCCCCAGAATGGAACCCCATGCCGCAAAACAGACCCTTTTTGACATGGGCTGCACCAAGCGGAAGCGGGAGGAGGGCGATGGCCCGCCCAGGGAGCTCCGCATCCGCCTGGACCCAGGGCTTGCACAGCGGGTGCATGAGCATGACAGGCAAGTGGCTGCTGCCATTGCTGCCAGCTCCCCCTCCCCCTCGGCCTGTGGGCAGGCCCAGGAAGGTTGTGCCGCTTCCTGCACCTGGCCCCAAGCTCATTTGGCTGCAGCTCCTCCCCACCAAGCTTCCAGGCCAGCAGGAGGGTGTGCGTGTGCACTTGCATGATTCTCCCCAGGCAGCAGCAGCAGCAGCACAAGCTGCAGAATGGGACAAGCAGCAGCGGGTGTGGCTCAGGCTGGATGTGCAGGGCAGGGGTGGCAGTCGTGTGGAGGTGAGCTTGAGGGCATCGCCCTTCCCAGTGCGCAAAAAGTGGAGTGAGTGGGAGAAGGAGTTTGCTGTGGAGACAGCAAGGAAGATGGGGTCAGGTAGGAGGAGCGCTGCAGCTAGGTGGCTGGCCACGCACTGCAGCAAGAGATTTGCCAAGGCAAAGGAGAGCCACATTAGGGTTTGGGAGAAAAGAGCACAGCGATCGAGGTGTCCTCTGAGGAAACCAGTGAGTCCTCTGAGGAGGCCACTGATGAGCAGATGGATGAGGGGGATGAGTAGGAGCAGTGAACTAGATAGAGACGCTGAAATGCGCAACTTCGTAAATTTTGCACTTTTTTGAGGCCTCTCGCAAAGCCTTAAATCTCGCAATTAAATTAATGTAATTATTTTGGGACCTCGCAATAAAGTGTGCTCGCATTACTTTAGTACTGGTACGGTAGCACGCCTAGCTAGTAGTAACAAGCTTGTTGGCACACATAACAGAATGGGCATGGAGTTTGCAAGCTTGCAAGTTTAATGGCATGTTGGTGGTCAAGTCCCAGTTGTCTTAACTGTTTAAGGGTATGTTCAGTGTAGCAGGTCCCACCAACACCCAGAAGGATGGTACGTAATGTGACAGCTTTTCCACTCATATTCTTGCATGCTGCCACTGTGCCGTCTCCAACTGTTGTCCAGGTATCTTCACAATATTTAAGCTCTATCAAGTGTACACGCCACTGATTCACACTCAGTTGATGGGGTTGTCTAACGTGGGTAGTTGTTTTGGACCTGCGTGGGGTGCTGTGCCTGCTGCGTAACACATTTCCCCACTGTTGTATGATGGTGATAGCCCTCCCTACACTGATTCTTTCAATTATCTGGGTACGGTCTGTGAAAAACGTCTCAACCTGTGCTGCTGATGAGGCTGCTCTGGAACCATGTATAGCAAGGACTTATCGTGTTAAGACCTCTGCTAACGGTCACAACCCCACAAATCGGCTGCATGCGTTCATCTGGCTTGTGAAAACATATGCTATCCCAGCAGGAATGCAAGCCAGGTGGGATATGGGCCACACCTTACTTACATTAGGGCACAGAAATGGGCAACCCGTTGCAGAGGTGGATTCTGAACGCTTTGCGGAACCTTCTTGGGGTGAAAACCACTAAGTTGGTTTAGTGCCACTATGTATTTCTAGAACTCGCTTACTCGGTGCAATAGACTACTCCTTTAGAAGGTTCTCCATGCTGACATCAGCCTTAGCTCCATGACTGATTTATGTTGGACGTCCCACCTCTTACCTGCTCTGGATGGTCTGGCACACTTGATTCTGATGAGACGTCAAATGATGGCTTGTGGCCCTGTGAACATCAGTCAATTTGCGGTGGACCTGAGATCTAGGCACCATAGCCACTGGAATTGATTCATAGCTCCTGATCCCAGAGTAAACAACACTAATTTGCTAACTTATCATTAATGGTGCGCACTTTCTGTCAAAAATGCACATACCATTCACCCTTCTTACAGAATGCCTATATACATGTGCTTGGATCTCCCCCATCACGTCCTTTGCAGCACTGCCAGATTCAGGCTGTGGGTATACACTCTTCAAGTTGAACAGGCTATTTGGTCCAATGATACTTCTCCGGCAATGTGCAGTTGATTGAAATCAAGTACTGTGAAGACACGAGGCCTGGACAGCAGTTGGAGGCGGCACAGCGGCAGCATGCAGACCTCTGCAAACTCATTAATGCAAAAGTTGTGACTCTCCACACCATCCTTTTGGGTGTTGGTGGGACCTGCTACACTGAGCACACCCTTAACCAGTTCAAACAACTGGGACTTGACCACCAACGTGCCAATAAACTTGCTCGTAAACTTCATGCCCATTCTGTCATGTATGCCAACAAGCTTGTTACCACTAGGCATGCTATTGAAAACAAGAATACTTCTTGCAGCCAGGTTATGGAGCCGGGTGCTTTCAATAATCCTCCAGATCCCCATTAGAGTCTTCTTTTTGTAGCTCCATGGTGAAGGGGATTCAAGGCTCTTCTGAGCCAATGCGTCCCCTTTTTTTAAATTGATGTAGGGAGAGTTTCCTCTGCCTACGTAGGTTTTCTTTTCTTTCTTTCTATTGCACGGACTGGAGCTGCAAGCCTCGTGATCAGCTGGTCCTGAAGTTGAATTACACATGTGTGATTAAAATTCAATATCCATGCTTCATTTTGTACAGAGTGGGGCTGCAAGCCTTATGATAAGCTGGTGCTGAAGATGAAAATTTTCTTGTTGAATCCAGTATCCGTGCTTCATTTTATACGAAGTGGAGCTGTAAGCCTTGTGATCTGCTGGCACCTGTATGCTGAAACAAATAATGGTATGCTGAAACAAACAATGGTAATTGATAGGCTTTCTATAGGGCCAAGCTTGCTGGCTTGCATGGAGCCATAACACCTGCTCCTACTAGCTTTGCATCTGAGCTGCAGGGCTCCTTGCTCGCAAGACTATTCTAGAAAACAAGCACGCTAGCAAAAAGTTTAAAGACTCCTTCTTGCGGGCCCTGCCAACCCACATCCACACTGCCCTCCAAGATTGGGCCCTCGTCACTCAAGACAAAATGGTCTCCCTGCTGGACCACAACCCACAATACCAACACTACTGCCAGTGGAGCACTGAGCCCCGAGCCACTCTCTTTGGTGCCCATCATAACTCCCTCTCATCCAGATCTCAGGCTTCTCTGTCTGCCATCCCATTTACACCGAGGAAGCTATGACTCAGGCCTTACACCATGCTATCTACTCAGCCATTCTCAACACAAAGGCCACTGCTACTTCCATGTTCCTCCCTGTTGGGGACAACACATGACAACTAACCCTTATTCCAAACTCATCACTGCCTATCCACATCTCTGTTGTGAACTTGGAACCATCGCTCGTACCAACCTTTGCTACAACGATCCACAATCCTCCATCAACCAGGAAATACCCCTTTCTCAGCACACCTGGGACCTACAAATTATTGCAGTCTGGAACGCAGCTGCAAGGATTCGCCTAAACAATCATAACCCAGCTTGGCTACAAGGCCTGGCTTCGGCTGTACCAGAAGTTAACTGGAAACTGCGCAGTATAGGCACCCATTCTACTCTCAATACAATGCATGTTGATATGCCTGGATTCAATAAATGCCAACGCCTCCCCTCTGACAAACAACAAACATCTAGAAACCCAACCTATCTACATAAGAAAGGAAAAGAAAAGAAAAACTACGTAGGCAGAGAAGACTCTCCCTACATCAATTAAGGAAAAGGAGACACATTGGCTCCAGAGAGCTGTGAGTCCTCTCCACCACAAAGTTTTAAAACAAAAAGGGTTAATGGGGGTCAGGAGGGTTACTGGAAGCACTTGGCTCCAGAACCTAGCTGTGAGAATTGCTTTTGTTCTCAATTGCACGCCTAGTGGTAACAAGTTTATGAGCATACTTAACAGAATGGGCATGCAGGCTGCGAGCAAGTTTCAAGGCACGTTGTTGGTCAAGTCCCAGTTGTTTAAGCTGGTTCAAGGTATGCTCTCTATAGCAGGTCCCACCAACACCCAGAAGGATGGTATGCAGAGTAACAACTTTAGCAGGGATAAGTCTGCAGAGGTCTGCGTGCTGCCGCTGTGCCGCCTCCAACTGTTGTCCAGGCCTTGTATCTTCACAGTACGTGATTCCAATCAAGTGTACATGGCGCTGATTGACATTTAATTGATGGGGTTGTCGCACGCGGTTAGAGCCACTGATCCTCTGTGTTGGGTGTCTGCTGCGTAACGCATAGTGTGAACTGGAGGAAGAAGGAGAAGAAGAAGTGGGTTTGGCTTGGTAAGGAGTAATCAGTATAGCATCTGGACGGCTAGATTTGAGTCTAGATCTCTTGGGAAACGTGGAAAGAGGTAAGGGGGGATAATTCTATTGGATGCATGTGCAGGAATTTGGAGGTTGTGCTGCGCCAACCTATCATCATTTCCTATGTCTGTGTTAACTAAACCTGCTCCCCAAGGGCTTTTGCTAAGAGCTTTGGTTATCATCCTTCCTGCAATATTATGGCGTTCAGTTTTCATGCTGGCAATGATTTGATTCTGGCAGCCTGAGAGCATGTGGAGAGCGCTGTCTAATTGGTGACAGCCAGGGAGGGGGCATGAAGGATCAGTGGACCTCTTGAAGAGTACTGCATGTTTTTGGTTATAGAGGGTGCCTGTGCGATATTGAAGGATGGTGCGCTTCACAGGAAAGGAAATACTAGACATGTTCTTGAAGGCATTGCTGATATTCTTGTCAACGTGAGGTAATAGGCTCTGGTAGTAGGAGTAGTAACCTGTTTTGGAGTTGGCGTACCCAAGTCTGTGTTTTGTGTGCATGTGAAACTTGAGAGCATTTTGAAGATTGGGGAGGTAGGTGAGCTTGGGAGCAGGTGGGGGGTCTGTAGATATGCCCGTAGCATGTTCTCTTTTTTCCTCCTTGGCTAACCAAAATAAATGAGAAAACGGGTTCCCGCTGGGACCTGCGCTGGGAATCCCAGTATCAGCCATGCTATTATTGGCTTGTTTTGCCTGATAATTTGCAATAGCATCTGCACATTCATTACCGGCAATACCAGCATGTGATTTTACTTTGTATACATAAATATTGGTTTGTGAGTTGCTAATGAGGGTAGATATGGTTTTTAGTACATTTTCTTGAATGTGCTGTTTGTGTTTCTCAGGATAAATCATTTGCTTACGTATTTGATGAAGAGAGGTGAGACTGTCTGAAGCAATGTGTGAGTAAGAGTGTGTGATGGCAGCAGCAATCGCTGCCAGTTCAGCTCGGCAAATGGTGTTGGTAATTCACTTTGTTGTTGCTGTGAGGCTTCTAGCTGGGCACCAGGCCTCGTATCTTCACAGTATTTGATTTCTATCAAGTGAATATGACAGGCTGGAGTTGTGGTACTCCCCATACTGCGCAGTACTCGGTGTGAGGGTGAAGTGGGTGGTCTGTTTGGGTTAGTTGGGTGAGGAGTGACCAAAATTGCATCAGGGCGGCTGGAGTTGCGTCTGGATTGCATAGAAACCGTGGGTTTGAAGAGTTTGGAAGGTACAGCACGATTAGAGACTTGCTCAGGGACTTGCAGGTCATGTCGGGCTAAGCGGCTTGTGTTGCCCGCATCCAACTGCACAAGATTGGCCCCATATGAGCCTTCACTGACCAGTTTCAAAATCATCCTGCAAGCAATATTGTGACGCTCAGTTACCATGTTACGAATGACAGGACATTGGCAGCCAGATAGGATGTGGAGAGCGCTATCCATGTGATGGCAATCAGGTAGGGGGCATGTCAGGCTAGTGGATCTTTTATATTGGACCGCATGTTTCTGATTGTAGAGGGTGCCTGTGCAGTATTGGAAGACAATTTGTTTCATTCGAGTTGAGAGACCTGGCATGTTCCAAAAGGCATTGCTAATTTTCTTGCTTACGTGAGGTAGCAAGCTCTGGTAGTAAGTATAGTAGCCTGTCTTCCTGTCAGCATAGCCCGGCTTGTGTTTAGCATGCATATGGGATTTTAAAGCATTTTTAAAGACTGGGAGGTAGCTCAGACGAGGAGAAGAAGGGTGGGATTGAGGAGGCCTAGGATCTGTCTCTTCCCAAGCCAGCCAGATTGTATTGTGGAAGGGGTTTCTTCCTGGGCCGGCGCTAGGGAGACCAGTATCAGTTAGGTTGCCATCTTTGAGGGAGGCCTGGTATTTAGCAACCTGATCTGCGCATTCATTCCCAGCTATTCCAGCATGAGACTTGACCTTGTAGAAAAAGATGTGATCTTGAGAGGCTCGGGCAAGGTTTGAAATCCTCTTCAAAACATCTCCTTGCACGTGATGTCTATGCTTTTCTGGACACAAGATTTGCTTTCTGAGTTGATGAAGTGAGCTAAGGCTATCTGTGGCAATATGTGTGTAATCATGAGTGAGCGCAGCAGCAATGGCAGCGAGCTCAGCTCTTCCTATGGTATTGGTAATACCAGCGCCATTAGGCTCAACTAGCTTTTGTGAGGCACTCATAGGATGGTACACACCTGCCCCTATAACTGTCTTGCCGTTCTGGACCTGGCAACTGCCGTCTGTGTAGGCCCAAGACCTCCAGTTTGCGACTTTAAGCTGGAGGTTGGGATGGGACTGACAAGGAGCATTAACAGTAATGTCTGAAGCGGGTCTTTTGGGGCCCTTGGAAATCTGTTTCATGTCTAGGGGGACCGAGACAGATACCTCACAAGCGTGGAGTTTGCTTACAAGGAATCACAACAAGAAAGCACAGGCCACTCCCCTTTCTTCCTTGAATATGGCCAACATCCCCGCACGCCTCTGTCCCTAGCCGTGCCACAAACAAACACACGTCCAGAGTCTGCGGAAGACTTTGCTGCTCGTATGACCAAGGTTATTGATCAAGCCAAGGAACATTTAAAAGCCGCCCAGGAACGCCAAGCAAAGTACGCAAATGTGAGAAGCATCACTATTTTCCATAGCACGTCTAGTGGTAACAAGCTTATGGGCATACTGAGCCAAATGGGCATGGAGTTTTTGAGCAGGTCTATGGGCCCATTGATGGTCCAGTCCAAGTTGTTTAAACTGGTTCAAGGTATGATCAGTATAGCATCGGTGGGAGTCTATGGGAGGCTCTCTCCTTAATGCACGCGACCGAACGGCAAGCGCAGGTTTTTCTTATCTTTCTTTCTTGCTTACCTGTTCAACTATTTTTCTTGTGATTTTTCAATGTAGCAACCTTTTTTACAACCAAGTTAATGTCCAGGATGTTCCTAATTTCCTCTTGCAACACAACGACACACTTTTTTCGTTTGTTCTTGAGCTTATGGACATTATGTTGACTGGCGAGGCCTTCTTTTTCCTGTAACCTTCCTTCCTGGCGAGGACCAGACACAAGCCAATCAGCCAAACAGTGTGGCTGGAGGTCCCCCCATGTAAACCCGGAAATTTTTGTGTCATGGGCGCTTGCAAATAATTTGAAGATGATGTGCACATTACTTTCTAACAAATTTGATGGACAAATTCGTTTTTTGCACCAATCACATGGTTTTTAAAGGTTATTTTCAGACTTTTTCTGAGATGTGTCCTATTTTGCTACAAGTGATTTTTCAAATTAATTTCAACAGTTCAAAATGTCAACAATTAAAAATAATTGATATATTTGTGTGTCTATATTTCTCTTTGGGTGACACATGTCAGGTACAAGTCAATGCCACACAATTAATTCAAAGGTTATAACCCCCCCTTACATGTGTGCGTTTAAAAAATGGAGTAAAGCAAGGTTGTCCCCTGTCCTCTCTCTTGTTTTCTCAGTACATCAATGACATGGGCAGAGATATTAGTGAAGGTATAAGAGGTGCTGTGACAGGGGATGGAGTGGATGGCGTTTCATACATGCTATGTGCAGACGACTTGAGTTTAGCTACCAATGACCCAGGTGAAATGCAAGTTATGCTGAATAGATTACGAGCTTATGCAATGAGAAAGGGGCTGACTGTCGATACATCAAAGTCAGATGTCATGCATTTTTATCATAGGTCGTGTTCTTCTCTGCCTATTTTCATGTATGGAGACGTGGCTCTTCCAGAGAAAGAGCAGTTTAGATACCTCGGTATGCTTGTGGACAAGCACATGAATCTGAAGGTGTCTGAGGAGCATGCAGTGCGGCCTCGCATGGCTGCCCAGCAAAGGATTAAGGAGTTTGTGCATGAACACAATCTAAGGAATAGGCCACATGCTCTGGTTTGGCTCTCTAAGGTGTATCATGCCATGATGGCATTCCGGCTGGGATGTACGCGTGCCAAGTGTGGGGTACAAAATACTTACGAGAAGGCCGTGAGTTCAAAAGCCAATTAAAAGGAAGGCAACTATGCTCTTTGAGGCGTTTTCTAGGTGTGAAGAGTACTGCCACAAACTGGCCAGTATTGAGAGAGTGTGGTCAAGAGCCCTCACAGTTTTATTGGTTTAGGGCTACTGTTAAAATTTTCAACAATATGCTCAATTTTAACAGTAAAACATTATGCCAAGTGCTGAAGGCAGATTTACACCTTGCTGATATGGATGAGTCTTGTTGGTCTGCACATGTATCTAAGTCATTTAATGGCATGCGCAATGAGGAGGTGTTTAAACAGAAATTGCTGAGGCTTCCAAGATACCCATGCAGGATTTTTTAGGGGATTTGAGGCACAGACAGCAGAAGGTTTGGAGGGAAGCAGACGCCCTGAGTCCCCGAGAGGTGAACAGAAAGCAGTGATTTACCATCATTGGTGTGGGAAACCTTTGAATTAAACAGCACGCACACCCTTCTGTATCCCATCATATTTATTTAAGGATCCGGATAAAGGAGTCATGAGGAATGTGAGTAGGTTTAGGCTTCGTGCCCACTGATTGAAGGTTGAGTCCTGTAGATTAGATCATTTCAATGTTTGTGATAAGTGTAGATGAGCTGAAGTAAAAAAAAAACCACATTTTTTCTAGTGCAATGGCTGTGAGTTGTATGACCTGCGCAGGAAATAAGGACATATTCAGTAATTATTTCACATCATTACGTCTTCAGACATTTCAGGGCACGGTTGAAGAGCGTTTGAAACGTTTGAAGTCAAACGCGTTTGAAGTGCGTTTGAAATTTTATGGCCATGGGGGGAGCCAATGTCGTGTTCGCGTGAATCGCGGGTGAAACATTTCCCGGTTTGGGAAATTTGTTAAATTCGGAAATTTTCTTTTTTGCCTAATCAGGGCCAGCGCTGAGAGCAAAGCATTCAGAAATGATTGAAAGTGCCTGATTAGGCAAAAAATAAAATTTCCAAAATTTTATAAATTTCCCAAACTGGGAAAAATTTTCACCCGCGATTCGCGCGAACACGACATTGGCTCCCCGCCTGGCCATACCAAAAAACGCTCAGGAGCGTTTGAAATTTGAGCGTTTGAAAAGCGTTTGAAATCAAACGCACTTCAAACGCGCGTTTAAATTCAAACGCTTCAAACGCACTTCAAACGCGCTTCAAACGTGTTCTAGTTCAAACGCACACCAGCGTTTGATTGGTAGATTTCAAATGCACTTTCAAACGTGTCCACTGCTTCTGTTCAAGGTGGCATATCTTTGCACACTTCACCAGTTCATGCATGCATGCATGTGTGTGTGTGTGTGTGTGTGTGTGTGTGTGTGTGTGTGTGTGTGTGTGTGTGTGTGTGTTGTGTGTGTGTGTGCGCGTGTATGTGTGTGTGTGTGTGCGCGTGTATGTGTGTGTGTGTGCGCTCGCGCGCGTGCCTGCATGCCCTTGCATGCGTGCGTGCGTGCATGTGTGTGTGTGTGAGTGTGTGTGTGTGTGTGTGTGTGTGTGTGTGTGTGTGTGTGTGTGTGTGTGTGTGTGTGTGTGTGTGTGTGTGCGCGCGGGCATGCGAGCATGTGTGCGCGGTGCACTGAGCGTCTGGGTGCCCTTGCATGTGTGCATGCGCTTGCATGTGCATGTACATGTGTGTGTGGTGTGTATGTGTATGTGTGTGTGTTTGTGTGTGTGTGTGTGTGTGTGTGTGTGTGTGCGCGTGCGTGCGCGTGCGTGCGTGAGTGTGTGCATGTATGTGCATGCGTGCATTGGTGCGCGCGTGGGTACCCTTGCATGCGTGCATGCGTGCATGCATGCTTGCGTGTATGTTTATGCGTGTGTGTGTGTGTGTGTGTGTGTGCGCGCGCGCGTGTGTGCGCGTATGTGGATGCGTGCATCGGTGTGCGCGTGTCGGTGCGCGCATGGGTAGCCTTGCATGCATGCGCGTGTGTGCGTGTGTGTATATGTGTGTGCGAGTGCCTGCGTGTATGTGCGTGTGAGAGTGCGTGCGTGCGTGTGTGCGTGTGTGTGTGTGTCTATGTGTATGTGTGTGTGTCTGTATGTGTGTCTGTATGTGTACGAGTGTGTGTGTCTGTGTGTGTGTGTCTGTATGTGTCTCTGTGTGTGTGTGTCTGTATGTGTCTCTGTGTGTGTGTGTGTGTGTGTGTGTGTGTGTGTGTGTAACGTAACCGCTCAGTGTTGACCTCGAGGGGGGCGGCACAGAACAGGCACGCGCGCGCATGCCACCCGTCTTGTTTCTCTTCACAGTGAAATTTATGACTGCACCTAGGATGCGCTGCGCTGCAGTGGGCGGTGTACTGATCGGCCCACTCCAGCAATGCCACCGTGGCAGTGACTCCAGGGATGAAGTGGCAATTTCGATTCATAATTTAGCAAAAATACATTTTATGGGGCTTGGTTGCAGGCGATGTATGTTTCTGTTCTTAATTTAAGGGCTGCAGATGTCCAGATAATTAAGAGAGCCCACCCGTTGACTCTTGATCATTTGTAAGTTATTCGGAAAAATTTTATTTGTGATTTATACTAACCCTTTGGGCACACTTTGTCAAGCACGGTCAGATTTGGTAACTCAAAGTAGGTGCAGGCATAGCCTGGAGGCAGTTAGCCCCTATTGAGACCTTTTTTGTGGTGTAGGAAAATGCCACAGCTGTCCTTGCATTGGAAAAAGAGCGGCTGAAGCAACCGATCGGCTGAAATCATGATTTTGGCTGATCAGCCAAACATGGCTGAAATTGAAAATTTTTTCACGTTCTGGTTGCCCCTGGATAGTCACTAGACCTTGCACGCTATAAGCCCCCTAGGCCCAGGGTCTTGCCTTAACGCACGCTAAGTGTCCAGCATTGACTTTACAGTCATGACAGCAGGCCAGGAAAAATAGTGTAAATACACAATGGGCAAGTGAGGTCCGTGGTCCTCAAGGCCAGCACAATACCTTTCCAGGAGTCCAGATTTAGCTCTGGTGGTAGTTGGTAGTCATGATCTGGGAAAGGCGATATTGATTTAATTCACTTGGTTCCAACTGGCAGCAATCCTTTTTACGGAAATCATTTTCGGTTCAAACAATCACCAGCTCAGCTGCAGATGTTTGAAATTTAGAATCAACATAGAAAGTCTAAATTGTAGGTACTGAAGTACATGCCATCATCATGATATCAATGGGTGGCGTCAAACCCCAATCAACTAAGTTGTGGCGTGCTCACCTGTTTAAAAACCATTTTTATCACTTATCAAGATCTAAGAAGACTTATCTGAGAACTGGGGACTCTCCTGAAGCCATGATCAAATGGAATGATTTCCAAATTCAAAGATATTTATGAAGACCTTTCAAGTGTGTTTGATCAAGAAGAATAGCGTTAGAAAAGCATTTGATTTCAAGTGTGTGGTTGAAATCAACCCCAAAGGTTTGAAATTTTGATTGAACATTGGATTGTCCTTTGCAAACTGTACATCTGTGCTTACTGAAGCGTATCCTTGGGGTAAAGCGCACCACTCCTAATTGGTCTGTACTGCGTGAGTGTGGGCATGAACCTTTACAGTTCTATTGGTTTCGTGCAGCAGTTAGGTTTTACAATGCTTTACTGCGCAGCAACAGCACTGCACTCAGTAAGATACTGCAAGCAGATGTTGAAATGAGCAGTCTCTCCCATAAATGTTGGACTTCAGAATTTTTGGCTGCCTGCACAGGCTTGGACAGGTGCAACGTGTTTACTCATTGTGTTCGGTCAAGGCAGCCTATAGCCATGAGGGAGTTTGTTGTTGATCTGAGAAAAAGGCTGCGAGGTGTGTGGAATGCTGATGCCTTGGCAGAACATGGTGACCACACAAACAAATTAGCCAAATATCATCACTGGATGGCACTTCCTTTGAGACCCTTGTCTGTTCATGGTGCGCCCTTTTCTGTCCCCAGGTATTTGCATCTTGATTTGGGCAAGCGCATGCTAAGAAACATAGCACGTTTTCGCTTACATGCTCATAATTTAAGAGTTGAGACATCACTTTGGCAGGAGCACACATCAACTTGTGATAACTGTGAACAAGGACTCCAAGACGAAAAGCATGCCGTGTTCCTTTGTTCTTGCGCTTCTGTGTGCTCTCTTCGAAGGGATTATGCACAGCTATTTTCTGACTTCCCCTCGTCTTATAGAATTTTTCTGGACGATTCAGGCACTTTCTACTATTCTCAAGCTAGCTCTGAGGATGCTATTCATTTCTTGCAGAAGCAAACAAATGACACTTATCGTTTTATTTCCGATCTCATGGATATTTTTTGTGCAGTTGGAACAGTTGAGCAGACCGAGCAGCCAAACTACCTGGCTGAAGGTCAAATCCCATTGTAACTCATTGTAACTCATTGATTGAACATTGTTTCTATAACCCAAATCATGACGTTTCTGCCATTTTCAAGGTAGCTCTGAGGATGCTATTCATTTCTTGCAGAAGCAGTGAGTGTTACGCCCAATCTCATGGATATTTTTGTGCAGTTGGAATAGTTGAGTATGTTTAGAACCAACCTACCTGGCCGAAGCCTAAACCGCATTGTCTCATGCTATGTCCAATCTTATGGATATCTTTTGTGCAGTTGGAACAGTTGAGCATATTTAGAACCAACCTACCTGGCCAAAGCCTAGACCGCGTTTTCTCATGGTAACCAATAGAATTTGATTACTAGCATCTTTTCTTTAAGAATTGCTTGCTTACCAGAATATTACTTTATTCCTGTTTGTGACAGTTAATTTTTCTGTTTTGCATGCTCCTTTTCATATTTTATTATACCCGATACCAATGTGTACATTCTTTCACTAAGTTCAGGTTTACATGAGGCATATTCTTACTATATTTCCATAGAAAAAATGTTCCTTTTAAGTTCCTTAAAAAAGAAAAAATCCTATGAAAAGGGGCAGCTGCGTTAAAACAAAATTGTTGGTAATAAGCACGATATGATGCTCAAACCAAGAAAAGATATCCACTTGAAACAGGTTCAACATACAAGGCATGTCAACATAACAAGGAAAATTTTGTAACACAAGAGATCCGGCTCAGACATGCACTTGGGGTTTATTCTGTGTGCTGACAAGACAAGCCCAGAAGAGCACAGTTCTCAAAAAAGAATTGAGATGAGGCATGAGGCTGAGGTACCTCACTTCTGAATTTCCACATTAGACTCTGGTACAGATGGTACCTCTTCGGCACCAAACAGGAAGAGGAAGATGTAGTTCGCGACCAGAATCACTATACCGCCAGCTGCACCTGTCCTGGTGTATTGGCCCATGTCGACATCAGAATGGTCACCTCCTCCAATCCTGCAAGTGCAAGAAGATGAGCAGTAGAGGCTGTGGCAGGTTCCACAAGAGAAAGTAAACAGAAATTTCACCTCATGCTCATCACACACCGATCCACAAATCTGAGTCAATCACGTCTGTTTACCTGACTGTCTCATATCACATGTGCAGCATGTGTTTTTAACTCATGCCTTACAAACAGGAGGCACACTGCATACATTGAGATGACCTGACTTATAGATCATACTTGTTACTCACGTGTAAGCAAGCTTGACATACACGCTGGTAATGAGGGTGGCCAGCATGATTTTGATGGCGAAGATAGACATGACGCTGCAGAAAGACATGCGGCACAGGAAGGGTTTTAGGAGAGCAGTTACAAAAAATGGGGGTATGGATTTGGCACGGTTGCGCATGGAGCAGTTCTTGTGTTATAGCGAATCCGACAGTGAACTCAAGTAGCCTTCTGATTTAGAAAATGTTGCTGTCCGACATCGCACATACACATCAACTGGACAGTTCCCTTCAAAAACACTCACGTTGGCTTGCAGTGGAAGAACTCCACAAAGACAGCCAGAATTCCGTAGATGAAGGTGAAAACCTCATAGGCAACTAGCCACCAGTCCAGAGACAGGTGAATACCTGCAGTGCACAATTTACAGTACGACAACCCTCTCAGGTTCTGCCTGGGCAAACTTGTAAAGGAGAAGCAAGCATCCTAAAATCAATGCAAGCTCACATGACAACAAGGTTTGTCTAGATACGAGATACGTACCGCAGTCATAGGCAGCCTCTCCATCAGGGTAGTTGGTGGTGAAGGGTTGCAAGTGGTTGTTGGCGGCAATTGCTAGGCCGTTCAGGAGATCAGAATCAATCGACGGGTCGTTGGTAGGGTCATTGTCTTGCAGAAGTGGCCTGTGACACAAGACATGGGTATGAAGGAAAGTTGGTGTTATTGCTTCAAAAATATGTAACCTTGATTGACCTAAGTGTTGAGAAGAACATGCAGCCGTCCTGTTCTGCCAACCCTAAATGATGACAAGCGTTGGAGGATGATAGCATACAATGATAACACGGAGACAACCAGGGCAAGAAACATGTTCTTTGAGCAGCTGCCACATCCACTTACGCTTTCCTGAGGAGTTCGTGAGCGTTCTCCCTGCAGTTGTTCGTGGCAGCTCCAAGTCCACCAATGACAATGACCTGGAGACAGTGAGTATAGGAGGCTTTAGTAAGGATTCGAGGCGTGGTGTTGATCGATCAGACACCTCCACTGGCAGGCCAGCACAAGCATCGTGCTCAAATATTTGGTATCTGTACAACCATGAGAGCAATCGCGTGCGGGCGAGGGAGCACTGTCAAAAGCACACATCAGCTGCCAGCTGTTACAACACAAATCGCCACATCATCGTGCTAGGACAAAACGCTTTATCCTGCTGTGCGTGCCAGCACCAGCAGCATCTTGCCCGACAGCATTAGCCATTGAAGAAGAGTACTCACCCCGCCGGCGATGGACAGGAGGAGCATGAGGGTCTGCCCAATCTTCAACCCAGTCGAGTGCAGCACCATCCTTGCTAAGTTAGCTTCGACTCTTTAAGCTGGCTGATGCGAGATACACAACGACTTCGTTGATGATTTAATCACAAATTGGTTGCACAGCGTCTGGTCGATTTTATATCTGTCGTAGTAGGTCGTGGTAGGCCTTGTCTTCTGGTTTGGATATTGTAAGTGTATCAATAAGCATTGAAGTATTGCTTAAGCAGATTAAGTTCTGGGACGAGAACAGTCAAAGCTTTGGCGATAAGACAGGACGTTTTTGAAAGACAGTGTCAATCCTGACGGCACCCTTGACTGACGGCACCCTTGACGAACAACAGATTAACAGGTTAACCACATTGACACACTGAAGGACTGGTTAACCCCACTGGCTGGGTAAACTCTGATGCAGCATGGCTCTTTTGTTGCACATGCCTCTGTTGCCTCTACAAGTTCCTGCTTGCATGACCCAAACTCTTAGGTTCTCAAACCAGTTTACTAGGCTGAAGAGAGGGATCCAGGATATTGTGTTCTTCGGCTAGAACAGTGTGCCATTCACATTCGTTGCGAATTTGAAGCTCGTATGGGCACCTATCTCCATGATGCCGTTGGGTTTCTACTCAAAGGTCGTGACTGGAAAGGCGTAAGCATGAGATAAATACATGAGATTCAGGGAATGGGTACATTGGCCTGGGGGTGGCTGGGCCCCTAACTTAAAGCCCAATGGTACGCCAAAGTGTGTCAGGTATGTTCCCATGATGTTATTGGGAGCATGAACAAGATTGTGGGGTCAGATTGTCCAGGATTCTCCAATCATGGATGATTACCTCACGAAGAACACCCTCCAGGTCGTTCATGTTAATCCTGGCTCTGGTTGAGTATGGCAGCCGCAAATTGTTGGGCATTAGGCATTGAAGGCTGTCGGAGTCTCGTAAGTCCTACTGCCCTTCTTATCAACAAGCCGCAGGTCTGCTTTTTCAACTCAGCTCAGGATGGCATTGTTTGAGCTCAATAAAGAATTCCAGAACCTCATGATACACCTGAATAGAGAGGCATCTGACTTGTCTCCTGAGGATGCAGTGTGTTTCTGTTGCTCTTTGAACACCCAGGAATGACTTGAGAAATCCCAAATGATAATATGTGCTTTACAATGAGTTACAATGAATTACAATGGGGTTTGACCTTCAGCCAGGTAGTTTGGCTGCTCGGTCTGTTCAACTGTTCCAACTGCACAAAATATCCATGAGATCGGAAATAAAACGATAAGTGTCATTTGTTTGCTTCTGCAAGAAATGAATAGCATCCTCAGAGCTAGCTTGAGAATAGTAGAAAGTGCCTGAATCGTCCAGAAAAATTCTATAAGACGAGGGGAAGTCAGAAAATAGCTGTGCATAATCCCTTCGAAGAGAGCACACAGAAGCGCAAGAACAAAGGAACACGGCATGCTTTTCGTCTTGGAGTCCTTGTTCACAGTTATCACAAGTTGATGTGTGCTCCTGCCAAAGTGATGTCTCAACTCTTAAATTATGAGCATGTAAGCGAAAACGTGCTATGTTTCTTAGCGTGCGCTTGCCCAAATCAAGATGCAAATACCTGGGGACAGAAAAGGGCGCACCATGAACAGACAAGGGTCTCAAAGGAAGTGCCATCCAGTGATGATATTTGGCTAATTTGTTTGTGTGGTCACCATGTTCTGCCAAGGCATCAGCATTCCACACACCTCGCAGCCTTTTTCTCAGATCAACAACAAACTCCCTCATGGCTATAGGCTGCCTTGACCGAACACAATGAGTAAACACGTTGCACCTGTCCAAGCCTGTGCAGGCAGCCAAAAATTCTGAAGTCCAACATTTATGGGAGAGACTGCTCATTTCAACATCTGCTTGCAGTACCTTACTGAGTGTAGTGCTGTTGCTGCGCAGTAAAGCATTGTAAAACCTAACTGCTGCACGAAACCAATAGAACTGTAAAGGTTCATGCCCACACTCACGCAGTACAGACCAATTAGGAGTGGTGCGCTTTACCCCAAGGATACGCTTCAGTAAGCACAGATGTACAGTTTGCAAAGGACAATCCATTTCAGCTCCTTCTTTCATAAATCTAGTGCCCCAAATCTGGCATGCATACATGCTAGCAGGGAGAGCATATGCTTTAGTCAGCCAGAGCATGGTATGCGGCCTATCTGTCAGGCGGTGCTCAGATGCGAATTGCCTAATCCGTCTGCAACCAGCTAGGAAAGGTGCACACATATACTCTGCAGTGGCTTGCGGGTTGCGTTGTTTTTTGAACAGCATGCCTAAATACCTAAAAGAATCTGCACACGCCAAACGAGCTCCACCTAACGTGAAAGCTGGCACATTATCGCCCTTTGAATTAAAATGCACAATCTCAGACTTGGCAGTATTGATCACCAACCTTTTCCGCTGAGCATACGTATGTAGCCTATCTAACATCAGTTGGAGCTGATCAGGGAGGTTACTAGTGAGGCACAAATCGTCTGCATACAGCATGTGGGTGACTCGAACGTCCCTAGTGCCTGTAATAGCCCCTTGCACATTTTCTGCCAAGCAGTCCACGTCATTGATGTACAAGGAGAACAACAAAGGGGAAAGCGGGCAGCCTTGCTTAACTCCAAAATGGGGGCGCACACGAGCTTGCTTGCAGCCATCCACCAAGATATACTCATCATTAGCATACATGCTTTTAATGACAGCCAACAGGCACGCAGGCATACGAATGCGCTGCAGGTGAGTCCAAAGGGCTTCCCTAGGAATTGTATCATAAGCCTGCTTGAAATCAATAAAAGCTGCATGCAGCCTTGGGGATGCATTTGGGCGCTTGACCTGAGCAGCATGCTGCAAGTGCCGTAAAATGAAAATGGGCTGCAAAGTGTTACGGCCAGGATAGAAACCAAATTGAGTGTCTGGAATCTTGTTTTTATCTTTACACCACCCAGTGACCACCTCCCTAAGAACGTTAGCATACAGCCTGTACAGGGTGCCACTTACTGCGAGCATGCGATAATTCCCTGGGTCCAGCACAGAGCCCTTCTTGTAAAGAGGAGTCATCTTAGCCACTTTCCAACAAGCAGGAATAATATGTGCTTTAGTTTGCCATGAATGACACTGCCTTTGTTCCTGTCTATAAACCTGCTCAGCTTCACATCTTGAATTATGGATTCTGGCAACACGCTTCTGGTCGCTCCCACGAACTGCCTCCCCAACAAGGAGCACACTCTCTTAGCGTTTCATGCCTCCAACAGGGCCCTCGCATTCCCTGAGCATGCTAAACATGTTTAATGTTCATACATAGACTCTATGATAGAGTTTAGCTAAAAAGTCAGCCTGCTATACTGATCATACCTTGAACCAGTTTAAACAACTTGGACTGGACCATCAACGGGCCCATAAACTTGCTCAAAAACTCCATGCCCATTCGGTTCAGTATGCCCATAAGCTTGTTACCACTAGACGTGCTATGGAAAATGATGCTTCTCACAGCCAGGTTCTGGAGCCGGGTGCTTCCAGTAACCCTAAAGATCCCCATTAGCTTTCTTCTTTGTAGCTTTGTGGTGGAGGAGGCTCACGGCTCTTCTGAGCCAATGTGTCTCCTTTTCCTTAATTGATGTAGGGAGAGTTTCCTCTGCCTACGTAGTTTCTCTTTTCTTTTCTTTTCAGCATGTGGAGGTGTTCTGTGTGGCTCAGAGGCTGTTTTTGCACTTGTTTTGCATCAGGCGCTAGTTTGGCATAACTTTTGACAGCGCGTGCCAATCTGTATAAAACCATATGTATTATTAGGTTCTGACCCTGAGCTCAAGCCCTGTCGAGTCCTATTGATCCATTTGGGTGAAAGGTGTGGCCTGTGCACACATGTGCTTGGCAGGACGTCAATGCCACGCGCACACAGGTGTAGGCCGTGGGGGTTATGGATGGAAGAAAGCAGCAAATGAACCAAAACTTCCAGGGAAATGTCAACACAAACTGCATAATTGTACGTTGAAGTTAGGAAAGCAATTTGCAAGCGAGATGTGGGTGCCTAGCAGGAAATGCGTTCATGAGCATCTGTGTTTTAGCTTTGCCCCATAACTCTGCGCCAATTCGCTTTTTTGGGTGCAGTAAGCATGCAGATGGATGGTGAATAAAAAAAGGGCAGATTTGTACTTTTTTTATCTGGATACGGGCACATGAAGGGGAAGTTTGGGGTGGGCGGGTCTGGGTGGTCCAGCCTAAAGTTCACACATGCCATCCAATAGAAAATTGTTTTTTGCCTCCCGCATTTTGGCAGGAAGAAGTGGCAGATAATTTTTTTAACTTACACCAAATGACCAGCACTCCTGGATTTAAGCTGCTTTTAGGTCTTCCAATCCTGCTACGGTGTCAGGTTTTACGGGGGAGCATTGGGGAGCGTACCCATCGGTGGTTTATGAGAACTTTTCCTGGGCCCATCGACTGTGTATAACCCTTTGTTTTCATACCTCCTTCAAGAGCAAAGCCGGGTCTTGGAATGGGCAGGGGGTGCTGAGATATGGTAAAAAAAATAAACGGGACAGTTTGGCCTGACTTGGGGGGGCGTTCGTGGGGATGACCTTCTTGTATACTGGGTACGTGTGCTTTACTTTCTTGGTTTTTAATCTCTCTTTCTAATCCTTCAGTGCTCGTCCGGATAAATGATGCTGCAGTTGACTGCTGAATGCATGCAATGGAATATATGAAGTATTTTATTAGATTATTCAGGTGCACCCACGTGGGTAATTTGTACTACCAAGCGTGCACTAGGGTCACACTCCCTCTGGACAGAGGCTGCACCTCAGAAATTCCTGTCGGGGACGCGCTCTCGCCCTTCTTATTTCTTAAGCCCTTCGGCTGCTTATCAGTTCCTCTATTCCTGCTTATACCTGACCTTATCTTGAATTACATTTTATCCTTCTCAGCTATCTGATCAGCCTGAGGGGGAGTGTTGCAAAACAAAAACAAAAACTACGTAGACAGTGAAAACACTTCCCACATCACAGACTGGATGACCACCCCACCACGGAGTTAGACTGAGAGAACAACACAACAATGTGAAGTATTACCAGTCTATTTCAGAACAGCTGCTGGCAACAGGCGCCTTTGGGATAGGTCAGTTCATGTTTTTAGTGCTGTGAGATACCAGGAATGTTTTTTCATCCTATTGCAAATCAAAGGCTTCAAAGGCTGCACCTCAGAAAATATTTTCCTTTCTATTCCCTTTCTTTTAAAAGAGATACAATACAAGGGCCACAATTCCACCCTGAATTTAGAAATATTTACTCGATCTATGTAAAATATTGTTTTTGAGCCCCTTGGATTGAGGGTTTTTGAGCCCCTTTGCTGGCTATCTCATCAATATCATCAGTAATCACCTGCTAAGTTCGTGCGCCCATTCATAAGGTTACAAAGTCTGCCCGAGGTGCGGCTGAGGGATGTTGCTCAAAGGCTTCGTCTCCCGCGCGGATTGTTTTACTTAAGTTAGTGAGCCATAAGGTTTTTTAAATTTAAAAAATACTAAAACACTACACACGAGCATCAGCTTACTTTGTTTAGCACTATGGGAAAGAAATGGGTGCCCTTGGAGTCAAACCCAGAAGTCATGAATGACTACTGTGCAAAGCTTGGTCTAGACCCCTCCAAGCATGCATTCCACGATGTATTTGGGTGAGGCTACAAACAGGAGGATTGCTTGCGCACAAGGTTGCCTGGGCATGCGCCTTTCATGCCCCCAAAACATCCCCTGCATGATAACCCAATTCTGTTTCCCTTCATTGCCCAATCAAATCAAAATTGAGATGCTGTAGAGCTCATTAAGCTCTCTCCTGCATCACGAGATCACATTTGTTGCTGTACCAATCCTTCCTCGACCACCGATACTCCATGCAGACTGGATGAGGAGCTCTTGACCATGGTGCCTAAGCCCGTGCATGCTGTGATCCTTTGCTACCCCATCACACCGGAAACCGAGGCAGCAGCAAAGCAAGGTGTGGGTGCGTGCGTGCGCGCGCGTGCATGCGTGTGTGTTGCATTTGAGCTCAGAATTCGTGTTGCAGCAATATGCATGTAAGGATACATCGATGTGCTCAAACGTTGAAGGAGAAATGAAGGAGGTTGTTAGCAAACTGGGCTGTTTTGGTGCATTGCAGGTAAACAAGAATGGCTTGTCTGATGATGACTTGCTCACACAGTGTGGTGATGACATGCACAATGCGATGGTATACAGAACACTCGAACTGCTTCCTCGTGCCTCACAGAAGACGAGCAGCAAGCAGCACAGCCACAGCCCAAGTCAGACCTCTACTATTCAAAGCAGACTGTGAGGTAAGCCCTGCTGCCACCTGCTGCATCGCCCTCTTTTGTCTTCAGGCTCTTGGGGGTTGGGTGGATGACAGGTTACAGGTTACAGAAGCAAAAGGCCTGCAGAGACATGACAGATTACAGGTTGCAGGACTGGTTGCAGACAAACTGGGCCTTTTGTTGCAGGTTACAGGAGCACTAGGCGGTTAATAAACAGGTTACAGGTTACAAAAGCAGAAGGCCTGCAGAGACATGGGAGATTACAGGTTGCAGGACTGGTTGCAGATAAACGGGGCCTTAGTTGCAGGTTGCAGGAGCACTAGGCGTTTACTTAGGAAACAGATTACAGGTAACGGAATCAAGAGGCCTCGGGTCAAAACGACTGGCAAACCAAAGCCAGAGCACCTCTGCCACAGGGGCTTAAAGAAAGGCTCCTAAAAAGATTTCAAGGAATTTCGATAAACTTTGCAGGCATCATCCACGAGGCCTTCCTAGCTTGCGTCAAATCAGAACTTGCTGGCAGCTTGGCATGTTGAGGCTTCTGCACTATTTATCTGGTAGTGAGAAAAAAAGGAAAGAGACCCCGCATGACATTACTGGCCATGTGCCTGCATGCCATTATGCCATAACTGGCCATATGTTTGTATGCCATTACTTGCCATGTGCCATTATGCCTATTTGCCATTACTGGCTGTGAACTATTCTTGGCCACGTGCCATTATGCCATTATGCCATTGCTGGCCAAAAACCATTACTGGCCTTTTGTGCATGCTAGGAAGGAAGCTTCGTGTCTCCACTCAACCTGGTTAGAACCCAGGGTCTTTACGCTTGCAGTAGATTGCCCCATACAGATTCCAAATCAACTCTGATATTTTAGGGGAAGAGTTGTGGTGGTGAGCTGTGCTTGATGAATAATGCAGCTGACTGTTTAATTTCTTCTTCCCTGCGTATGAATAATTGAGCTTGTGCATGCGCTTCGGCAGAATGTGAAGCACAAGGCCTGGGTGGCCTATCATTGCCTGTGTGTTGGCAGCTTGCTTTCACAAGCCGAAAAAGCTCAGCTTGAGCTCATGTGTGCATTGTTTTTTGTATTGAGTGAGGCACTTGTTGCCCTAGCTTGATCAACGAATTCCTGTGAGCACACATTGTTTGCTTGACACCTGCTTCTTGTGACCATCCACAAATGCGCACACCCATGTCTCATTGTCATCTGTGAGCGTGCAAACCCATGTCTCATTCCCATCTGGAAGCACACACCCATGTCTCATTTCCATCTGTAAACACACACTCCTATGTCGCATTACCATCTGTAAGCGCATGTCCATGTCTCATTGCATCTGAAGTGTGTACCCATGTTTCACTACCATCTGAAGCGCACGCCCATGTCTCGCTCGTAAATGCACAACCATGTCTTGTTCCCATCTGGAAGCGCACACCCATGTCTCATTACCACCTGTAAACACACGCTGCCTGGTCTAAACTTGCCTTTGGATGTTGCCTTTGTGCCATACACTGTGGCTTGGAAAGGGAGTGTAGATACATATAACAAGCCGGGTTGCTACGATGAGCCTCCAACTGGTTATTCATTGCCATAGGATTGTTGCAAATTTGTGTTTGATTGTTCAAATAAATGACTGTGCCATGCAGGCCTGTGATCTCAAAGCTTACTGGCGCCTGTTGAATTGATTGTCTGGGTTTATCAGAAACTGTCATTCAGTTCTTTCTTCAGCGTGCTTCCCTTCAGATCATAGATCCTTGCTGTACCTCTCACTTGGTTGGCAAATTCTGTGGCTCTATGATGCAAAGGGAATTTGCTATTCATGCTTGTACAAAGCAGGAGGGCAGCCTGTCCTGATGTCTGCTGCGCATCCCACTGCGTGTTGTGTTGCAGCCGCCATGTAACTTGCGCCAGATGGGCATCCATCCTGCCCACTACAGTGGGCAACTGCCATAAAGTCATAGAGTCCAAATGGTTGGAGCTGCAGTCTGTTCTGCGCACTTTACTGTGTTCTTTGCATTTCATGAATTGACGGAGTATTATCTGCCTCGTATTTTCCTGCAAGCGCATTCCTTGCTTCTCACGTCCTTGGTTTGACACTCATTTTTATACATGCGCTTTCATGTCACTCACATACTTCTATGCCTTGCCGTACTTTTTGTAGCAATGCATGCGGGACAATGGCCATCTTGCATGCAGTGGGCAACAACATGGATACGTGCAAGCCAGGTGTGCTCATGTGACTGTGCTGCTGTGTGTGTATGTGTTCATGCGTGTATGTGTGTGCGTGTGCGCGCGTGTATGTGTGTACGTGTGCGCGCGCGCGTGCGTGCGCTTATGATATGATCAAATAGCCTTTACACCTGCTTTTCTTGGAATGAATAAATACAACAAGGAAGGACACTGCTGGCACCAGATGCTCTCATTGGTTTCCCACAGGTGCCAAGGCCGACATGAAGCGCCAGCGTAAACCAATGACAGGCAAAGGCTATTGTCTGGTTGGCCCATGGAGGAGGCTTCTTAAGTTCTCGCCTTGCGACAAAGTTTCCCAAAGCATGCATACGGTTCTGCTTTGATGAGGAGGAAAGGTCTCTCGCAGGCAAGGAACCAGAAAGGTCACACAGCTGTACCTGCCTCCAGTTTTAGCCTGCCAAGCAACAGGGGGTGCCTGTGCGCAGGCCACTTGAGCCCAGATCCGCCCCCACAATCATCAACAGCTTGAACACAGACATAGGCAAGCTCAAAGCTGCGTTTGCCTGTTACAGATGTTGACCAGGAAAGCAAGAAGCTATTGTGCCCTGAGCTCATTGAGCCGCTCAAAGTGGTTCACAAAGCGCCGCATCAAAGATGTTCCTGTGTGGACCCCTTTTTGGTTCACGGGGTGGCAACGTAGCGTGGAATCCTGAGGCCAGGGGGTGAGAAAGGATTTTAGTGTAGGCGTGTGCAGGGTACAAAGGAGCCCCATGGGAAAAAAGCCAACTTCAAGCTCGCAGTCAAAGGCCAACTTGAAGTGCACAGTCGTGGTTTGCAGTTTAGAAATTTGATGTCTCATCCGCGCACATTGCTTTTGACTGTCACTTGGCAACTTCCTTGGGTTTTGTGAGCAGTGCCTCTGGCTTTGCAGGGTTAAATACCAGGCGTTCATCAGGAAGATCTGGTTTGCGTGTGTGCGAGTACTTGGGGAGTCCTTGCTCCTGCCTGCACTCTCTGCCCCTTCACGCAAACCAGATGATAGGATGCTGAGGCAAAAGGCCACCATTGATGGTATCAAGTAGAACAAGCTGACAAGATGCTGAGGTAAAAGGCCATTAATGAGAGCCTTAACGGCAAAATGCTGAGGCAAAAGGCCATCAATCAAACACTCAACTGCAAGCTTGTTCTCCCTCACGGACACTCTTGTTGACTTGTGAGTGTGGAATGAATGAATGCATGCACGTAGCTGAGGGGAGTTTCTTGGACAAATTCTTCAAGGCAACCCAATCCATGACACCAGAGGAGCGGGCAAAGTTCATCGAGGTGAGCCTGGGGTCCTCCCATTCACAGGACTGCTAGTGGCATGCCCTTTAGTAGGCATAGCTCAAACGACTTTGAAGTTTATCGAGGTGAGCCTGGGATGCTCCCATTCACAGGGCTGCTAGTGGCATGCCCTGTAGTAGGCATAGCTCAAACAACTTTGAAGTTAATCGAGGCGAGCCTGGGATGCTCCCATTCACAGAACTGCTAGTGGCATGCCCTGTAGGCATAGCTCAAACAAGTCAAACAAGTAAAGTTTGTCGAGGTGAGCCTGACATCCACCCAATGACACAGCTGTCAGTGGCAATCCCTTCAGGTGTAGCTTTAGCATACTTAATTCCTGGCAGGATGGAGGCCTGTAGCCCTCATTGCCACTTTGCCAAGCAATCAAACTTCTCAACGTTATGCCTCGTAAGAAAGTTACTAGCTGCACACATTGATAGAAGGATGGGGCGGTGGTGAGCAAATGGTTCTCCCCCGCCTGTGTGCCAAGGAGTCAAGCTTATCTGTACAATGCCTCTGGAGAATTTCATTAGCTGTGCACAATGACAATACATATTGCCTACAAGGGATGGCAGTGGCCGTGCACATTGTCAAAGATGGTGTAGTGAGCTCGTGGTTCTCATGCCAGTATGAACTGGTGTTGATGTCCTCTTTGCGCCGTGCAAGATTTGAGATGGTAAAGGACAGGTTCACAATGCTGCTCTTGCCTGTGAAGGCAGCTCAGCTGAAGCAAAGGAAGGCACTGTGGTCTTGCGCCTTTCATCCCAATGCTTCTTTCTGTGTACCTTCTGAGGGTGAAACGGGCAATTTCCTTGCTGGCCTCAATTTTCAAATTTGCCTTTGAACTGAGCATCCCTTCTGACTTGTTCCTCTCTAGGATCCGCCAGCAGATGGGCCCAACATAGAGAGCGCGCATCAGTCTGCTGCAGCTAGCGGCCAGTCCGCGGCCCCTTCAGAGAATGAGGAAGTGATGCTGCACTTTGTGACCTTCGTCCATAAAGATGGTGCGTCACATGTGCGGGGACATGCTTTTTTTTGGCTTGTTTGCTTCCTACTGCTTCACATTTCTGTAATTGTGTTAACTGTTTTGCATGTGCTGCTGCAATTTCTGTGTACAGTACTTTCTTTTCTGTGGACATGCTTCTTGTGTGGCAGGGATTCTGCTTGTTACAAAAGACCAATTGTTTCATTTAGCATGTGCTTTTGTGTAACTGGTTCCTATGCTTCAATAAGAGGAGGGATCGATTAGGCAGGTCGTCCCCATGGCTGACCCACCCCCACCCCTTTCTATGCCATCGTTGACATCTCCCAAAGTTTTGTTTTCCACTTCCCTCTTCCCACAGCTTCGGTTCTGTATCCCCCAGTTCCTTTCTTCTTCCACCCATGGATGCTATTTGTAGTCCTCCTCTGTTGTGTCTGTGTGCTGTTTCTAACTGCTACCTGGTGCTGTGCAGAAACTGCATTGCCATTGCAATCCTTAAAACTGTTTCCTTGCCCACGTGGTGACTGTGTGCATGGAAAATCTATGTAGTTACTCTAAAAGTGCGCCGGAATGCGTGGTTTTGAAAGTCAACGATTTCGGGATGGAAGGTATGATTGGTCAGGAGTGGCCCCCTCTTTCCCCCTCCCTAAGTTCCCTTCTCCCCCGCCACTCTTGGCAGCAGCCCCTGAGAGGCAGCCTCTCTGAAGCAGTTCTCCCTGCAGCAGCTCTCTCTTGCGTTGCTGATGCTTCTTCTTGCGCTGCTGATGCCCCCTCTTGCGCTGCTGATGCCCCCTCTTGCGTTGCTGATGCCTCCTCTTGCATTGCTTTTAGCCCCCCTTGTGTTGTTGATGCCTCGGTGCATGGTTGGTGCGTAATCATGAAAATAACCGACTTGAGGTGTGCTCTTGTTGTGTTGCCAAGTTAATTTCTGGGGGGGTGCGCAAGTATGCTGTTTGCTATCTTTGGCAACTCGGCAGTAAGCTGTTTGCCAGCTTAACTATTTTTGGGTGGTGCACGAGTATGCTGTTTGCCATCTTTGGCAGCTCAGCCCTAGGTATCCTCTTTTCCTTGATTGATTTGGGGAGTATTTTCCACAGTCACTGCCTGCATGATTTCCTTTCCTTCTTTTGGCAGCTTGGCAGCCATGGCCTTGTCTGTTTGATTTTTTTTCTGTTTGACAATATGGTGTATGCCTCGCTCCTGGTGAAGCAGATGGTAGGTCAAGGTGTTGTTTCTAGCCACTTATGAGGACAGCCGTAGCAGTCACTCCTCCCTGCTGCAGAGTGCTAGCCCTCCTACCGCATCTCTTCACAAGAGCAGCTCTTTATCACACTGCCCTTTATCACGCCGCAATTGTGCGCCTTTTTCACACGGCACATTTTTACTACATTGCTGGCTCTCCATTACATTACACTGCACCTCTCCATCACACTAACCAAGTATTTATCATGCTACTGTTACATACCACTGCACGCTTCTGCCTCTCCAGTACACTGCACCTCTCCATCACACTAATGCAATGTGTCTGTTCACAGCTGCTGCTCGATATGCCCTGCTGTCATACACCTCTTCACACCGCACCTGCTTACCTGTCAGCGCCTGGTTGCCACAATTGTGTGCTGGATGCTCGTGGCCGCTGCTGTGTTCTTCTGCAATGGCAACTATGCTGTTTTCTCCCACAGAAACTGTGCTGTGCGCTGGACGCTCTAGGCACAGCTGGGCAACAGCTTGTGTGCCCTGGGCCCGCCTCAAATTTCTCCACCTGCTTGCTTGTCGTGCATCGTGCCACAATGGTTACAATGGGGGGTGCATGCATCCTGCCACACCCTGTAAAAAATCTCTGCAGTGCTTTTATATTGCTGTGGCAGCTGGCAATTTTGATGATGCCTGCTTGCACTCCCAGGACCCATCCCCCCATTACCATCTAATGCCTTTTCCTGTGTTGAAGGATTGAATCTTGCGTCAATTGTGTGTGCCACGCTTCTCTCGTCTTGTGCAGACTGCTTGTGCCTGGCAGTCATGTGCTCTGACTGGTAGGTTCTTCCTGTTAACCTGTATGCAGGTCACTTGTGGCAGTTGGATGGCCGCCGCCGTGCGCCTGTGTGCCATGGGCCTACCACGCAGGACAAGCTGCTGGAGAGCTCAGCGCAGATCGTGAAGCAGTTTGCTGAGAAGTCCCAAAGCATCAGCTTTAATTTGGTGGCTCTAGGACCACCTGCTGAGTAGGCAGCCTGGCAAGGCCTTCCCCATCTGGGCTCAACTGTTTTTAATTGTGGCATGAAAGGATTTGATTTGCTGAGAACTTTCAGGCTAGGAGAGTGACACAGCCATAACAGTGTTTTCCCAAAAATCCCATGACGAGGCCTCAGGCAAGGAAAGGAAAGGGTTGCATAGCTGTAGCTGCTTACGTGTGCAGCTTAGCTGAGGCAAAAAAAGGTACTTTTTACCAAACCG
Organism: Dunaliella primolecta; assembly: GCA_914767535.2. Classification (NCBI taxonomy): domain Eukaryota; kingdom Viridiplantae; phylum Chlorophyta; class Chlorophyceae; order Chlamydomonadales; family Dunaliellaceae; genus Dunaliella; species Dunaliella primolecta. The sequence continues at coordinate 1,470,131 of OU611758.1, read as the reverse complement.
ACCTGGAGACAAGGTAAGGAAGGAAAGGTTACATAGCTGTACCAGCCTACGTGGGCAGCTTAGCTGGAGAACAAGAACAAAACATATAACTCAATCACAGCATTTCAAGCAAAAAGCAGCAAGCCCCCTCCACCACAAAGCAGGAACAAAAAGGGTTAGTGTGGATCTGGAGGGTTGCTGGAAGCACCAGGCTCCAGAACCTGGCTGAGAGGAGTGCGCCTTGTGGGAACAAGCTTGTCAATATGCTTAACAGAATCAGCCATTTCTGGTACAATTCCGTTACAAATCAACGACTTCATAACTTTCTGTGTTACACGAGCCCAAGATATAGCAACATCCTGCCAGGATGTTACAGAGTAAGGTTAAGAAAGTAAAAAGATACAGAAAGGAAAACTATGCAGGCAGTGAAAACACTCCTCACATCAATTAAGGAAAAGAGGATACCTAGGGCCGAGGCACCGTGTATCCCCTTCACCAAGAGAACCAGAGTAAGGTTACAAAGGCTAAGATGGGATTTGACCTTCAGCTAGGTGGTTTTGCTGCTCGGCCTGCTGGACTGTGCCAGCCACACAAAAAGTATCCATGAGTTCTGAAATTGATAAGTTTCATTAGTCCTGCGAGATATCCTCCGGGACATAAAACATTCTCTGGGACAAACACACTGCAGCCAACACCCTCCGAGGGAGTCCCTGTGTACCGCCAAATTAACAACTTGTTGATGTTGAACAACCACGTTAGCGAACTTGTTGACACGCACCACAGCAACATATCTCTTAACCCAGACAATGTCCCTATGACCAACATCACCGTGATTTTAGTTGTGTGACACAAACCACACAACCAGTACACCCAACACAATCCTGCTTCAAAACCTAATACAAACACCTACTTACAGGCCGACGTATCAATACTGCAAACACCCCAATTACTGCCCCCGCCCTAACAGAGCAACACAAAATCCAGGGACCAACTCGTCGGAATTGAATGCCAATCATTCCAGCTTAGTGGTACTACTCCACTTGACACACAAGGGATCCCCTCAGCGCCGGGGGGCCGTTGCCGGCAACCAGGGAGGCAGCTGCCATAGTTACAATGGTTACAATGGGATTGACCTTCAGCCAGGTTGACTGCTCGGCCTTCTCAACTGTTCCAACTGCACAAAAAATATCCATGAGTACGGAAATAATACGATAGGTCTCATTTGTTTGCTTCTGTAAGAGATGAAAAACATCCTCAGAGCTAGCTTGAGAATAGTAGAAAGTGCCTGACTCGTCCAGGAAAATTTTATGAGTAGAGGGGAAGCAAGAAAAAAACTGTGCATAAGTTTTTCGAAGGAAACACAAAGTATCGCAAGGACAAAGGAACACGGCATGCTTTTCATCTTGGAGTCCTCCTTGGTCACACCTATTACATGCAGATGTGTGCTCTTGCCAAAGTGATGTCTCAACTCTTAGGGTGTGCATGCAACCCTGCAGATCCTCATTAGCTTCCGTTTCTGGCTTTCTCCTAGGCTAGCTTAGTCTAGTTTAGGCTTGAGGGCCCTTTGGTGAGACCCTTTCTAGCTTGCTAGTCAGGGAACCTTTCCTTAATGCACGCGGCCTCTTGGCTGGCGTAGACTTTTCTTTTCTTCTTCTTTTTTTCTTTTTTTGTGCATGTAAGCAAAAGCGCGCTATGTTTCTCAGCATGTGCTTGCCTGAATCAAGACGTAAATACCTAGGAACACAGAAGGGCGCGCCATGAACAGAAAAGGGTCTCAAAGGAAGAGCCGTCCAATGATGATACTTGGCTGATTTGTTCGTGTGTTCACCATGTTCTGCCAAGGCATCAGTGTTCCACACACCACGCAGCCCTTTTCTCAAATCAACTACAAACTCCCTCATGACTATAGGTTGCCCAGACCAAACACAATGAGTAAACGTATTGCACCTGTCTAAGCCTGTGCATGCAGCCAAAAATTCTGAGGTCCAGCATTTATGGGAAAGACTGCTCATTTCAACATCTGCTTGCAGTACCTTACTGAGTGTAGTGCTGTTGCTGCGCAGAAAAGCATTGTAAAACCTAACTGCTGCGCGGAACCAATAAAACTGTGAAGGTTCATGTCCACATTCCTGCAGGACAGACCAAGTGGGAGTGGTGCGCTTTACCCCAAGGAGACGCTTCAATAAGCACAGGTGCACAGTTTGCAAAGGACTGTCCATTTTAGCCCCTTCTTACATAGAAAGAAAAGAAAAGAAAAGTCTACGCAAGCCAGGTCCATCTGTGTGCATTAAGGAAAGGTCCCTTAACTAGCAAGCTAAAAAGGGCCTCACCAGAGGTCCCTCAAAACTACACTAGCTACAGCTAGTCTAGAAGAGGGAAAGAGACTGAACTAATGAGGATCGGGCGGGTTGTCGGCCATGCCCCGAGACGCCCAAACTCTCCTTCTCCTTGCATCCACCACCGCGCGCCCAGCGACACCCCCCCCCCCCCCCCCCGGAAGCCCCCTGTAAGCAAAGAGCATGTCTGGTGCTAATGATAGTGGTTAGTCTCTGTATGGCATGACAGCTCAGCTTGAAAGCTAGGGATTTTGCTTTTTGTTTGGATAGGCCCAAATTGACAAGAGGTTTGATTGTGTACTCATAGTAAATAATGCCAGCCACACCAATCAGGATGATGTGTAGAGTCACTTTGTTGTTCCTGTTTGGATTCCTTGAGCTGCGGGTTTTAAGTCTGGTTATAGTGTGAGCATGTTGAGTTGCTGCAGTTTCTAAAGTGATGAAGGGGTTGGTGTCCGGACAGAATTTCAGTTCAATAAGGTGAATGTCTCTGTCTTGAGGAGGGATCTTAGAAGGATCAAGATGAGCTTGTCTGCCTGGGATAGATTTTACGAAGAGAACATCAGGACGGCTCTGGTGCCGAGGACAGGAACTAGTACCGTTAGGAAATACCCAGTCAGGAATGGCTCGTGAGATGTTTTCTGGGACTTGTATCCCCTGATCCAAGAGTCTCTCATTATGGCAGGCATCCATACTGATAAGGGATGACTCAGGAGCCGAGCCTGCCTTTGCTAAGGGCTTTTACACAGAAGCTAAGGCCAACATGGTGCCTGTTGATGTGCATACCACTCATAGTTGGATTTGGACATCTGAGGACAACATGATTGATGCTGTTCATATCATCACACAGCGGGCAACGTCCATCGGTGAAAGACCTATTGAATCTAATGACATGCTTTTGTGTGTAGACTGTCCCTGTGTGGTAATTGATTACATTTTATTTGTTGTTAAAGAGTAATATTAGGAGTAAACCAGAAGGAGTTGCTGATTTCCTTGTTAGCAAGTTGACAGGTTGGCTTGTGCCACAAGCTCAGTGAGCTTCTATATTGGCAGTGGTGATAGGGGAGGTGGGTTGTATGGCTTGGTTGAGCCTCTGCCAGCTACTGTAATGGTAGCCAGAGATGTCAGCAGAGCCTAATTTGTGCTTTTTATGCATGTGTGATTCAAATTTGCCGGTCAGGTTGTTGAGGTAGTGGATTGGGAAGGAGTGGGAGCGGTGCCTGCCACCATTTTGTGCGTAAGAGGTCTTCAATGAGAGCCAGTAGTTATTGTGGAATGGGTCTTTGGCATCTGGAAGTGCAATGTCCGTGGTGTCCGTGAATGCTGCAGTGCGTGCACAGGCATCAGCCCCCTCGTTGCCAATGATGCCAGAGTGGGCTTTGACTTTGTAAAGATGAATAGGATGAGGGGATTGCTCTAAAATGGTTGATATAGCACGAATGAGCTCTGCATGTAGGTGATACTTCATGTGCATCGGATTGAGAGTCTGTTTAGAAATCTTGGAAAGGCAGGATGCACTATCAAACGCAATGTCAGTCTGCCCTTGTTGGAGTGCCTTCTTACATATATCTATGCCCCATAGGTGGCAAGCATACATGCTAGCAGGTAGAGCATATGCTTTAGTCAGCTAGAGCATGGTATGTGGCCTGTCCGTCAGATGGTGCTCAGATGCAAATTGCCTAATCCGTCTACAACCAGCTAGGAAAGGGACACACAATGTACTCAGCAGTGGCTTGTGGGTTGCGTTTTGTAAACAGCATGCCCAAATATCTAAAAGAATCTGCACAAACCAAACGAACTCCACCTAACGTGAAAATTGGCATGTTATCTCCCCTTGAATTAAAATGCACGATCTCAGACTTGGCCAGAAAGTCCAGAAACCCACCAGACCCTCACTAGCTTCCCTCTTACCCTCTGGTGAGGGAGACTTGCGGCTCTTTGAGCCAATGTGTCTCCTTTGCCTTAATTGATGTAGGGAGTGTTCTCACTGCCTACGTAGTTTTTTCTTTTTCTATTCTTGGCAGCATAAATCACCAATCCTTTCCGCTGAGCATATGCATGCAGCCTATATAGCATCAGTTGGAGCTGATCAGGCACATTACTGGTTAGGCATAAATAATCTGCATACAGCATGTGTGTGACTTGCATATCACTAGTGCCTGTAATAGCCCCTTGCACATTTTCTGCCAATCAAACGGACCGGGGATCACAAGTACCATTGGGCTAAATTAGCTGCAATAGCAGCTGTCATTCTCAACGGCCACTCTCACATCGCCACTGATAGCCTTTCCTCACTGATAGCCTTTCCCCACTAAATCACAGAAAGCAAACATTATACCCAGAGCTTCACTGTCAGCATGTCCAAGGCCATTCTCTTAAAATAATCATACACCTCGTGCACAATTCACCTACCCCTATTTATCTCTAAAGGTCAAACCTCACGCTGGAATTGCGGGTAATAAATGCACAGATGCCATTGCAAATATCAGGCTATTCAGGGTGATGACATCCCTGCAGAAACAACCTCCCTCTGTGTCAACTTTGAAGGCAATCCTTTTCAGGACACCACCTGGCTTGCCTTTGAAGGAGCTGCCTGCTCACATGCAAGCACATCAGAACACCCCAACCCACCTGCCCCAGAGTTTCAACGCCTTCCAAACTTCATGACGCTCTGAGGACGCACATACATTCAAAGCACAGACTTGGAATGGCTGACACCAAAACAGGTTACTACTCTTGTTACCAAAGTCTACTTCCCACAGTCCATAAAGAGTTCAGTAATGCCTTCTAGACCATGCCAGTGCTTCCTTTCAAATTGAAACAAAACGTTTCTAACTACCGCACAGGTACTCTCTACAATCAAAACCATGCAGTACACTTCAAAATTTCTGCCAACTACAATGCCCCCTTTGTGGGGAGGCAAACAGTGCCTTTTGCATTCTTTCAGGATGTCAACATTCCACCATGTCAAATATGTTAACCCAGCGCCACAATGTTGCTAGCAGAATCCTCATTTAAGGTATCAGCAAAGGTCCTCTTGGGGCAGACCTTGCCTCCATGGACATTGGCAGCGCATATCATCTTGCTTTACAGAATCTGCAGATCCCTGAACACTCAACAAATAGAACCCTTTCCAAACACATTTTCCCTCGTCATTCCCCTGACAAACAAAGGCTCACTTCTAGTTGCCCTGATACAATTTTAATTGTTCCAATGAAAAGAGTGCCAAGGACCAGTTCCAGGTATCCATTGAGAAGTAGAGGCGGGCGCGGGGGGGAAAGGAAGCACTCAACGCCAGCCGCAGCCACTCCACCTACTTCCAAGACCCGCCACCCTAGTCAGGTCCTTACAGAACAGAGGCACATCCATCTCATGGAGGAAAGGTACTGTGAAGACAACAGGCCCAAGAATCAGATTGAGACATCAAAGCAGTAGCACTGCGACCTATGTCGTGGTCTTTCAAGGCCTCAGCTCAAGTCACCCTCCATACCATTTTGTTAGGTGTGGGTGGGGTCATCCACACGCCCCACACTCTGGAGCCTCTTAAAAAGCTTGGTCTTGACACTCATACAGCCACCAGGCTTGCTCTGAAGCTTCATGCTCATTCCGTCCAGTACGCTCATAAACTTGCCAGCACCAGACGCGCTCTTGAGAAAACTTCCCTCAACTATCGTCACCAAGATCAGGCATGGGCTACTGCTAGTAACCCTCCTGATCCCCATTAATTATTTTCTCTTGGTGAAGGGGATACATGGTGCCTTGGGCCCTAGGTATCCTCTTTTCCTTAATTGATGTGGGGAGTGCTTTCACTGCCTGCGTAGTTTTTCTTTTCTTTTTCATTGTTTTTTTTTCTGAAAGAAATGACGTCCTCAGGACTAGCTAGAGTATAGAAGAAAGCGCCTGACTTGTCCAGAGAATTTATTTGAGTGGAGGGGGAGTCAGAGAACAGATGAGCAAGAGTCCTTCTAAGAGAACATATAGGGACTCAAGAACAGGGGAACAAAGCATGCTTTTTTGTCTTGAAGCATTCTTTGGTCACACTCTCGCAATCAAATTTATGCTCCTGCCAAAGTGATTACTCGACTTTCAAAGTGTGTGCATGTATAAAAGTGCGCTACGTCTATCAGCATATACTTGCCAAAGTCAAGATGCAAATACTTTGGGACAGAAAAAGGCATGCTATGAATAGGCAAAATTTTCAAAGGAAGCGCCACCCAATGATGACACATAGCTAATTTGTTCGTGTGCTCACTGTGCACTGCCAAGGCATCAGCATTTTGCTGAGCGTCGCGCTGTTGCTGCGCAATAAAGCACTTTAAAACCTCACTGGTGCACAAAACCCAAAAAGTCCATGTCCACATTCCCGAAACACAGACTAGTTATAACCTAATTAGGAGTGGTACGCTTTACCCCAAGGATACACTTCAGTAAGCACAGGTGCTCAATTTGCAAAGGAAAGTCCATTCCAGCACCTTCTTTCATAGTCCCAGCAGACATACCCTCGGAATTCCCTTGGAAATGAAGAGCATGTCTAATGTTAAAAAACTGTTAATTTTTGAAAACATGGCAACTCAACTTGGATGCTAACTTAGCATGAACGACTTGGCTTTTTGCTTGGTTAGGCCCAAGTTGATGAGAGGTTTGATGGTGTAGTCATTGTAAACAGTGCCTGCCACACCAACTACTAGTGTGCCAACGGTGTGTCACTGTTGCATCTGTATGAGGACTCCAATGAAAGCCAATAGAGATTGTGGAAAGGGGTCCTTGGCACCTGGAAGCAAAACGCCCATCGTGCCTGTGAGTGCTGCAGTGCATGTGCAGGCATCGGCTCCCTCATTGCCAATGATGCCAGAATGGGCTTAAGCTTTGTAGAAATTAACAGGGTGCTGGGAACATCTTCTGCTTTTGCACGAGCCAAAGACAAGCATTATCCTATAGGGACTGCTAAAAGAAATAGAGTGAAATTGACGGAGCCAGTGGAGCAAAAGTATCCAAACAAATATGCTTCCACTGCCTATGAAAAGAGTAACCACGTAGGCAGAGAAATCTCCCTACATCAATCAAGGAAAAGGAGACGCATTGGTCCCGAAGAGCCGTGAGTCCCCTCCACTTCATGCCTATGCTTTTTCCCTTCTCTTTTCTGAGCTAGGCCAGCAGGGGTTCTAGGTAAGGATTCTCGACTCCAGTCTTCAACTTTTATCTCAGGCTCTTCCTCTTTGCTTGTTTTTTTTTTAATCTCTGCCATCATGTAACATGATGTTAAAAGAAAAATGGAAAGCAGCCTTTCAAGTTTCTTTAAGAATGGCAATGATGGGAGTTCATTTGGTACTTTATCCGATTGGCCATTTTTCTGAATTATTGTTGGAGAAGATGCTAGAGACAACCCGCCAAACCCTCACCAGTTGTCTGCGCTGAGGGTTGAGCTCCGCCGACACCTAGCTTTGTTTAGATTAGGCTTGCTAAGTGTAAGCCTCAGTGGTGAGGCCCTAGCTAGCTTGCTAGTCACGTAACCTCTCCATATTGTACGCGGCCATTTTTCTCCTCTTTTTTTCCTACCTTTGTAAAGATTACAGATTGGCTCAAAGAGCCGTGCTGTAACGAATGGTGTGGAGGATGTTGGTTTGCATGGCGCAATTCGTGGAAGCGTGTGTATAAGTCTTGGGCCCAATTTAGGTTTGCTTTGCTTGGAGCATGAATGATCATTCCAGCATGCCTAGGATCTTCCTTGCTCGCTACTTGTCTATAACGTTCAGGTTTCCTCTGCTTAAGGCAGAGCCTCTGCTAGGAGCAGGTTGTCTCTGTAAGTGGCTACAGATTTTCCAGATATTCTTACTCTCTGCTACATGGCAGGTACTCCCAAAATCATCTCAGCCCTTAATGGCTGGTTACACTGCACAGGCAGGGGAAAGCTTCCTCAGCCTATTGCTAGTTTCCCCTGTCCGTAAGGTAATTTTCGACTACATTTCTCCAACGCTGAGGGCGGGGTAGCCTCTGTCACTGGACAGGTGCTCTAAAGATATGTCTAGACCGCAATGGACGTGATCCTGGGAGGTGACAATTATCTCGGCATCGCGCCGGTGTACTCTGTCTTTCGACAGGTGATGCCTATGCTAATCTCTCTCTGCCACAAGGACAGGTGATTCCTACACTTGCATCTCTGCCACAAGCACAGGTGATACCTACACTAGCATCTCTGCCATAAGGGCAGGTGGTGCTAACACTACACTAGCTATCTACGCCATAGGGACATGTGCTCACCTTCCTTCTTTAGTTAACCCGGGCTGTGCACCCAAAGAGAGGTTCAATCAACCAAGTCACGTGGTTAGTGTTTGGAATTACAATTGAACAACGAGGGAAGCATTTCACACACGAGAGTATGATATTGCAAAGAAAGCAAATGTCTAGATGATGGCAAGCCTACTTGGTCTCCCTCTCACTATCAAGTTGTGTCACAACATGGCAATGCAAAGGAAATAAGCATCTAAGCGATGGCAAGTCTGTCTGGTGTTCCCCCCTCGCTCCTAGCGCAAGGTGGGAGGCTAAACTGTTGTGCAAACTACTATAACTCAAAACTAATATAAAGATGAGCGTCTATGAGCATCTACTTGTCTGCTTGGGGACATGGTCATGCAGTGCTTCATTTGGATATACTCAGATGTGGAGTCTTCTGCTTATACCATCACTTGGATGTTGATCAACTTCAGCTCTACCGTTACACGTGCCCCCTGCACCAAGAAAGTAAAACAATGAGGGGCTTTTGTGGACCTAGAGAGTTCCTAGAAGTACCCCGAAGGCTAGCAGTCAGTCATTTTGACTGGAAGCCTTCTTTTTCCCTGTAACCCTGTACCTCTGACTGGTTTGGTTACAGGAACCTTTTCACTACAGCTCAGCTGCCCACGTAGGCAGGTACAGTCTATCCTGTCCTTCCCTCTCCTTTTCTAGAAGTACTTCCAAAACCTGGCTGTGAGAAGTGTAAGCCTTACTGACCTTGAGGTCAATTCTTTTTTAAATCAAGACTCATACAAGAAAAAGAAAAAGAAAAACCACGTAGGCAGAGAAAACTCTCCCTACATCAATTAAGGAAAAGGAGACACATTGGCTCAGAAGAGCCGTGAGTCCCCTCCACCACGAAGCTACAGAAAGAATATCCTAATGGGGATCTGGAGGGTTATTGGAAGCACCCGGCTCCATAACCTGGCTGCAAGAAGTGTTCTTGTTTTCAATAGCACGCCTAGTGATAACAAGCTTGTTAGCATACATGACAGAATGGGCATGAAGTTTGCGAGCAAGTTTATTGGCGCGTTGGTTTATCAAGACTCATACAGAATTTCAAAATTTTTGTCAGAATTTGCTTTTCAATTCTTGATGCTGGATGAAAATGTTCACCAGCAGCCGATCAGCCAGATTCTTGGGCTGTAGGCCAACCCCCCCTTGTAACCCCTTAACCCTTGTGACTTACTGGAGCGTATCCTTGGGGTAAAATGCACCACTCCTAATTGGTCTGTACTGCGGGAGTGTGGACATGAACCTTTACGGTTTTATTGGTTCCGCGCAACAGTTAGGTTTTACAACGCTTTTCTGCACAGCAACAGCACTACACTCAGTAAGGTACTGCGAGCAGATGTTGAACTGAGCAGTCTTTCTCAAAAATGCTGGACCTCAGAATTTTTGGCTGCATGCACAGGCTTAGACAGGTGCAATGCGTTTACTCATTGTGTTCGGTCTGGGCAGCCTATAGTCATGAAGGAGTTTGTTGTTGATTTGAGAAAAAGGCTGCGAGGTGTGTGGAATACTGATGCCTTGGCAGAACATGGTGAACACACAAACAAATCAGCCAAGTATCATCATTGGATGGCTCTTCCTTTGAGACCCTTTTCTGTTCATGGCGCGCCCTTCTCTGTTCCTAGGTATTTGTATCTCAATTAAGGCAAGCGCACGCTGAGAAACATAGCGCGCTTTTGTTTACGTGCTCACACCCTAAGAGTTGAGACATGTCTGGTTAAATGAAGAATGCAGAATGAAACGGAAGATGTTTATTGAGGCAGTGAAGCGCGGTGAAGCAAAGCATGCATGCCAATGCCTGAGGAAGGAAAGCAGAAGGTGCAACCTTGCGACAAAGCGCAGTTATAAGAGGCAGCAGTGTGCTGTTTTCCTGGATAGATTGTTTAAGAAGGACCCCCAAGTCCGTGCCATGTTACGGAAGAGGCAGACCTCACACATTACTCCAGTCGCAACAACAGCATGGAACCAGCACTTGCAAAGCCACTTTTTAGTACAACCAACAGTTGTGCCGCAAGAAGGAGGGCATGGTTGTTCAACAAGGACTGCTAGATTTACTTGCTTGTCAGGAAGAGATATGGCTGTGCCTTTAGGTAGGAACCACGCACCCCCAGAGGTGCCCTTGAGACAAGGTGCTGAATCTGGGTGGGTTCCTCAACCTGACTGCTTGGAGACTCCTAGTACAACAGTTTTGGAAGGAATGGTCGGGTCCCACATCAAGAAAGTAAATGCGAGTGCTTCATCTGGATTAGACGGTATTCCTATACCCTTCCTTAAACATGCCTGTTTGCCCATTGAGCGTGGTCGGAGAGTGGATCATGTTAACGTGCTGGTGCCTCTGATAACACGCATGTTCAGGGTTTTTCTGAGTAAAGCTAGGATCCCTGCATGTTGGAAAGTGGCGAAACTGAGTCCCCTTCACAAGAAGGGAGCTTTATCAAACCCTGGGAACTACAGGATGATTGCTGTCAGTGGGGTGATGTACCGTATTTATGCCAACGTGCTAAAAGACTTGGTGACGGATTGGTGTATCCAAAAAAATAAGGTCCCAGACACCCAATTTGGTTTTTACCCCGGTAGGAGCACTCTGCATCCACTCTTCATCCTGAGGCACTTAAGACATGCTGCAAGAAAGCTCAAGCCACGGCAATCACCTAGGCTGCATGCTGCCTTCATTGACTTCTCTCAAGCCTACGACACTGTGCCCCGTTTGCAACTTTGGGACCATCTACAACGCATTGCCATGCCTGCATTACTTCTCCGGGCAATTAAGGAAATGTACCAGGATGATGAATATATTCTGATGGATGGGGATACAAGGGCAAGTGTGCGTCCAACAAATGGAGTCAAGCAAGGTTGTCCCCTGTCCCCTCTCCTGTTTTCTCTATACATCAATGATATGGGCAGAGATATTAGTGAAGGTATCAGAGGTGCTGTGACAGGGGATGGAGTGAATGGCGTTTCATACATGCTATATGCAGACGACTTGAGTTTAACTACCAATGACCCAGGTGAAATGCAAGTTATGCTGAATAGATTATGAGCTTATGCAATGAGAAAGGGGCTGACTGTCGATACATCAAAGTCAGAGGTCATGCATTTTAATAGTAGGTCGTGTTCTTCTCTGCCTACTTTCATGTATGGAGACGTGGCTCTTCCAGAGAAAGAGCAGTTTAGATACCTCGGTATGCTTGTGGACAAGCACATGGATCTGAAGGAGTCTGAGGAGCATGCAGTGCGGCCTTACATGGCTGCCCAGCAAAGGATTAAGGAATTTGTGCATGAACATGATCTAAAGAATAGGCCGCATGCTCTGATTTGGCTCTCTAAGGTGTATGGCATTCCGGCTGGGATGTACGCGTGCCAAGTGTGGGGTACAGAGTACTTACGAGAAGGCAGTGAGTTAAAAAGCCATTTGCAAAAGAGGCAAATATGCTCTCTAAGGCGTTTTCTAGGTGTGAAAAGTACTGCCACGAACTGGCCAGTATTGAGAGAGTGTGGTCAAGAGCCCTTACAGTTTTATTGGTTTAGGGCTACTGTTAAAATTTTCAACAATATGCTCAATTCTAACAGTAAAACATTATGCCAAGTGCTGAAGGCAGATTTACACCTTGCTGATATGGATGAGTCTTGTTGGTCTGCACATGTATCTAAGTCATTTAATGGCATGCACAATGAGGAGGTGTTTAAACAGAAATTACTGAGTGCTTCCAAGATACCCATGCAGGATTTTTTAGGGGATTTGAGGTACAGACAGCAGAAGGTTTGGAGGGAAGCAGACGCCCTAAGTCCCCGAGAGGTGAACAGAAAAGCAGTGACTTACCATCATTGGTGTGGGAAACCTTTGAATAAAACACCACGCACACCCTTCTGTATCCCATCATATTTATTTAAGGATCTGGATAAAGGAGTCATGAGGAATGTGAGTAGGTTTAGGCTTCGTGCCCACTGCTTGAAGGTCAAGTCCTGTAAATGGTTGGGTGGTTCAAATATTTGTGATAAGTGTGGATGTGCTGAAGTCCAGGACGAGAAACATGTTCTTTTCTACTGCAATTGCTATGAGTTGTGTGAGCTGCGCAGAAAATACAAGGACCTGTTCGATGATCTTTTTAAACCGTTACACACTTTTGCCCAGCTTCCAAACACTGATTTTGTTCCTTTCTTGGCGAGCTTTCACGTTGTGACTAATCTTGAGGTCAATGCTTTTCTAAATCAAGACTCGCACAGATTTTCAAAAATTGTCTGAACTGGTTTCAATTTTTGATGCTGGATGAGAATGTTTCACCAGCAGCCGATCAGGATAGATTCTCGGGCTGTAGGCCAACCCCTTGTAACCCTTTGGCAGGAGCACACATCTGCTTGTGATAGGTGTGACCAAGGAGGACTCCAACTTGAAGATGGAAAGCATGCCGTGTTCCTTTGTCCTTGCAATACTTTGTGTTCCCTTCCAAGAACTTATGCACAGTAATTTTCTGACTTCCCCCCTACTCATAAAATTTTCCTGGACGAGTCAGGCACTTTCTACTATTTTCAAGCTAGCTCTGAGGATGTTTTTCATCTCTTGCAGAAGCAAACTAATGAGACCTATCGAATTATTTCCGAACTCATGGATATATTTTTGTGCAGTTAGAACATTTGAGCAGGCTGAGCAGCCAAACTACCTGGCTGAAGGTCAAGCCCCATTGTAACTTGTAACCCTTCCTGTAACCCCTTGCTCCAGTGCCTACAAACAAACAGGCAAGGAAGAGGTTTCATTGGCTTCCAAAGTACACCCCACTGGGTGTACTTAATAGTGGCACTTAATATGGCCCATTTAAACCCCCGGGGGTGCAAAACGCTATGGCCCATAACACCTTAAAAAAGAAGAGCCTTACATCGGCCTCGTTAAGGATGGTCCCCTTTCATCTTTGATCATTTCAGAGTGGTTTTGCTGCCTACATTGTCTTCTTCCCTTTTCCTCCTGGCACAGCCAGAAAGAGGCCAGAAATAAATGATAGCAGCCAGCACATTAAGCAGCCACTTCTCCTGGCCGTAAGTCGAAAGCATTAAACCACGCCCCTTTGTTTCCTTTATCAATTTCTCTTGAGCCACATGTAGAGTCACGTATCATGTTTGGTTTGCATTTACCAACAATGGAAAATATGCCACAAGCAGCAGCAGTTCAGGAACATCATGATGGCTTCAGCATTCAACAGGAAGTAAATCTGGCGCCCCCTGAAGATCTATTGAGCGTCCAAGAAACAAAATAAATGGCAGGTACATCGCCCTTCCCCTACTCGCGGACGGTATCCGTTCGAACATGATCACGGGACTTGTGATCGAACCAGCTAACATGGCATGCTGTGCGCTTTTCCTCACACATTCTGAACGGCAGCAACATCGCCACAAAAGAAGAACTGATCTATTCATCATATTCCAACATGGGAAGCAAAAAATGGAGATACTCATTGAAAAGCGGACACTTACAAATTACCCTTGCTGAGTTGTTCCCCAAAACAGAAAGAGGCGCTAGGAGGAAGAGACAATACCAGCATATAGGCTTCATACAGGCAAGCAGATGAGGTCTGTCTCACAATCTTTCACCTTCTCTCTCCCTGTCTGTCTTCCTCACTCTCATGCCCCACTCCCCCTCTCTTTCTCTTTCCCTCTCCCTCTCTTTCTCTCTCCCTCTCAAACACACTTTTTTTGCACCGAGCGCACGCAGTAAGAACAACATACCCTCAGCATCCGCAGCCTGCGCTCACAAACAGCATACTGCAGATGCTGCCTGCTGAAGCTGTGCTCATGGGGCACACCGGGGCCCATGGTGTCCCCTGAAAACCTTCCACTTTGCCAGCCTCCATCAGATAGAAAGCAGATGGCACCAGATCCTCTGCAACGACAAGCAGGACCACCTTTGTGTGCGGGAGTGGTCGCTGCCCCAGACCTATTTTAAGCACTCTTCCGGGCACAAGCGATCTTCCCTCTCTCATGTCCACTCCTCCATGCCCGCAAACGAACCTTGGAAAGCACCTTGTATCACCCCATGTCCTACTTTGTTGCTTTGCAGAACAGTCCATTGCATGACTCCACGTCTTGATTCTTGCTTTGCAAAGCAGCTGCAGCAGTGCTCCCGAGCAGTGGGCAGCTGGCACACAGTGGGCACCAATCCCACGCTTCCATGCCACGTGATTCAGTCCATGCACGCAGTGGGCATTGCTGCCACGCTTCCATGCCATGTGACTTTACACACGCACAGGGCGCATGCTGCAAAGCAGATGCGTTTCGGCAAATGCACCCTGCACCGATTTGACGCCTGTCTCCTTCCAACCTTGCGCCTGTCTCCTTGCAACCTAACCGCCCCCTAATGAGGCACGCAGCCTGCTCTCTTCAGTCAAACCCTTTTGTGCTCCCGTCCTGTTGGACGCTCGCGTGCTTAGGCCAGTTCAAATGAGGATTACGCATGCGCAGACACATCCACTTGCACGGGTTGTCGGGCAAAAGGCGCAGTACAGAGGAGTGCTGGCGATGCATCTGGTGTATAGCTGGCGCATCTGGTGTTTCTAATACATCTGGTGCATTTGCATCTGTTATATCTGGTGCTTTCATCGCATCTGGTGCATCTGGTACATCTGGCGCCTTCATCGCATCTGGTGCTCACGCGCGTAGGCTTCTATACAAGAGGAGGAGGGGACCAGACCTCGGGGCTCCATGCTGGCCAGTGCCCTGGAGATATGTGGTGTGTGTGTGTGTGTACGCGCGTGTGTATGTGTGCGTGCGTGCGTGCGTGCGTGTGTGTGTGTGTGCGTGTGTGTGTGCGCGTGTGTGTGCGTGTGTGCGTGCGTGTGTGTGTGTGTGTGTGTGTGTGTGTGTGTGTGTGTGTGTGTGTGTGTGTGTGTGTGTGTGTGTGTGTGTGTGTGTGTGTGTGTGTGTGTGTGCGTGCGTGTGCGTGCGCGCGCGCGCATGTGTGTGTATGTGTATGTGTGTGTGTGTGTGTGCGCGCGTGTACTTGTGCTTCAGCCTATGCAGCAGCAGCTTCGCGACCAACGTGGCAAATCTAAGCTACCTCCACCCCCCCCACTCTCTTTTTTTTGGGAGGGGGGTGGACATGCAAGCAGCACGGCTGATGAAAATCATCCTTACAACACCAGCGATGATTGTAGACAAACACACACATGCTGACCAGAAAATCATCCTTACAACACCAGCGATGATTGTAGACAAAAACACACATGCTGACCATTGCCGACCACAATGCTCCCCGGGTGTACTTGAACCTCACAGAAGCTGGACTGCACGCACACTCCAGCTTTTTCCTTGCTGAGGAGGAGACTTCACGCAGTAACACCAGTGCTCTGACACGCGAGCGGATTTCAAAGGACCACAACGCACCCCAGGATGAACTCATGACCTCCTGCGGCAGGCCAGGCTGACCCCAGGAATGAGGCAGACAGCATCACCAATGTGTGAACATATGCAAAGGCCTCCAGATCGCCACAGCTTTAGGGAAGATAAGAGACGGAAACATGTACCCACCCACCCATATATATAGACTCTCAGGTGAGCATCAAAAGTCTAGGAAAGAAAAGAGAGAAGGGAGCACGTACCCTAGGATGGACTTGAAGCTGGGCCGGAGGCTGGGCTGCTCTTCCCAGCAGGCCTGGATGAGCTGCGTCAACTCAGGGGCAAGGTCGTCCGGTATGAGTAGCCGCTTCTTGTTGAAGCCCACGGCGCCTACCACCTGGATAATGGGATTTGGGGGAGGGGCTTACAACCATCAATTGCTTTTTTGAATCAGCTCAGGGGCAAATTCGTGTGGTATGAGCAGCTGCTTGTTGTTAAAGTTCTTGGCACCCACCACCTGTATAGTGCAATCCAAAGAAAGGGCAAGACCAAATGCGCAGAAATACAATTTTTTATTAAAAAAGGCAAAGATGAGTTGGATGCATCACAGGCGACAAATGTAATGTTCTCTTGTGTAATTGAGCGCATCCCTCAAAGCAATTTCCCTATGGATGAATGTTCCCTACGGATGGATTTTCAAGCGTAATTCAAAATTTGCCCTCCAATGTTAAGAGCATCAGCTCCCTCACAAAGGTCTGGTAGTAGCGATAGAAGCGGAAAACAGGTAAACGAACAGTAATGATTTAAAAATCACACCTGCATGGCATTGAGGCCCTCCCAGGGCTCCTTTCGGGTCACCAGCTCCCATAAGATGACACCAAATGAGAACACATCACTCTTTTCGTCAACCTGCAGGCGCAGCAGAAACAGAACACAACACTGCTCATCAACTATGGAAGGCACGGCAGGGGGAGACACAGCACTGCACCCTTCTTGTCAACCCGAAGGTAGAGCATGGACAGGGACAGTACACCACTGTTCTTACCGATCTAAGGCGGAGCACTGGTAGAAGTAATGTACCCATACCTGAGATTACAGCAACACATCAAATGCAACATAAAAGATCTTCTACTGCGCACATAGAGCGGGACCCAAGACCGTAAGTCTCCACCTTCAGCTCACCTCACAGTGTTTGGTTCATACTACTAGGTACGAGACTGGTACTGATTCACAGGTCCTTGAGACTTCCACTTTGAAAGCTCATCAAATCATACCAAAACATATCTCTCTTGATCGGAGGTGAATTCACAGGCCCTTGGGATTTCCACTTTGAAAGCTCATCAAATCATACCAAAACACATCTCTCTTGATCGGAGATGAAGCTCCTCCAAAATAGGGTCAATTCTGAAAGCACATGTGGCTTATAGATTGCAATGTTTATACTTCAGTGCGCAAGATGACTTGCTCCTGAATCACCACGCAAGTAAACCTTAATTCTCAGTGCCGCACGCCTGGAGCTCACTGGACAAATCCCATTGCTGGAGAAACACTGGTTCACCAGATCTCGCTTCCAAAATTCTTTGCAACAAATAAAGAAGGCTTCGCTGAAGGAATATAGTAGTCGAGACCCTAGGGGTGGCCAAAAAAAACTTCAAGCCAATTACATGAAAGGGACTACCAACTAACAGGTATCGGGGGCAGTCAGGCACGTAGGTTGGCATGCAAAATGAAGACCCACATAGGCTTTCTGAGGTGACCCTAGGCCTGCAGCAGGACAGGTATTGCTCAGTCTCATCTATGTTTGTTCAGTTTTAGGGAATATCGTTTTAGGTTGTATCGTTCAGTCTACACCAGTTTCCGGCGAACAAGCACTCCAGTGCAGCACAGACGTCCAGTGTCATGATAACAAACGTCATGATAACAAACAGGGAGCAGCCTCTCCATCCATGCTACAGTTTTGCTTCTTTTGTACGGAGTGCACGCACCTGCTCATTGCGCAGGATCTCCGGTGCCATCCATTCTGGGGTTCCTGCACAGCTCCGGGGGGTCTGGGAGACAGTGGCGTTGGCCACTCTGGACAATCCAAAATCCGTGATCTGTGAAGTTATGGTCAGGCGAGGGTGGCAGCAGAAGCATGAGCACGAAAGCCTTCCGAAAGCACAGGAAGCTGCTTTTCCTGGTCGTGCAGGCCTGCAGGCGTTTACTAAAGTTTTTTTTTTAGCTTCTCGAGATGCATGTCCACTCCGCATGACCTCTCACACATACATTTTGACCCTACATTACCCTTCATGACCCTCCACACTTACACATTTGAGAACATTTGTGCACCAAATGACTGAACCAACCAAAAATTGGTTGCCTGTAATCAAGCGCAGACAACAGAAGCCCAGGTCACAGATCCTTGCTTACAGCTCGGCCTTGATTCAGGGTACCACTTCAAAGGCAATTTACATCAAAAGCTCTAGGGTCCCAAAATCCTACATAGCTCAGCTTTCTGCTGTCAAGCACATTCATGACGTGTTTCTAGACTGAAATGAGAAAAAAAAACATTGACCGCAGCATGACGTTTGTGGGGAACAAGGTGGACTGGGACGATTGTGATGGACGATTGTGGGACAATTGTGGGAACAAGATGGACTGGGACAATTGCAATGAACGATTGTGGGGAACAAGATGGACTGGAGCATGGCGGTTGAGGCCATCAACACTGTTAGTCAGCAAATTGGAACCATCTCCAGCTCTCGAGCAGCGTTGCCCTCATGCTCCATTTCCGGAAAACATGACTGGGTGACAAGAAATACAGGCTCAGCTATTTTTACAGGCAGTGCATGGAGTCTCCCTAATAAATCAATTTCTGGGAAGTAATCTGAAAGGCGCTCGTGATTTCACTCATTTGCTATGAAGGCGTCCTGATGATTGGGAGACGAAGAGGCCTGCATTTGCGTCTTAGATACAATGGAACAAACATCTGGCACCTTCATCTAATACCACTGTGGCCAGGAAGATCTTAGGCATCTTTACCTACCCTCCAAGATTCAGACAGAAATGCATGGCTGGAGCTGGACAATAAGCGGTAAGGTGCAACAAAGCCCCAACAGGTGTGGTGGAAAAAAGGAGCACAACCAGAGCAGGAAGGAGATAGCCAAGCACCCCAACTGAAGTCAAGCACCCCAACGGATCACATGCACAGCGAGCAAGGTCCACAATGATGGCATGAGCAAAGCCGCAAGCCAGAAGCCAGCGCCTCAGAAGGAAAGCAGCAGGTTTGTCATGAGTCCGGGTCTTAGGATATGATATATATCCTAACCCTAATGGGTACACCGTAGCTTCACGACCAGTTCAAATATTAATTAATTCTGGAGCCAAAATTCAATTTTTATTAATGATTGCTAGGGCGTTCGAGCCCCATTCAAATTGGAAATTGATTAATTGATCTTGGGGCTCAAAAGGGCTTGTGCGGAAAATGGCCTCCCAGGCCCCAGCTCAAGCTCCAACCCCCTAGCTAGGTGCCTTAAGCCTGTATCCCCCACCCAGCAGCTCTTAGTGAATCAAGCCAGGCTTGCTAGGGCCCAGGCATCCATGAAGGGGCAGCCAGCAAAGCAGAAGAATACATGGTCTCCAGTGCGTTTGCACTGTGTGACAGCGACAGGATTGGATGCTGATGATGAGGTGTGTGTTCTTCCTGAGCAGCTGCAGCAGCAGCAACAGCACCAGCATCACCTCTGCTCTCCAGCAGCAGCAGCAGCAGCCTCAGAAGCAAGGATTCGAATTGCGTATTCGAATTGAGAAATTAAAGCCAGCCATCAGCCAATCGAAACCATTCAAATTAAACTATTAATTCCGGGCCCCCCATTCGAACTAGAATCAAAATTTCAAATCAATTTTTTGAGGGAACCATTCGAACTGGTCGTGAAGCTGCGGTAGTAATGAGTAATCCTCATGGATCACCAGGAAGGGAAGATGACATGATCATCCCCAGCACGGCTTTTGCAGCAATCTTGCAGAGGTGGCGGTGCAGCAACTTGCATTCTTGCACACCATGCGCAACCTGCCAAAGAGGTCACTCTTGAAGGGAATCCATTCACACAAACACAAAGCAATCGGCAAGGCAACGCTGTCTTGCTCTCCTCATTAAGCAAGCTTCACTTGGAGTCCGCACACGACCCCCTTCCCACCCACACCGCATCCCACGCTGTCAAGCGCAACAGAGGCCTCCCCACCTTGATCGTCCAGTCCCTGTCCTCCCCACCTTGATCATCCAATCCCTGTCCTCCCCACCTTGATCGTCCAGTCCCTTTTCTCCCCACCTTGATCGTCCAGTCCCTGTCCTCCCCACCTTGATCATCCAGTCCCTGTCCTCCCCACCTTGATCATCCAGCCCCTGTCCTCCCCAGTCCCTGTCCTCCTTACCTTGATCGTCCAGTCCCTGTCTACCAGTAGGTTGGGAGACTTCAAGTCTCGGTGCACGACCATGGGGCGACAGCTGTGGAGGTAGTTCATGCCTGCATGCCGGAGATGATCAGGCAAAAAGGCACCTGGGGTTATGCAAGCTCAAGCAAGGTGACTCATGTTTCCACGAGTCCAGGAGCAGCAGCGAGCCCAGTTGCACAGTCATTATAATCACGAGCACCAGGCCTCCTAGCACGATCAAAAGAACTGACAGCTCCTGTTTGAGTCCAAGGGGAGCAGCAGGGACCACGTCAGCACAGTCAGGGTAATCACGAGCGCTGGAGCTCCTGTAGCTACCAAGGCACTTCAAAGCCGCACATGTGTACACGCATGTACACACGCACTCGCGCATTCACAATTACGCATATACACAACCACACCCACAAATCTCTCTGGCTATGTCCATGGCCACGAGCAGCAGACGCAGGCACAGACCCACACTTACACCCACACCCACACACACCTCTGGTGATATCCATGGCCATGAGCAGCAGGCGCTTGGGCTCAATGTGTGACCTGGACCTATGCACACACACACACACACCTCTGGCGATGTCCATGGCCATGAGCAGCAGGCGCTTGGGCTCAATATGTGCTCTGGACCTGTGCAGTAGCCTGAACAGGGAGCCTCGAGGCACAAATTCGCTGACGATGGCGAGCTGCGTGGGCTGGATTACGGCACCCAGGAACAGCACGATGTTGGGGTGGCGCAAGCGCGACATCAGCTGGACCTGCGGGGATGAAGTCACAGGTGAGGGGAGTTGCTCGGTGTGTTAGAGAACTGGTTGTATGCAGCTGCTTACACGACAAGCAGGGGCAGTGCTTCTATTGCTTTGCTGCATTAATGGAATGTGAGTGGCACTGAGTGTCAACAGGTCCCATGGTTCCCAAAGATGAGGAGTTTGGGCAACTATTTCAGGGCGTGCATGACAGCATCCAAAAAAAAGGGAGCTGCAAGCGCAACTTCAGCTGCACCTGTGACTTTAGGGGGAAACTTGTTTTTGTAAATGGACTTTTTTTGTTTAATGCACACATGCTTCCAGTCAGAAATGTTATCTGAGCCAGGGTTGATCAATACTAGAATTTAGAACTATTATAGAATCCGAACTTCTTAGAACTGTTGGCGAAGTTACAATTGCCGATTCGTCGAATTTTGAGCTCTCTGCGGAAAAGGGACCCTTGACACCCCCCTGACACCCCATTACAGCCTCTCTGACACCCTCCTGGTACTGAAGGACCCTTGTCCTTTCTTTCTCATCAAGGGGAGCCAAGGGTGAGGGGTGGGAGGGGAGATTGGGGGCCAAGGGGGAGAGGTGGGGAGAGGTGGGAGGGGAGGTAGCTACCTACAGGTGCCAGGTGACACTTCCTTCCCCGCCCCTCAACTGCAGGCAAACGTGCGTTCGAATTGTTCGTCGAATTTCGAACTTTGAATTGTTGGCGATCTTATTTGATCAAACAGGCGAATTCAACCCTGATCTGAGCCCGTACACTCCTTGGGGCGAGTGCACATTCGTGCCCACCTCGTGTTTGAAGTCTTTGCGGATGGCGTCGGACAGGTTCTGGTCGAGGAAGCGTTTGATGGCAACCTCTGTGCCCTGCCACATGCCCTTGTACACCTCTGCGAGCAAGGACAAGCGTGTGTGTATGTGTGTGTGTGTGAAGCACTTTCATGATGATCTCCATGCCCTGCCACATGCCCTTGTACACCTCTGCGAGCAAGGACAAGCGTGTGTGTGTGCGCGTGTGTGTATGTGTGTAAGTATGCGTGTGTGTGTGTGTGTGTGTGTGTGTGTGAAGCACTTTCATGATGATCTCCATGCCCTGCCACGTGCCCTTGTACACCTATGCAAGCGGAAACAGGTGTGTATGGCAACATGTGGAAAGGGGGGGGAGGACAGAGTGACAACCAGGCAGCAAAAGCTGTGTGCCGGCAAAAGGCTAAAGGGAACGCCCTGCTGCACACAAAAGGAGGCTCTACCACGGCATGCCACACATATGCACACCACACATGTGTACACACATGTATACACAGAGTTGCACATATGTACACAGAGTTTCACACGGGATGCCGAGGCATGGCACACACATGTATGATGGATTGCAAGCAAACAAAGTTTCGGTCCTGTTTGCGTGGTGGTTTTAAGTCTCAACAAACAGTAGATGAATTCCTGCCCTATT
Source organism: Dunaliella primolecta (assembly GCA_914767535.2). Classification (NCBI taxonomy): domain Eukaryota; kingdom Viridiplantae; phylum Chlorophyta; class Chlorophyceae; order Chlamydomonadales; family Dunaliellaceae; genus Dunaliella; species Dunaliella primolecta. The sequence continues at coordinate 1,447,587 of OU611758.1, read as the reverse complement.
TTACACGCACACACACACACACGCACACAGGCACGCACGTGCGCACAAACACACACACATACACGCACGCACGCACACACACATACACTCATGCGCGCACACACACACACACATGCACACATCGAGGCTGGCCTCAAGTATGCACGCACCTCCATAGGATCCCACACCCAAACGCTGACCACTTCCATAGTCTAAGTCCTCAGGGTCAATCTCCCAAGTGTAGCCAGACATCTGCAAGCACATATGAGCACACACGCATGCATGGCAAGGAAGGAAGCACAAAAAAGTGCATGCATGCATGCCAAGGAGGTTGAGAAAGTAGGCTTGTACTTAGCTATGGGTCCCCTTTTCCCAGTTGCACCCTCACAGCCACACCTTGATCACCTACTCTAAATTCATTTTCATTTTTCGAATGAGATTCATTCTTACAATGATCCATTTTTTTATTTGAATTCATCATTCCACTTTTGCAGCTACAAATAGAACTTTGCCTTGAGTTGTGTCAGGCCTTCGCTGGCGTTCTCAAATGCACCATCACCAGCTGCAATCCCTCCGCTTCAAGCACACTCCAAGCTTGAATAATTGTCTTTTTGCCTGTCTTTCACAGGCACTCACCTGCAGCGATGGCTCAGCAGTGAGTCGCTTAGAACCTTGGCTTGCATGCGCACCGGCGCCCGGTGCACCACCACCACCACCACCGACGCCACCGTTGGCAGTGGGCTGCTCGGCCAAGTTCGCACTCTGTGCGTCTGCATTGGCAGGGTTACGTGCATGTGCACAACTGTGTGTGTGTGTGCTTTTGTGTGTGTGTGCTGTTGTGTGTGTGTGTGTGTGTGTGTGTGTGTGTGTGTGTGCGCGCACGCGAGTGTGCATGTGTATGTGTGTGTACGTGTGTGTTAGGTAGTTAGGTAGGTAAGGCCAAAGTTTCCCTTCTCAAAAGAAATATTCCTGCACTTGGAAGGCGCACACGGTCTTGCTAGGGGGACACATGCCTAGGCAAATGCTGAAGGCCTCTTCAAGGTCTTCCCCTTTGTGTATGTTGACTGCGTGTGCGCTTTAAGGGCACACGCACAAACAGATGCAAGAGGTTGCCCCTTCATACATGAAAGCAGTGTGTAAAGGAGATGTGCGCATACGTGTCTGCCCATTATGTCAGCAGCGGATGTCTACGTGCTGCGTACTCCAATTACAACATACACACTGTGAACTCGCTAATAACAACAACATACATACTGTGATCTCTAATAAAAACAACATACACACTGTAAACTCTAATAATAACACGCATGCTCCAATTGCTAATCAAAATATCATGTACACTGCGATCACTAATCATAATATCATGCACGCTGCAACCTCTTATCGTCATGCCATGCTGTAACCTCTATCATAAATGGATAATGATAGTGGCAGCAGTGACAGCAGCAGAAGCATTACAGCCGCAGCTGCAAAAGCTACCACAATTTAAATGGTGCAACTGTGAAGTGTTACAGTAGCAGCAACAAACGACAAGGCCAATCATATCGGTACAGCAGGAGCAGCAGCGGCAGCAGCAGTGAAAGAACAGCGCAAATTCAGGAACCTCTACACACCTGCGCTATCAGGACTAATTAGAGGCGCGGTTCGCAAAGGCGGACCCAGACCAGCTCCCCCCGCCCCTGGCTGTGCCGAGTGTGGGGGCGTGTATTGTATGGGCGGCAGCGTGTTGGTGCTGTTGTTGGTCAGCCCGGCAGGGGCCGACTGCAAGAAGGGGCGCGCATTTAGTTGGGTGCTGGGGTTGTAGAGGGGCGGGAGTTGGGGTTGTGATGATGTGGGGAGCACGAAGGGGGATGGGCTAAGAGGAGGTTGCGAGGGCGGGGTTACCAAGGGGAGAGGTTGGAGGAAGCTTGCGGGGGGGAGGCTGGTGCCTAAAAGCATGGGGTGGCCCACGAGCAGAGACTGGGAGTGGATTGGTAAGGGGAGGGCAGTGGAGCAGGGGCGCGCTGATTGGGACTGGGCTTGGGACGCCTGTAGCGAATGCGGTGAGCAGCATGTACGTGTGTGTGTGTGTACGTGTGTGTGTGTGTGTACGTGTGTGTGTTCGCATGTTCTTTTCAGGGTGCCTGGAAAACAAATGCAGCAGACCTGTGTCACAACTTTTGCTCATGTCCTAGCACGTGAGCATGTGCGTGCATCTTCACACCAGTGCTCAGATCCAGGACCAAAGACGCGGAACCAAATTTAAGAGATGAGTGCACTGCAAACCCACCTACCCCACTCTATCCACATCAAACCATAGGAGAGGAGGCACGGAACCAAATCAAAGATGCAGGAGAGTGGACACCAACCTCCACACCCACCAGAAATTCAACGGAAGAGAAGGGGCACAGAAGTTCAACGGAGGAGAAGAGTGCACTGCAAGCTCCACGCACCTGCGCTTGCAGCCCAGTTCCGCTCTCTGTGGCGATGTGTGGGTAGCGGGACGTCCAGAGCTGACCCGAGATGGGGGCCACGGATGAGGGCGCATACGTGGATAGCCTGTTGACGTTGCCCCCTCCAAGGGCCTGCAAGTGGAGGTGAAGTCAAGATGCCTCATGAGCACACAAACAGTACTCCGACTGAGCCCACCTTCAGTCAGGAATGCCGTCACCCACGACATGGCACACAACAAAGCACAGGCATGAACACCCACACCTACAGCATGAACACCACACGAACACCCACAGCACTGCACTGCACTGCACCAACACTTATGACATGGCACAGCGCCAATGCCCATGACGTGGCAGAGCACCCACACCCACAGCATGGCGCAGCACCCACACCATGGCACAGCACCAACACCCATGATGTGGAACAGCGCCAACACCCAGCACATGGCACAGGCACTGATTTCCTGGCATCAGGCGCATGCACACACACGGGGAGAGCAGTAGGCAGTCAGCGGGCCCCACCTGTGAGTAAACTGCAGCTGCAGCAGTTGAGGCACACAGAGGGAGCAGTGGGCACACACACGCACACACACACACAGACACACACACACACACACACACAGCAAGCCCCACCTGCGAGTTGGCCGCGGCTGCAGCCGCAGCAGCAGCAGCGGCTGTGCTGGCGGTGGCTTGCACGCCCTCAGCTCCGTAATGCGACCACACAGCACCGGGGCTTGCCAGAGGCACACTGCTGCAGGGGCACAGTTTCACAGAAGTGTGTGTGTGTGTGTGAGATTGCCCACACATGCTTGCCGGCTGGTGCGTGAGAGGTAGGTTGTGAGTTGAAGTAGAAGGAGATGCAGGAACAGTTTAAATATTAGCCTGCCACACAATGCGCAGAGTACACACAAAGCAGAAGAAGCATAGAAAACATAGGATCCTCACACACACACACACAGAGTCAAACACATGCCCTTCTTTCCTAAAAGGACATGCATGCATTGGGTCTGTTCAGTCAGTCAGTCAGTCAGCCAGTCAGTCAATCATGAGTCAAACACATGCCCATGTTTACACGGATACATGTTGCCCTTCCAGGAGAAAGCCGGCAGTCGTGAGTATGAGCACCTGGGGTAAAGGTCACACAGCTTAGGCTGCCCAAACTGGGTGGTCTGCACCGCAGTTGCTGACACACTCAACTTGCGACACACAGACACACACACACACACACACACACAGACACAAGCCACATGGTCGCGCACACAAACACATACACACACATGCACACACGCACGCAGGCATACGCAGGCGCATGCAGACACGGATACGCACACATACTCTCACACACCTGACACATGCCCCTTGCTGTGCAGAGGCCTGGGAGAGGCCAGGGATGGGTGGCTGCTGCTGCTGCTGCTGCTGCAAGCTATCAAGGGAGTCCGCTTGTTCACCAGCAAGACCCTGCGTGGTTGTGTGTGTGTGTGTGAATGTGTGTGTGCATGCGTGCGTACGTGCGTGCGTGCGTGCGTGTGCGTGTGTGTGTGTGTGTGTGTGTGTGTGTGCGTGTGTGTGCGTGCGTGCGTGTGTGTGTGTGTGTGTGTGTGTGTGTGTGTGTGTGTGTGTGTGTGTGTGTGTGTGCGCGCGTGCGTATGTGCGCGCATTCCCAGGTGAAAGGAAACAATGTGTACGGCCTGCTGATTTGACACGTTGCTTGATGTGGGTACTGAGGGTGATTGAAAGCAAACCTTCACAGAAACCCTTGCAAGTCCTCACAGGAGTGATCTGCCGTCACAGATCACACACACAGGCGCACCCACACCCACACCCACACACCCACAAGCTCACACGCACACGCTCGTGCACGACCCAAAATGCTGCCATGGTGAGCATCCAAGCGCACACCTGCAGGTTCCCGCTGGAGCTGCTGTTGCTCCCTGCCCTTCCAGGCAAAGCAGCCCCTGCACTTGCACCAGCTACACCTGATGGCTGCAGGTTTGAGCCGAGCGGGCCATTCATTTGCTGCAGCTGCTGCCGTTGCTGCTGCTGGCTGCTGGAGCTGGACCCTGGGCTGGTGGTTCCTGCAAGAAGAATGAGAATATTGTGAGACATGAGTTGGTTTAAATCGGATGCATTGAAGGTGGCTCTGCTGCTGCTGGCTGCTGTTGCTGAACCCCGGACTGGTGGTTTTCTGCGAGAATCATGAGACAACGTTTGAGACCCGTACTGATTTAAATGAGCATGGATTGAAGTTGGCTTTGATGTCGCTGGCTGCTACTGCTGGACCCCGGGCTGGTGGTTCCTGCGAGAAGAATGAGAACACCACAAGACGTGAGTCGCTTTAGATCGGATGGATTGAAGGTGGCTTTGCTGCTGCTGGCTGCTGTTGCTGGACCCCGGGCTGGAGGTCCTGCGAGAATCATGAGACAACGCTTGAGACTCGGACTGGTTTAAATGAGCATGGATTGAAGGTGGCTTTGATGCCGCTGGCTGCTGTTGCTGGCCCCTGGACTGGGGGCACCTGCAAGACCCACAAAAGCGCCATGAGGCATGAATTGAGTACATGGGTAGGGACTCCAAAGAGCTGCTCCTGCAACAAAGGGGAAATTCCTGGTCCATGGTTGATGAGCACTTCTTCCATGTCAGCTCTTTTGCAATGCAAGTGCAGGCGCGCGGTGATTCATCAGTCCATGCAATTTCCTGCTTTGGCGCCATGTGTGCTCGTGCGCACTTAGCAGTCGAAGGGGGCTTGCACGGCACCCCAGCAGCACATGCAAGGTCCTGCTCAGGCAATGCATGTGCTCATGCGTGCTTTGCTCTTTGAGCGAGGGCAGACACAACATCCCAGCGGCACTGGCAAAAACATGCGCTTGTGCGCGCTTTGCACCTCTGAAGGGAGGGAGTACACAACACCCTGGCTGTAAGACAGAGGTCTGGCCTGGTGCAGCAGTGAGATGCTCGAGCCTCATTCCCGTTTTTTGATCCCATGCAGCTCTTTGGTTCGGGCACAATCCTGGTATCCCCAGAGCGTGTGCTCAAAGCGTCCCATACTTGCTGCTGTACTTCGTCTCTGCTCAGCAGACCCTGCCAACGAGAGAGGGAAGCTGCCAAGCAAAGAAACAGTAAATTAGCGAATAAGGGATGCTCTACCGGTGGCTTCAAACACAGAGCATTGGAGTACCTGAGCATCCCGTAAGCATGGACCCAGGCACTTGCTCCCCTGAGCTCAAAGCCAGCCAGTTTTGGCAGCCCATGCATGTGTCTGCACAGGCCGCAGGGTTGCCCACGTGCACGTTGACTCTGATGGGTGCGCACAGCACACAAGCAGCTCATGCTGGCGCTGTTGGCCAATGCACAGCAGCAGCACACATCACACACACGAACACACGTTTTTGCGTGCACGCGCGCGCACACATACAAACACATCACACACACACACAAAAGTAGCACAGTGCCCCCATACTTGCAATGCCTCATGGTTGAACACGCCTGATGTGTGTGTGTGTGTGTGTGTGTGTGTGTGAGGCACGCAGGTGGTCCATGCTGGCGCTGTTGGCCAATGCACAGCAGCAGCGCACAAGCAGCACGGAGTGCCCCCGGTCTCACAATCACAGATGCCTCGCAATTGAACGCACCTGACGGGTGTGCGCGCGCAGTATTCAGGCGGTCCATGCTGGTGCTGTTGGCCAAACGGGGCACCGGAGGGGGAGGCCTCACAGGGAAGGGCGACAGGTCTGCAAACACTTCATCTCCACGCTTGTTGTGGTGTGCCGCGCTGGACCCTGCGTCAGCCAAAGGGAGTCGTGTGTGTATGTGTGTGTGTGTGTGTGTGTGCCTAATGGGAGAGGGCGACAGGCCTGCAAACACTTTATGCCTGCGCTTGTCGTAGTGTGCCATGCTGGCCCCCGCGTCAGCCAAACAGGAAGTGCGTGTATATATTCCAAGAGCACTCCGTCATCTTTGTGGCGAAAGTTGTGGGCACATGACGACAGAGCAGCTCCTCTCAGCACTTGGTGGGAGTGATACGCTGGTCCTAGCACATGCATGCGCGCACACACACACACACACACACACACATACACACACACACACACACTCACACACACACACACACACAGACAGCGGAGGGAGGTGCGTCATTGACGACCTTTTATGTTGAGTAGAAGCTGCGTCGCCCAGGCTAAAGGGAGAACTTCAACAAACAAGGGGGGGGGGGAGGGGGGGCAAAAGACTCCTACACAAGCATATTTGGCTGCCTACCCATGTTGGGCAGAGGTGCCGGGCAGAGTTGCAGCTGGAGGAAGCCTGCCCACTTTCACAGCTGGGAGTAACCTACCCAGGTTGCAGCGAGAGGTTACTGCCCATAATCATGCCGCACAGAGTCGCAGCTGGAGGTATCCTAACCAGAGTTGCAGCTGGAACTATCCTACCCATGTCGGGCAGAGTTGCCCATACAGAGGGGCCTGACTCATCCGGGCCGAGCCTCCTCTCCAAAGCTGCAACTCTGCCTGGCCGATAAAAATGTATGCGCAGCCTGGCCTAACAGCTCAATCACACAGCACACCCGGGCACAACTGTAATGGTGTAAGGGCCCATAAAAACGATGGAACGGTTCCGATGTCGAACAGTTCACCACTATTTACACCGCCACAGCGACCTCACCAGCTGCTATGGCAGGAGCTCTGCGCGACAAGGGGGGGGGCATGGCGGGTGGGGGGGTGGAAAGGCCTGAACCAGCGGGTGGCGAGGGATGTGGAGGGAGGAGCTGGGCGGATTGGGAGGGTGAGGGTTGCTGCTGGGGGGCTGGGGTGAGGGAACCTGCGGCAGCACTTGAACCTGCAGGTCAGGGTGTATGTGTGTGTATGTGAGAGTGTATGGAAGGGGAAAGGGAGCCTGCCGCAGTGTTCGAACTTGCAGGCCTGTGTGTGTGTGTGTGTGTGTGTGTGTGTTGGAGGTGGTGAGGGAGCCTGTGGTTCAGGGCGGAAAAGGCTTGGGTGCGTAACACCTGCCTCCATCCAGGAAGCTTGAACGATGGAAAATTATGGTGTGAAATAAAAGGCATGCAAACATTCATCCACCCACACCCACACCCACACCCACACCCACACCCACACTCACACCCACACGCATCTAAGCCCACACAACACACCACTTAGAAATCGCAATGTATAAATCCCCACCCATCCACACCTCCTGTCACACCCACACCCACACACCTATCATATACGCAGGTGGGCTAGGGGGAGTGACTGGGGTCTGCTGCTGCTGCTGCTGTTGGTTCCAGCTGTTGCTACGAGGCCGGGCATGAAGATCTGCTCCTGCACTCTGTGAGCTGCCTGAGATGCTGCCGCCAAGGCCAGACCCTCCGGCCCCTGCATTACAAGCATGATTATGGGGAAAAAAGAGTTGCCTGGCTGGGCATTAGGACCTGCCCCTGCACTCTGTGAGCTCGCTTAAGATGCTGCCGCCCGGCCAGACCCCCCTGCCCCTGCATTACAAGCATGATCATGGGACAAAAGCAGTGTTGTCTAGCTGGGCATTAGGACCTGCCCCTGCACTTTGTGAGCTCGCTTAAAATGCTGCCGCCCGGCCAGACCCCCCTGCTCCTGCACAATAAGCATGAACATGAAGGAAACAAGTTGCTTGAGGCGCTTGCCGCCCAGGACGGACCCCCCTGCTCCTGCACCAAAAGAATGAACACAAGAAAAAAAGGAGCTGTTAAGGCTGGGCACTAAAATCCTCCCCTGCACCATGGGAGCTGCCTTAAATGCTGCCGCACAGGCCAGACCCTCCTGCCCCTGCCTTACAAGCAAGATCATGGGAGCTGCCTGAAATGCTGCCGCACAGGCAGCGCCCCCCCAGTTTGCGCTGGAAAAACATAACAGGCAAACGCCACACTGAAACGGAAGAGCAGTGTCCAGTGCATGCGCAAGTGAGTATTCAACCTGCGTGCACTGTAGGTGCGCACCACGCAATGAACTTACAAATGCTATGGACTCACAATGTATGTACGGACGCTATGGACTTACAATGTACTAACTGACGCTATGGACTCACAGTATACTAACTAATGCATGGACTTACACTGCACTTACAGACGCCATGGGCTTAAAATGCACCTGCAGACGCTATGGACTTACACTGCACTTACACAGACACTATGGACTTACATTGCTTACAGACGCTATGGACTTACAATGAACTTACAGATGCTATGGACTTACACTGCACTTACACAGACGCCATGGATTTACACTGCGCTTGCAGACGCTATGGACTTACATTGCACTTACACAGACACTATGGACTTACATTGCTTACAGACGCTATGGACTTACAATGAACTTACAGATGCTATGGACTTACACTGCACTTACACAGACGCCATGGATTTACACTGCGCTTGCAGACGCTATGGACTTACACTGCACTAACAGACGCTATGGACTTACAATGCAGTTACTGACATTAAACACGTACAGTAGGTGCGCATGGCAGGTACATCGTGCTCCTTGCATGCACTGTTGGTGCGCAGTGGCGAGGGACAGCACCACACACAAATGCCATCTCTGGCTGACAGGCAGGACGGTGGAATTCACGCCCATGCCTTGCAAACAGCACACAGCTAACGGACCCAGCAGTGCAACAGCAGTACAGACATACAGTGACGCGACATACAGCGCGCAGCTGACGCACCCAGCAGTGTAACAGCAGTACAGACATACAGCGACGCGACATACAGCGCGCAGCTGACGCACCTAGCAGCTGGTGCCGTTGCTGGGGCAGTGACCCAGGGCGGAGGCCAGATTCTGTGCCTAGGCTCAGAGCGCTGAGGCCCAAGTCAGCCAACGACTGGTGGTGTGCATGGTGGTGGGGATACAGGTACGCAGCGGATGCGGAAGCGGCTGCATGGGAGTTGGGACGCTGCAGGGAGGCTGCATGGTGTGTGTGTATGTGTGTGTGTGCGCGTGTGTGTGTGCGTGCGCGTGTGTAAGAGCGTGTGTATATGTGTCTTGACTTGTGCCCCTTTTGTGAGAATTTTGTGTACCCTTGGGATATTAGCGGACCTGCCTCTGCCTCAGCATAGGGTTTGCCCACCAGCTCAGGCCATGTCTGCTTCCCACCAGTATTCATAGTGCTGCTGTTGCGCACACGATGTAGCACGAGGGATGGCAATGAGCACAGTGCAAGACAAGAACAGCCCATTGAAAAGCGTGTGGAGCAGGCAGATGAAAGTTTTTCCAGGAAAATTACAGTTCACAATGGGAGTGAGACAGCGCAGTTAGAACGGACAGTCAGAAATCCGGCAGGCAGAATTTGCAAGGAGAATGCTGACGACCCAAGCTGCCCTAAATTATGGCTTCAAAGGTCCCTTGGAGCATGAGCAACTGCAAGCAGTACAAGGAAGGCAACCACTAAAATTGAAAGCGTCCTTCCTGGTCAATTCCACAAGGCACTTGCAAGGCGTGCAGCTGAGCTCTCACCTTGGGCAAGCCCAGCAGCGGAGAGCGGTACTTGGGACCCAGACCCCCTTGCGTCTTGTGAGCTGGTGCTGCTGCTCTGTTGAGGGAGCTTGGGGGTTGATCCCTACGCAAGCGTGCACACATGCTTGCATGTGAGCTTGCATGCTTGTTTGTTTGTGCACATGCAGCAGTCTGTGTGTAAAAAACCCGAATCAAAGAGCAAGGGATTGGCACCAGAGTGTTGAACGGGGTTCAGGGCACTCTTGCACTCGCGCACATGTGCCGGGCAACTTGTCATGATCGACACATTGCACAGACATCTGAGCACCAGCCTCGAAGGAGATTTCTAATGGTGATTTTCTAAAACTGAGCCAGGGAAGACAACACAGGTTCTGGCTCAACTTCCCATGAAAATACCATTATTATGGCATTTTTACATAAAAATGACTAAACAGTCAGCTTGGCATTCAAACAATGCTAGCATCGACAGGCTTGCCATAGTCAATTTGTGTACAAACACGCGCGCGCACACACACACACACACACACACACACACACACACACACACACACACCAGAATTGCTGTTTTCCTGATGGCCCTGACTTTGCAACAAGGCCCACAACCCCTGCCGTCCCCTTACCTGGCCGCCAGGGTCATGTGCCATGTGCATAGGGCTGCCCTCCATACTATCTCTGTGGCTCTGACTTTGCAAGCCAACACTGTTTTGTGCACGCGGGCTGCATGTGTTGCTGGGCTGGGACAAGCCGTCCTGCGCGCGCACGCATGCTCACACGAGGTTAGGATGAGTGACTCATGCGGCTGGCTCCCTGCCTGTGTGAGGACGTCCTCACTCACGCAGGCAGGGAGGCGGCCTCAAGGGACCGGAACCCATTGCCCTTGTCTGTTAAACAAGTGCCCTTGTGGATGAGATTATGTGTGGGTCACCATTGCACATGCTCATGTTTCCAGGACAGACTGCAAGGGGCGACAAAGGACAGGGACTGCAAGGCACTGCAAAGAGGACTGCATAAGACAGGACAGCATAGGCACAGGTTTGTCGCCTCTACTCGTCTTGTCGCCAAAGCGCTCTCCGCAGCACCTCAGCAGGGCGCTTTGGAGACGAGACGAGTGAGGGCGACCGACCTCAGCAGTCACTGTACCAGAAACACAAGCAAGCGAAATGCACATCACAATTTGGCTCATGATTGAAGCCACGGTTAAACACAAGCAGGAAGGTATAACACCCACAGTGAATGATGAATATCGGCTGTGCTCCTTGCTTCGATGGCAGCAGAGCGGATGCAATTGATGAGCCCAAACATTGCAAAATGGAAGACACAGTCAAATTTGATGCTCCAGTCGCTTCAAACATTCTGTTGGGGATCGGGGTGCGCAGGTTCGGCAGAGGTTTGCTGCTTTCAAACACGCATACATTAACCAAGCCTGATGCCCAGGTTCATAGCAACTACTGAAGCTAAACATTAGGCTCATCTGCTGCTTTCTCTAAGTCTTAAAGCACCAACCCCCTCGCCAACCCTGCGCAATCCTCATCACTGACGACACAAGAGCACATCTCATGCCTAGCATTATGGTTTCAAGGAAAGGATTGTGTCCAATTTAAGGTGATGGCCTTTGATGGCAAGCTGTAAGTGCCAGTACAGGGCAGGGTGTCAGAGCACTTGCTTACAGGTGCAGCACTTGGCATGGATCTACAAAGGCGTCACACGCTGCATGCGTTCAGGAGATGATGAGCACAGGCGCATCCGTTCCCTATGGCGCTATCCCCCTTGGCATACCTCCTTGGCATACGTTGGCATGCACACAGAAAACACACGCGGACACGGACACGTGCTGTAATGCCGTGGCGCAAACAAGTTCAGTGCAGCTGCACTGACACGCACACAGGAGTCACACCAACACGCGTGCAGAGACCTTGAGGTGCCTGCGCTTGCGCGCCGCTGCTGCTGACGGTGTCCAGAGCACACACACCTGGACGCCTGTGGACATCATTGCCAGGTAGTTGGCAAACGGGCTGTCCGACGCACCGCCGCTGCTGCTTGCCACCCCTGAGCTGCCCTGCAACGCAGAGGGACTCCCACCTGCAGGCACATATGCAGAGCGGAACATTGGTTGCTTGCTTGCATCCAGGGTATACGTCCGAGATACAGATTTGTAACATCTGTTTTGCTTCCTCCCGAGCTTTTCCTCTGCACCAGCCCATGCACTTCACTGTCACAGTCAGCACAGTGATATTCAGCATACACAAGCAGGCAAGAATAATGTCTGCTGCTTGAGCAAAGAAGCATGAACACATCGAACACAAGCATGTAAGCAGAGCCATCCGCACGAGCATGCCTGCATAGTTTCTGCCACACTGGAACAGGACGTCCAATTGATATGGTCAAAGTTCATGAATTTTGTATGCTTCATTCATGCCTACACCCCGCAAATGCAAGGCTGTTTGTTGGATGGTATGGTACTTGGTCCGGAAATTGAAGAAGCTGGACCCACATGCTTCTCTGTCCATAGAGATGCAACAGCCCTCTAGCTTATGAGCAAACACGCAGAGCAGGGCTGCGACAGAGCGGAAATGGCCGTGACAAAACTGTGCAAGGCACGGCATTGGGTTGGAGTAGAAGCCCGGCTTATCCCCTCAGAAAAAGGCATGCGCCTTATGTTGTTCAGAGCACGATCATCTGAGCACAGATGTAAGGAGATCCCCTCCGCTTTTACCTTGCATGTGTGGTTGGTAGCCGTGCGAGTCATGCATCTGCTTTGCCTGGTGCGAGTACACCTGGTCTTCCTGCTGCTGCTGCTGCTGCTGCTGCTGTTGCTGGGGCTCTTCAGGTCCTTGCCGGTTCTGGGCCGCCGCGAGCATTGCTCCCAGGTGTTGGCCGCGCCCAAAACTGTTCATGGGGGGGAAAGGAAAGGCAGAGGGCACCATGAGGATCGGGAAAAGCAACAGGAGCACACCCAAAAGACAGTTTCAAAGGCACAAACAGAAGGATCGGGAAAAGCAAGGAGCACACCTTAAAGACAGTCGAATGCACAAACAGAAGGTATGGGCCGTAACTACAGTGATACATAAACACACCACTTTTTCTTCCCGCCCTCTTTTCCTTCGCCCCCCCTTCACACACACCTGTTGCTCCCGAAGGTGACCCAGCCGGTTCCTTGGGCCCCGCTCCCAGTACCGCGCTCAGCGCCCCCTGCAAGGGTTGCCAAGTTGTGTGTGGACACAAAAGGATGTGCAAAATTGTGTTCTACACAGAGGCTGCAAACTCGTCCTCCTCGCGCGCACGCACAGAGGCATACGCAAACAGGCACACACACATACACACACAGGCGCGCATGCACACACACACACACACATACACACACACACACACACACACACATGTTGCACAGCAGCCTGAGCGCAAGCAATACGTGGCCTTTTAAGCGTTCCAGAAATTAGCCCGACTTATACATTATCCTTGACACAGCGGGGGGAAAGCCAGTCTCCCACAGATACACATGACGGGCCACTACCAAAGGAGACTAGCTTGCCCCTGCTGTGTCAAAGAGAGTAAAAATGGTGTACAACAGCCTACGGCCCTCTCATCCCCACCCAGACTTCCTCAGACCTGCCAAGCTTCTTTTTTTTGTTTCCATCACCACTTCATGACCTGAACAGCCAGGAAGAAATTAAAAGGTGCACTTTGCGCGCCTCACCAGCATCGTCTTCATCCAAGCTGATGAGGTCGGTGGCGATCTGGTTCATGGCCCGTGATGCCGCGAGCTCATCCCACGATTCCGCACGGCCCTGCCTGTGGTGGTGTTGCCCCTGCTGCTCCTGCTGCTGCTGCATGTATGCTATGTACTGCTGCTGCTGCTGCTGCGGCAGCGGCTGAGACTGAGAGGGGTCCTGGACACCAGCCACACCAACACTGTCAGGGGAAGCAGCTGCAACAGCGGCAGCAGGCGGGCCTGGGGTGCTGGGATGGGAGGGGGAAGGAGTGACGGGGGCAGGGGTACCGCTGCTGGGGCGACTCTGAGCAGCACTGCCCGGCTGTGCTGCGGCTCCTGCAAAGATGGGGCAGCGACAATGATACACATGCACACACGTGTAGACCGGGCAGCAGGAATCATACAGAGGCCTTAGGTGTGCGTGAAATTTGCAATTTGCGCAATGGGATCCAAGAGCACCGGGAAACAAATGAGTGTGATGCAAAACAGGCCACTGTGCTCGCTCATGGATTTGTAGGAACACCAGGGACGCCCAGGGGGTGTAACCCTGGCTTGTCAGGGCGCAGCATCCTTTATGCTGGAGACTTTGAGCTGTTGTGTGCACATGACTGGAGCCTTTCAGCTGTTGTTGTGTGCACATGACTTTGTTGCTGGGTTGTGTGAACTTGACTTTGAGGTGTTGCGTGCGCATGACTGGATACTTTGAGCTGTTGTGTGCATGCTAGCATTAGAGCTTCCCTTCATCCCCAGCAATTTCAAGCTCCCTGCCCTGCAACCCATGCTGACACCAGCAACAGTCCTGACAAGTGTGTGTTGTCGACATGAACAGTCCTGACATGCGCATGCAGTTGACATCAACCAAAGTCCTGGCATACGGGTGCTGTCACCAACAGTCCTGCACGCATCTGCAAGCTGTGACACGCGGGTGTGGTTGTCACCAGCAACTGTCCTGGCATGCATGTGTAGTTGGCGTCAACCAAAGTCCTGACCTGCAGGTGTTCTTGTCATCAACAATAGTCCTTACATGCGGGTGTGGTTGACACCAACAACAGTCCTGACACGCAGAACTCGGAAAGCTGGAGCACAGCCTGCGCACACACCCCAGTGGGAACAGCCCAGGTGCCTTAGCCCCACGGGCATCCTGATCAGGGCCCACTTGCCGACCCCGATGCTGGAGCACACCTGAGCATCTCCACCAGCACAAAGAATCCCACCCAACACAGCACAAGCCCACACACCTGCGCCTGCCGGCGATGCCAGGGCCGCCCCCACCACCGCCGCCCCCAGCGTTGCAGACTGCGTGCGGGTTGCCTTTGAGGGGTCCGTGCCTGCTGTCGTTGCTGAGGCTGGCACCGGCTGCGTGCTTGTGGGGACAGTGCTGCCACTGGTGCTGCTGGAGGGGCGGGAGGGGGGCTGGAGGGGGTGAGGGTAGGGCAGGCTGGAGGGGGGGTGGGGGCCTGGGAGGGGGGGCACAGGCGCCCGGTAACGCGTGGACGCCTGGCAGCCAGAGCGCAGGTCTGCAAGCACGCGCGCGCGCCAAGGGGGTGGGTGGGAGGGGGAGAGGCTGTAGAGGCTTTGTAGCAGGAGTGCAAGCACGTGAGTGTGTGTGCAGAGGCAGGGATGGGGAGGAAAGCGTCACGGCTTACCACCCAATGCAGCACATCCTCTTGTGTGCGTTCTGCAT
The DNA here is from genome assembly GCA_914767535.2 of Dunaliella primolecta. NCBI lineage: Eukaryota > Viridiplantae > Chlorophyta > Chlorophyceae > Chlamydomonadales > Dunaliellaceae > Dunaliella > Dunaliella primolecta. The sequence goes on along the minus strand of OU611758.1, from coordinate 1,432,305 downwards.
CCCATGGACAAGTGGCAGCGACTTGCCCACTGAGCTTTTAAGAGCAAAGACATCAAATGCTAAGGCCGTCCAGGATGCACCTTAAGCAAGTCCAGCATCTTAAAGCTAATCTCCAACAGGCATCACGGGCACTTGTGAGAAAAGGCAGGCTTCTGGGCGACACACTTTTGTTCAGGTGTTTCTGGGAGGCATCGCAAGCACTCACGAGAGAAGGCAGGCTTCAGGAAGACAGACTTGTGTTCAGGGGCGTCTGGCAGGCATTGCAAGCACCCACGAGAGCAAGCAGGGTTCTGGGCAACAAACTTGTTCGGGTGTTTCTTACGAGGCATCGCAAGCACTCACGAGAGCAAGCAGGGTTCTGGGCAACAAACTTGTTCGGGTGTTTCTTACGAGGCATCGCAAGCACTCACGAGAGAAGGTAGGGTTCTGGGCGACAAACTTGTTCAGGGGCTCCAAGCAACCGGGCTGGTACACCAGGTCCACCACGTAATCCTGCAGCACCAAGCATGTGAGTACAGGCCGGTGAAAACAGTTTGTCGTTTTGCAACAAATACACTGCGCAGCCTTGCAGCACCAAGCAGGTGAGGGGAGGGGCAATGAAGCCAAAGGGAGCAGGAAAGTTCAGAGGGGTCTCTGGAGCCAGGGTGATTGCTGTGAGTACCTGCATCAACGCAGTTGAGCTTTTGGCTGTGTCCTTGCTTTCAAGAGAAGACTGGTTCCACAGAAGACCGTTCCTTGCGTAGGCCAAGTTGCTCTAGCTAGCAGGTAAGTCTAGCTCTGTAAGCCTTTCCATTTTCAAAATGAAGAAGGCCATGCAAGGACACCAGAGCATAGCTGTAACTTTAGTAGTGTCAAGAGTTTGGACATGCTGTTTTACAAAACTGAAAAGAAACCTTACGAGCATTTCAAAAGTTACAGAATGCCTCGTTCAATGAGTGCCTGACCTGAAAATACTAGACTTTTGACTTTAAGGCCTGCCTTGGGAAAGCGTTAATCAACCATCAGGCAGTGCAAAGCAGAAAGAGAGCATTGGAAAGGGAATGCATGCCCGCCCTGATTTCTTACAAGTCCCTGTTCCTTTTTCAGCCTTTAGTTTGCAAACCCAGCCGAAACCCTCCATTGCCCTCGCTGCCTTTCACAAGCTGCCCCACGCCATGGCGCCCTCCATGGGCATCAAAAAAGCCATAAGGTGCAACTGGTCTGCCTCATTTCACCAATTTTCTCCATACATATGCATCTTACAAGCGCCCTGTAAAACATCACTGATGTGCCCCATTGTTGCTGACTCGGTCCATTAGCATCCCACAAGCTGTCTCATGGGATGTCACTGAACCGCTCCTGGGGATGTGCGCATCTCCTTCTCCTCTCCTCCCCTACCGCCTTCATTGTGCTTTGAATTGCACCCTTGATCCTCCTGTTTTCTGCCCTCGCCTTCTTGTCAATGTGCACCATGTTCACCACCCGCTCCTTTTCGTCAATCTGCACACCACGTTCACCACCCTGACCCTTTCACCTTTTTGTCAACCTGCACAACTTCTTCTTGGTCTGCAATACGTTCACCAACCCCTTCTTATTGTCAATCCGCACACCACGTTCACCACCCTGATCCTTCACTGACCCTTCCGCTATTCTGCACCCTCATCTCCTTGTCAATTTGCAACACCTCTTCTCAGTCTGCACCACGTGTTCACCAACCGCTCCTTTTTGTCAATTTGCACACCACCCTCACCACCCTGACCCTTTTTCACTAATTTGCGCCCTCACCTTCTTGTCAATCTGTACAACATTCACCACCCGCTCATCCTCAGTCTCGCTGTGCCGGCTGCGCTGCAGCTGGCACATGAGGTTCAGCGAGTCAGCCAGCACCTTAAACAGCAGCGCGCGGTGCCTGCAGGTGCCTGCTGTGAGGTGCGCCAGGTGGATGACGATGCACCTGTGTGTGTGCGTGTGTGTGTGTTAAGGGGGGGGAGAGAGGGGATGCGAGGGAATGGCGCTGACACGTTGGAGGGTGCAGCACGTAATCTGGGGCATCAAACTGCTCTGCTGAGCAGCCTCGTGGCAGCAATCCCACGGCACTAGTCTCATGGCACCAGTCTCACGGCAGCATGCGGAAGTCTCATGGCAGCATGCAGCAGTTTTACAGCAGCAATCTCATGGCAGCATGCGGCAGTCTCATGGTAGCATGCGGCAGTTGCACGGCAGCAGCCTCATGGCAGCGCGCGGTGCAGGGGGATGCCATGCATGCAATGCATGCTTGGGCACTGCATGAGAGACCAGCTGACCAACACTTTTTGTTGCCTCTCTGAAGCGATGAAAATCTCATCATGAAACAACTGCTCATTCTCTTCATCTCCCATCGTGAGGAAACGAGTGAGACGCGTGCCTGGTAGCGATTTGAAAATGACATGAGAAAGGGAAGGCTTTTAGAAGACAAGCCCCACGCAGTGTCTACCGTGCTAATGGCATGCCGGAGTACCCGTAGCCAACCTTGTCCTCCGGACAAGCATGAGTGTCACTCTCCTTGCTACTTCTACAGACATTAACACCTGCATCTGCCTTCAAGCCATCTCCCGCACGCTGACAGACACTCACTTGCTCCTTGTCTTCTCCTTGGAGCTCGCGGCCAGCCACATCTGCTGGAGCATCTCCTCGGAGTCGTACGAGCCTCCCAGCACATCGACCACCACCTGTGCCAAGGACTGCAAGGCACACACGCAAGGCACCGCCCCCCCCATGAGTAACACACTCATGAAAAGCTACCTGAGTTAAAAGTTTGATGCAAGCAAGCACAGCAAGGTGAACAAAGCTGTCCCATTTCCAGCTGATGCTGAGGCATGAGGCGGAGGCTACCCTGCTGCTCACCGTTATGCGCCGGAACGCCCTCTCGACGTCCGAGTTCGCACGCACTGCCGCTTCACAGGTGGCAACCGATGCCTTCTCCTGGATGGCCACCAGCCCGCTGTCCTGTAATTGGAAGCATGCATGCCGGGTGCGCACTGCATGCTTGAGTTGATGGATATAACAGCATGCTTTGCAGGTGGCGACCAAAGCCTTCTCCTGCATGGCCACTAGCTTGCTGTTCTGTTAGTGTAAGCATGCATGCCAGGTCTGCGCGTTGCACGCTTAGGTTGATGGATATGAATGCATGCTTGCGTTGGTTTATATGGTTCAGTGGATTATAGACAGAGCTACGGTGTGTATAATGCAAGTGAACTTGCGTGAGGATGCACTACTGCGTGAAGTCCGACCTGTAGCTGGTAGTGCAGATGTTCATGAACATTGAGTTTTGCCCTCAAGTGTAGAAGGTACCTCATGCTTAGGGCTGGCCAATTTCATTCATATTTTTCCATATGTTTAACAGCACCTCTGATTAAAAGCTGAAATATTCAGCATGACAGTCCAAATGCATCAGATGTCCCCTGAAATTTCAACAAGCTCTGATGCACGGAGTTGTCTTGCATAGCTACATTTATGGTAGAAGCATGCTTATGAAGTGTGCGCGTGCATGCTTGCAAGTGTGCATGAGTGGGTGGCTGTGCTTGCACTGTATTGGCTTGTGCGCTTCTTGTTTGTGCATGCATGTGTGTGTGTGCGTATATTTGTCTGAAATGTGTTTCTGTGTCTTAGTGCGCGTGCGTGTGTGTGTGTATGTGTGTGTGTGTGTGCGCGCGGGCGTGCGAGTCTATTGTATGTGTGTGTGTGTGTGTGTGTGTGTGTGTGTGTGTGTGCGCGCGCGCGCGTGCGTGCGTGCGTGTGTGTGTGTGTGTGTGTGTGTGTGTGTGTGTGTGTGTGTGTGTGTGTGTGTGTGTGTGTGCACGCGCCTGCGTGTTTTGTGTGTGCCCAACCTGTTGCTCCAATGGGCCCTGCTGCTCACCTGGTCTGCATCCACAAATACCACCTCCCTGACATCGCCCTCGTACAAGGGCACACGCCGAAGCTCATCCAGGGATGGGAACTTGGTGTTAGCATCTACCACCTCCTCGAGCTCAGGGAAGTCACCGTACAGCATGTAGAACCCGTCCACCAAAGGCTCCGAGTACTCCAGGCTGCGTGCACAACGGAGGAGCGACCGCTCGTGAGGTGTCATCACTGGACAGCTGGCCAATTTTCCTGGCATCGGCAACTCAAGAGACACAAGCTGCGTTCTCCCCTGCTGCTGATGATGTTGAGCCTTGCAAGCCCACTAAGTTACTGGCAAATCCTGGGGGCGTGTAGTGCGCAACGTCAGGAGTTCGCGTCCCCGGTGCGTGGAGGACTCATAGAGAGTCCAGAGCAGGCAACCAGCATCCTGTTAACAAACATCCCTGTCACGGTTACAATCCCAATCACCCCAAGCTCACCTTCCAGACTCATAGTACTTGTGGCTGAGCCTGTAAGCTGCCAGCTTGGCTTCCTGCGCTGCACGTTGAGCCTTGACCCTTTTCTGCTCCTTTTCCATGATGAGCATGTTCTCCTCATGCTCTCGGCACAGCTGCTCTTGGAAGACCTAGTTTAGGCAGTGCAGAAGCCAATGTGATGCATCATTAAGGGAAAGAAGAAGCCACATAGTCATCAGGGCGGGGGGAGGGGGTTGATAGCGAGGCACTGAAATCTTTGGGGTGCCTCCTAGCTGCCATGCCTGACAGTATATCTATGTGCACCAGGCAGAGTCCAGTCATGGTTGTATTAAGTGATGCACACCTGCAAGCTGGCCCTTTTCGCCTCTTCCACATTAGCGTCCTCGATGGCAGCAGGGTCGTTCAAGTTGACAGGTGCAAGCACGCCAGGAGGATAGTGCGAGTGCTGGTGCTGCTGCAACATCATAGGGTGAACCCCTGCGGGAAGATAGTGCGAGTATTGCTGCTGCTGCTGGTGCTGCTGCAACTGGGGATGCTGCAAGTGCAAGCTGTGGCGCCCTGGAGGGGATGTGTGCTCCGTGTTGGCAAGGTGGGCGGGCTGGAGGTGTGAGGGCCCTCTGTGCCGTGCTCCACTAGATGTCTCGGGTGCTTGGAGCTCTGAAGCAATGTCTAAATTGGTACCACTTCCGCCAGCGAATGCCCCCTCACATGAATGATTTCGTCTCTGCACAGTCAGAGATACGTCAAGATGAGTATTCACTTCTTCTTCTTCTTCTAGGCAAATAGAGTCAGTAACAGGCAACATGGCATGACAACGGAGCATGTCATGGAGCAACTATACTATTTGGTAGTGCTTCCTGGACACACACATGCTTTCCGCTGAACAGCTTTTTCATTATCCAGGCACGCCCAGCATCTCCAGTGCTGCCGCTAGCTCTCTGTGCTGCTGCTGCTGCTGCGGCTAAATCAATGCAATGGCTGCTACAGCTGAGGCTGGGTTATGAGTACAAGTGAAGCGTGGCAGTGAGCCCTTGCCCTACAAATTTTTGGAGGTCATTGGGGCAACAGCTCAGATTGCTGGACTGATCCTGCTGTTGCCCATTTATCAAAGCCTTAGACTTTTTCTTTTGTGTCGTACGCCAGTGCGAGTCAAGTGCAATTTAATCAGTGACGTTGAAAGTTTTGAGGCAAGCCCTCAAGCACTTGTCCGAGCGCTTGCTTAAAACTTTATTTTTTTGAGGATTTCCTTTTTGCAACATGCTGGCCCAGAAGCAGATGCGGGGGCTGGTGAAGGGTGCAGCCGCGGGCGCAGTACCCCGCCCTGCCCGGCTGGCCGCTCCAGCACGCAGCAGGGTGGCAGTGCAGGCCAAGAGGGAGTGCTTCATGTGGGAGGTAGGGCAGCCTGCAAGCAATGTGCTGTGCAGGAATGGCAGTAACCAAGCTGTGTGCACCCTTCATCTCTCATCTCCCCATCTTGGCGCAGGCCCTGCGTGAGGCCGTGGATGAGGAGATGGAGAGGGATCCAGCTGTGTGCCTGATGGGTGCGTGAGTGCTTTCTACGGCAGCATGTTGCTGTGCGGGCGAAATTTCGGGGCTTGCGAGCGTTATTGGGTGGGCTGGGTGCCTCGAGCGCAGCAGCCTGCTCGATGTCACATCCGGACGCAAATGCTTTTGATTAATTTGTTTGTTTTTAGGGGTGGTGGTACGCCTGCAGTCGGGGCCAGTGGGGGAAAAGCTGACTCACCCCCTAAAACGCTGCCAGCTCTGTGATGTTGCGCGCAGGCGAGGACGTCGGCCACTACGGAGGCAGCTACAAGGTCTCCCTGGGTCTGCACAAGAAGTTCGGGGACCTGCGCGTCCTTGACACGCCCATCTGCGGTGCGTGCAAGCAGATGTCCAAGCAGTCGTAAGCAAACAACAAACACCGACGGTGTCCTCTCCATCTTGAAAGCCAATGAAGCCAAAATGCCGCACACCAACACCGCTACGGACACCTGCAGAGAACAGCTTCATGGGCATGGGCATCGGCGCTGCAATGACCGGCCTGCGGCCCATCATTGAGGGCATGAACATGGGCTTCCTGCTGCTAGCCTTCAACCAGATCTCCAACAATGCTGGCATGCTGCACTACACTTCTGGGGGCCAGTACAAGACGCCCGTGGTCATTCGCGGACCTGGAGGCGTGGGCAAGCAGCTGGGCGCAGAGCACTCACAGCGCTTGGAGTCCTACTTCCAATCAATCCCTGGAGTGCAGCTGGTGGCATGCTCCACTGTGCACAACTCCAAAGCCCTCCTGAAAGCGGTGAGTTCTGTGTGTGTGTGTGTGTGTGTGTGTGTGTGTGTGTGTGTGTGTGTGTGTGTGTGTGTGTGTGTGCGCGAGCGCACACGCGCATGTTGCCCTGGAAAAGATAGGGATGAGGGCTGTGGATTCGATGCAGACACTGAATGCATCTCTGGCACCGATGCAATCTTTAAATTGTGATTATGCAATTCTTGTCTGTACTTTTTCCCAAGCATTAGATGTAGACTCAGGTGAGCATGCCTTTATGCAACCTGACCAGTCCAACAGCAATGTCCCAGGACATGCATCAGAAAATGCATGAGCTTTGCCGGAGCGGTGACATCGCATTTGCCTGAGCATTGCATTGGCCACAGCTGCACACAGCAGCAAATTTGAGTTTGCGTTCATGTTTCTCCGTAAAATCTTGTTCTTTGGGACGTCCCAGCATGGTTTTTTTCAGGACCTTCAGAATATTCTTCCTGGAGGCATAACATTGCCTCTGCATCCGCTGCGCAGGCAATCCGCAGTGATAACCCTGTAGTATTTTTCGAGCACGTGCTGCTGTACAACGTCAAGGGCGAGGTGGGTGGAGGAGAGGGAGATCTAAACAAGTGAGCATTGTTGTGCCCACTCCCTTGCAGTGCTGGTCCAGTGCAAGAGGTGGGCACGGCTGAGCATCGTTTCTGTTTTAGAGCCTCTGCCTGTTAGGTGCGCATGCACCTTTTGGCCCTGTTTGCTTTTTGCACTCCACTTCGTCCTCCAGGAGGTTGTCCTAGAGCGGATGTGCAGATCAGCTGTATGCGCCTACTGCCTGCCTGCTTTGCCCTCCCCACGTCATTGATGCCTGCACACAAGAACAATTTGGTAAGGGTTCGGTCGCGTTGCATGGTAAGGGGTTCGGTCGTGTTGCATGCTTTTCATTTGGGAACATGCCCAATGGACGACTGAAACTAGGAGAAGAACGCCATCAACGATGATGGCAACAACAGTTGAGGACTCGTGCACGTCAGCCACACTTTTGCACTCATTGGAAGGCCTGGCCATGATATGCAGTGCCTGGGAAAGCCTTTAACAACGCAATCAACAATGGTCACAACAACAACAACTATACATTCGTTCGCCCACGCATTCGCAGGTCGGAGGCCGGGATGAAGTGCAGTGCCTGGAAAAGGCGGAGGTCGTGAGGGAGGGCACAGACATCTCCATCTTCACATACAGCCGCATGCGCTATGTAGTGATGCAGGCAGTAGCAGAGCTTGAGAAGAAGGGCTACAACCCAGAGGTAAGGCAACAGGGGCTGCTGGTGGCTCAGCTGCTGTCTTCGACATGAGAGGCATTGAAAATATTTCTTGAAGCAAACAAGGAACCCCTTGGAGTGGAGATGGAGGCTTTTCAGGCTGTGCCACGTTCCTTCTGAAGGTTGTGAGTCCCTTATTCCTTGGTTTGAAAATGGGTAGGCTCAAAAAAAATCATGTTCAGTCAACGCCAACAGTATTGGTCTGGCGGCATGGCTGTCAGAAAGGCAGGGCAGTGCAGGGTGAATCTCTGCAGTTCCCTCCGAGTCCAGAATGGGTCCCTGCTCCCAAGTCAACGCCAGGTGTCCATGCTCTCCAGGGAGAGTGCCCTGTAAAATTGGCATCTAGCTCTTATGCAAGCCCATGCCTGTCTGTACTTGCATTGATTCCATGTAGAATCTGTTTCACCATGTGTAACGATAATTTATTCCCATGCAGTGGCTTCTAGCGTGCCAAATATTTTTTCTCGAGGGTGCGCAATCATGTGTGGTCGTGGGAATTTGTTTTCTCAAAACTGCCCGGAGCATGTGTGGTCAGGAGCGCCCCTTCAAAACCTCGTCCCACCACCAACAGCAGCAGCCCCATCCACAGCAGCAACAGCAGGAGGAAGCTAGCACAAGCGAGGCCGGCACTCGCAAACATGAAAGCAGGAGGAAGCCAGCACAAGCAAGGCCAGCACTCGCAAACATGGAAGCAGCGGCGGCAGCAGCAGCAGTGGTAGCAGCAGCGTGTTCAAGGAAGGCTGTAAATCACCTGCACTGCCAGTCGAGCCCCTGCTATGTTCGATTCCATGGCCAGTACGTTAGGGGCTCAATGCACCGCACTGCAGGGTTACACCGGCAAGGGGCGGGGGGGCAGGGTAGTGCCCCTCTTGTACTGCTTATGGGTTCTGGCACGGAATGGGCTAGACTGGCAGTGCAGGTGCAGAGTGCCGCCAGCTGGCATGGCGGCAAGACAAGGGGCGTGGAGGGAGCAGGCACAGCGCCTCTCTTGTACCACCCATGGAATCAGGCATGGAAGGGGCAAGACCAGCGGGGCAGGTACATCATCCCGCCGGTTGGCATGCTGGCAAGGCGAGGGGCAGCACCAGGGGGGGGGGGGGGGGAGGGACATACTCTGCTCCGGAGAGCAAATGAAACGACCAGAGTGTGAAATAGGTACCTTGCTTTCCTACAAGGGTTGGCGACCGGGGTCCAAGGGATAGATTGGGAATGCCTTGAATTTACCTGAGCTTATTCTGATGCTCAAGGACATGCACATGAAAGTTTCGAGCTCTGTTTATGGCAGCCTTCCCGGCCTTCCTTCAAGAAAGCTTGGAGCGCAAGAGCTTGGTGCCTAGATCCGCTCATGTCTCCACTCGTTTGCATGAAACGTGGATATGAGCAGAGTCGTCCCTGCCTTCATTTCCTGTACGTCTGTATATGGATATGCTGCAGGAGCCTTTTACTGTGAAAGTCATCTTCTCGTGGATGTGGTCACGCAAATGCTCTGCATGCATGCATGCCATAAAAGAAACACACATACACAATGTTTGCACGCGCGCACTTCTGTACATGCATTCAAGCCCTCAAAATGAGGCACCTGTGCAGCATGTCGGCTCATCCGTGCATCCTTTCTGCATCTATACCCTTGAGTGCGCACACAGGTGGTGGACCTCATCAGCTTGAAGCCTTTTGACATGGGCACCATCGCGGCCTCTGTCAGGAAGACACGCAGGTAGGATCGGCCCATTCTAAATTTCAATGTTCCATGACAGTTTGCCCGGCAAGAAATGTTGCTTTGACACTGCTGTACTTAAGCTTCCAAACCATTCTCCATGACTCTGCATGAAGAAGTACCTACAGGCGTTGGAGATGGCTGATTCCTTTGTATAGGGTGCTCATCGTGGAGGAGTGCATGAAGACAGGGGGCATTGGCGCCTCCCTGTCATCTCTTAAGGCACATGTGAAAGAATGCCTGGGGCTGTCTGATTGATGCACAGGGTGCTCATTGTGGAGGAGTGCATGAAGACCGGGGGCATCGGCGCCTCCCTGTCAGCTGTCATCTCAGAGTCCCTGTTTGATGAGCTAGACCACCAGGTGAGGAAAGGAGGGGAAAGGCTCACGTCCTAATTGAAGCACCCCAGTCCAAAGTTGTAAACTGGAATGGCAGATGGAAAGCAGATGGAATGGAAGTTGCCACCAGGAGTGAGGGACAAAAGCATAGTTAAGGTGAGGTGTGCGAGGCGGACAGGCCATCACAAATGTAATCAGCCTGTGAAAGCATGGCTGCTGCCGGGCTGAATAAGACAATGGGGCTTTTTTTGGCTCTTTGTAGGCAAGAGTATGTTGATAATGCAAAATTCTGGGCCTGTGTTTTCTCTATGCTATGCTTAGTATCTGACAGGCTAGAGTGAGGAAGAAGGGCAACATCACGTTTTGTTCCCTATGCTCATACTATGCGGGTTCTGGATGAGCTGCGTTATTGTGAAGAGGAACGTATGCGCCTCAAAGGAGTCTCCTGTGATGTGTTTCGTCAGGAAGCACAGGCATGCATGTCATGTGAGTGCCCTGAGGTACTTTGCATGTTCTTGGATGTGCTCGTGCAGATGTCAACATGTGCATTCTGCAACGCATACCTGCTTACCCTCTGCTTCTGCACACCTGCCGAGGAATGTCTGCAGCAAACACTCAGCAGAAATTTGCATGTGAAGCAAGTGTATGGTTATGGTTGGTTGCGCATATCTGCCTGTGTCCATGCTTCTGCACACCTGCCCAGAAACACCTGCAGCAGATGCTACGAACAAACTTGCACGAGAGGCTGGATGTGTCTGACCGTCATGCTCTGCTTTGATGAACCTCAACCTCTTCCGAGTGCAGCTCTCTGCGTTTCAACCTGAGGCCGAGTATGATATCATCATCAGCATATTGTGCACAAACGCACAAGCATCCTATCCTGCACAACATGTTTTGCTGTACCTCAAATGTTCACATGTCAACATGTGCTTCAGTTTGCTTCAGCTGCGCCGAAGATGAACAACCACTGATGCTGAATCTCAATGAGGCTCAATCTAAAGCAGAAATTTGAATCCTGAGGCGCAGCTGCTGCAAATGCCATCGCCTCCCTGAGCATCTGCACTACAGAATTGAGAAGCTGCTCAAGCATACGAACTAGTAGAGGTAACCGTTCATGAGGTCCTCAACTGTGTGAAGAGTGAAGTATGCACTTGATTCGTACCCACTGCACTCTCGCAATGCAAACATCTATGAGACTGAGGCTGTTTGCCCATGGTGCAAGGCATGTTGCTGCTGAAGTCATGGTTGCATAGGCGAATGCGCCACAACCAAGGAAGAGGGCACCGCATCGATCCAGCGCATTCCCCTGTCTGCACAGAACATGAACCTGCATGCTTTTTAAAGCAACCCTTGGCTTGTGCCTGCTTGGATGCGGTTTCAGTTCTTACAGTTTACTGCACATCCCTCCCTTGCTTCCTGTCCCTCCCTTTCTCCCCCTTACCTCTGCTGCAGGTGCTGCGCCTGAGCTTGCGCATCATCCTTACCTTTTTAGTGTGGCAGGCACAGTCTAGAATGACTCAACCATGAACATACAAACAAACATCCACCCCTTGCTTCCTATTCCTGTCTCCCCCTTACCTCTGCTGCAGGTGCTGCGCCTGAGCTCGCAAGATGTGCCCACCGCATATGCATACGAGCTGGAGGCTGCTACCATTGTGCAGCCAAGCCAAGTGGTGGAGATGGTCGAGTCAGCTGTTGGACCCAGAATGGCACTGGCAGCTTAAGTGGGACGCCTGTGGGTAACCAAGGTGTTGTGCAGGGGTGTGTGGGGCACAGCTGCTCGGAGTGTGGCTGACAGTCAGACAGCATACATGAGACTTGCAGACCTGACCAGGTGTGATGGAGGGTTGGCCATTGCTGTCTTGCCTGCCACTTGTGGAGAGGGCTCTCCAGTATAAGTAGAGTGGGCTCATTTCCTCCTGCATGACAAGATATGGATGTCGCTCCTCCTTGCCATGATTGAAAAGCTGTGCTGAGAGGCTCTGCAGCTCGGCGTTTCGGTTTATGCAATGGGTGCAGTGGATGCAAAAGCTACATTGCTGCCTGATGGATTGCAGTGGTCGCAGTGGGTGCAGAGGCTGCATGTTTGGAAAGATGCGCTGCCACAAAGCGTGTAGGTTCTGTGACATCCTGTGTGGCAGGTGCTGGCCATGCTCAGACAGAGGAAAAAAGGAAAGGGAGATACATAGCTGTGCCTGCCTGCATGGGCAGCTCAGCTTAGACAGAGGGAGAACTCTCATTCCTTGCTTTGCTTTGCATGAAAGCAGTGTGCATGCCCCTGTGAGCTGACGGCACTCTTTCCTGGGCAGGTTGAAAATCCTGCTAGGAGAGCTTGTTTGTGGGAATCGCCATCGCTTTTTTTCTCAAACTGAGGCGCGATGACGTGTGCTTGGTAGCATGGGAGTGGGATGCTGGTGGCGGGAAGCTGAGCATGCCGCCAGAGACAGGGCGTTTGCCCTTGCAAGGAACCCTTGCCTGGGAAATGTGAAGAATTCCAGTTGGGCAGAGGACAGGGAATCCCAGGGAGCTTCGCCCATTGGCCATGAAACATATAGGCGCAGATGGATGGAGGCGTTTTGTCTGTTGTGGGATGGAGGGGTTGATCCTGAACATAGAGAGATATAATTTCTCGAAGACAGGGGGGACACTTTGTTTCATGTTTGTGGTGCGTTGATACCTCAAGTGTCGCAATGTTTATCTCCATGGTCAGCAGCTCTGCGCCATGAGCTGACTGTTTTGTTGCCTTACATGGCAGACTGGCTGGGACAAAACAATTGGGCTCAGAGGGTAGGTTGCAAATTAAAGGTTGGGATGGTTGCATGCCTCTCAATACTTGTCGTTGGATGAGGGACTTGATTGAATTTGTGTGTCGGCCATCGTGGATGACTCAAGCCCGGGTCTTTCCTGTTCCTAGTTTGGTTTTGGTTAATGCTAATGCTGTGTTGTAAAGAAAAGGATAGGATAGGGTTACATAGCTGTACCTGCCTACAAGGGCAGCTTATTTGAAGCAAAAAGGTGCCTATAATCAAACCAAATTTGTGTATAAATGTCAACCGAGTGTGGAAACAGTGTATTGAGCTGAAGGGAAGGGAAGGGTTACATAGCTGTACCTGCCTGCTTGGGCAGCTTAGCTGAAGGAAAACGTGCCTGTAACCAAACCAGTCCAATCTAAAACAATATTGGCTTGAAGCACAGCCACAGCACTTCAGGCATCATGATGCAGAAATGAACTTGGCTAAGGATAGGATAGGATAGGATAGGGTTACATAGCTGTACCTGCCTACAAGGGCAGCTTAGCTGAAGCAAAAGGTGCCTGTAACCAAACCAAACTAAACTTGTGCTAATGTCAACTGAAAGCCTTGAGCTGAGTTCAGAAGTGTCAACTGTAAAAATCACACTCACACTGTAGTGTTAGGAAAATACACTTTTGTGTTTCCACAAGAAGCACAGAAAGTTTGAGAACAGCACCGCTCTGAAAAAGGTCCAAGAGGCCATAGTAAATGTGTTATGTTCTGCTTTGCACTTCAGTTCTCAGCATCCACTGTTAAAGATGCAATGCAATGCTTCAGGAAGGGTAACCGCCGATACAGCCTGGTGAGTGCACATGTCAAAGAAGGTATCAACTGCGTTGCCTTGCTTGAATCTCTTCAGCAGACAAGTACCCTCTGTAATCTCTCCAAGACATGGCACGGGGTATGGACGGCCCTTGAGGACCCCCATACACCCCCCCATACCTCCTATTAGGGACCCATGCTGCTTTTATTGCCTGCGCAGTCCTATGTGCTCGAACTCGGGTCTCTTGGTCTGCAGTTTGTCCATGCCTCTTGGCTCCTCCAAAGCCACCTGCGTGCATTTCTTGTACAGGTGCTGCTGCTCCTGCTGCTGGGGGAGGGTAGTGTTGGTGCTGGACAGGGTTGGGCTCTTGGCTGGTGCGCTTCCGCTTGGTGGGAGTGACTGGGGCTCCGCTTGCTGCAGCTGCTGTCGCTCCTGCTGCTGTCGTTCCTGCTGCTGCTGTTTGTGCTGGTGGTGGGGCAGGCGAAGTAGGTGCTTGCGCTGCTGGCCTTGCTGCTGCTGCTGTTGCTGGTGATGGCGGAGGAGGCTTGAGTAGCTGCTTGAGCTGCTGCCCCAGTCGGCCTGCATTGAGGTGCAGGAAGGGCTCGCCAGGGCTGGGGATGCGGCCTGAAGGCAGGTGCTGGCGGAAGGGGTAGGGAACCAGCTCCCCCTCACCAAGTTTGACCACGATTGCTTTTCCCCTGACTTGCACAACCAATTCCTCCCCATACCCACACTGTCCCCGGCCCAATTGCTGCAGCTGTATGGCCAGGTCCACCAGCGCATTCTGCATGCGCGTCTTCTTCTGCACCAGGAGTGCTTGTGCTGCATTGCTGCTGTCGCGGAACCCCGCGTACGCTGCAGTCGCTGCCTCTGCCGTGCTGAACCAGACGATGTATCGCTGCTTGCCCAGTGCGTTGTCCCGCATCCGCTCCACATGCTGCACGCTGCCCACCTCGCACTGCAGGAAGGCTTCCACCCCGGCTGGTGTTGCTTCGCAGGGCAGCGCCCCTGCGTTCCTGGAGCGCAGCAGACGTACACTGTAGAACTTCTGACGTTCTTCCCTGTCAATGCTGCATGCTGCTGCCCAGTTGGTGTCAGCAGAGTCTCGGACGAGCTGGTCAACGCTGCCCCGAGTTGCTCGGCCATCCTCCTGCTGCTGCTGCTGCTGCTGCCGTAGCTGGAGCACCACTTGATTAAGCTCGTCGACTTTCTGTAGAAGCTGGCGCACAAGTTGCTCAATCTCCATCTCTTCTTGGCTTCTCACGTCACTTTTCCCCAGGCACAGGTCAGCGTCCGCTCACTGTGTTATCCAATTTACTTTTGGCGTGTGTGCCCCATCTGCGTGCGCGCAAGCACACCTATCCCGCCTGGTAGGGCTCGTTCCGTTCTCAGAGTGTCAAAAAACACTAGCGGAGCCCTACCAGACGGTGCAGTGGAAGCGTAAGCTCTCTCTATTATTCTTTTTTTGAGATCCTCCCATGAAGCTTACTCAACTTTCAAAGTACGGAGATGGAAATGGGTAGTAAGTCTGGTAAAAGTATTCTTGGCTAATCCTAGGACATCAGCCTCAGGCCAGGCTGGTTCATGGAGTCTCTAAGGCGTGATGCACTACTTAGGGGTGCAGAGCTAATAAGGTGCTGGAACTGAGTGCGCAGGTCTATTAATTCCTGAGATGGGCAATCCAGAAAATTGTGCTTTTCTTTTACAGTATGGATAGGATAGGATAGGGTTACATAGCTGTACCTGCCTACAAGGGCAGCTTAGCTGAAGCAAAAGGTGCCTGTAACCAAACCAAACTAAACTTGTGTAAATGTCAACTGAAAGCCTTGAGCTGAGTTCAGAAGTGTCAACTGTAAACGTCACACACACTGTCACTCTAAATGAGATAAGCACGCAAAATCATGCAAATATAAAAAACTCCATAAGGCTGTAGTGTTAGGAAAATACACATTTTTGTGTTTCCACAAGAAGCACATAAAGTTTGAGAACAGCACCGCTCTGAAAAAAGGTCCAAGAGGCCATAGTAAATGTGTACAGTATGTCTTGTACAGTATGCCAATCGCATCTGTTGCCAATTCTAAACTCGTATGGGCACCTATTTCCCAGCCTTTGGGAAGGGAAGGGTTACATAGCTGTACCTGCCTGCGGGGGCAGCTTAGCTGAAGCAAAATGTGCCTGCAACCAAACCAGTCCAAACTACAAAGCAAAATGAGCTAGAAGCTTAGTCACAGCATGTCAGGCAAGCAGACACAAACTTGGCTAATCCTAGGACATCAGCCTGGTTCATGAAGTCTCTAAGGCGTGAGGCACTGCTTGGGGGTGCAGAGCTAAACAGATGCTGGAACTGCGTGCGCAGTTCTGTTAAATCCTGAGATGGGCAATCCAGGATAACATGCTCTTCGTCTTGTACAGTGTGCCAGTCGCATTTGTTGCAAATTCTAAGCTCGTATGGGCACCTATTTCCATGATGCCGTTGGGTTTCTACTCGAAGGTTGTGACCGGAAAGGCGTAAGCATCCCAGCCTTTGAGGGCAGCTGAGCAGAAACACCGAGGCCTGAAACCAGATCTGGCCAAAAGGATGCTCAACTCGTGAACTTGGACTTGAAGAAAGGAAACAAAACACGTTTTGTTGCGGTCTAGTTTTTGATATAAAACAGAGGGGGCTGTCTGAGGCCCTTTTGCATGCTCCCTGCGTAGGTTCTCCGTAGCTGGGGACTTTCAAGGGTTACAAGGGGTGTGGCCTACAGCCCGAGAATCTGGCTGATCGGCTGCTGGTGAAACATTCTCATCCAGCATCAAAAATTGAAACCAGTTCAGACAAAAATTTTGAAAATCTGTGCGAGTCTTGACTTAGAAAAGCATTGACCTCGAAATCGGTCAAAAAGTGAAAGCTCGCCAAGAAAGGAATAAAATCAGTGTTTGGAAGCTGGGCAAAAGTGTGTAACGGTTTAAAAAGATCAATGAACAGGTCCTTGTATTTTCTGCGCAGCTCACACAACTCACAGCAATTGCAGTAGAAAAGAACATGCTTCTCATCCTGGACTTCAGCACATACACACTTATCACAAATATTTGAACCACCCAACCATTTACAGGACTCGACCTTCAAGCAGTGGGCACAAAGCCTAATCACAAATATTTGAACCACCCAACCATTTACAGGACTCGACCTTCAAGCAGTGGGCACAAAGCCTAAACCTACTCACATTCCTCATGACTCCTTTATCCGGATCCTTAAATAAATATGATGGGATACAGAAGGGTGTGCGTGCTGTTTGATTCAAAGGTTTCCCACACCAATGATGGTAAGTCACTGCTTTCTGTTCACCTCTCGGGGACTTAGGGCGTCTGCTTCCCTCCAAACCTTCTGTTGTCTGTACCTCAAATCCCCAAAAAAAATCCTGCATGGGTATCTTGGAAGCACTCAGTAATTTCAAACACCTCCTCATTGCGCATGCCACTAAATGACTAATACACATGTGCAGACCAACAAGACTCATCCATATCAGCAAGGTGTAAATCTGCCTTCAGCACTTGGCATAGTGTTTCGCTGTTAGAAACAAGCATGTTGTTGAAAATTTTAACAGTAGCCTAAACCAATAAAACTGTAAGGGCTCTTGGCCACACTCTCTCGATACTGGCCAGTTCGTGGCAGTACTCTTTACACCTAGAAAACGCATTAAAGAGCATAATTGCCTCTTTTTGCAAATGGCTTTCGAATTCACTGCCTTCTTGTAAGTACTCTGTACCCCACACTTGGCACGCGTACATCCCAGCCGGAATGCCATACACCTTAGAGAGCCAAATCAGAGCATGCGGCCTATTCTTTAGATCATGTTCATGCACAAACTCCTTAATCCTTTGCTGGGCAGCCATGTAAGGCCGCACTGCATGCTCCTCAGACACCTTCAGATTCATGTGCTTGTCCACAAGTTTACCGAGGTATCTAAAGTGCTCTTTCTCTGGAAGAGCCACGTCTCCAAACATGAAAGTAGGCAGAGAAGAAAACGAACTACTATTAAAATGCATGACCTTTTACTTTGATGTATTGACAGTCAGCCCCTTT
The DNA here is from genome assembly GCA_914767535.2 of Dunaliella primolecta. Taxonomy (NCBI): domain Eukaryota; kingdom Viridiplantae; phylum Chlorophyta; class Chlorophyceae; order Chlamydomonadales; family Dunaliellaceae; genus Dunaliella; species Dunaliella primolecta. The sequence continues at coordinate 1,414,717 of OU611758.1, read as the reverse complement.
CTCATTGCATAAGCTCATAACCTATTCAGCATAACTTGCATTTCACCTGGGTCATTGATAGAAAAAGAAAAACTACGTAGGCAGAGGAAACTCTCCCTACATCAATTAAGGAATAGGAGACACATTGGCTCAGAAGAGCCGTGAGTCCCCTCCACCACGAAGCTACAAAAAGAAGACTCTAATGGGGATCTGGAGGGTTATTGGAAGCACCCGGCTCCATAACCAGGCTGCAAGAAGTATTCTTGTTTTCAATAGCACGCCTAGTGGTAACAAGCTTGTTGGCATACATGACAGAATGGGCATGAAGTTTACGAGCAAGTTTATTGGCGCGTTGGTGGTCAAGTCCCAGTTGTTTAAACTGGTTAAGGGTGTGCTCAGTGTAGCAGGTCCCACCAACACCCAAAAGGATGGTGTGGAGAGTCACATCTTTTGCATTAATGAGTTTGCAGAGGTCTGCATGCTGCCGCTGTGCCGCCTCCAACTGTTGTCCAGGTAGTTAAACTCAAGTCGTCTGCATATAGCATGTATGAAACGCCATTCACTCCATCCCCTGTCACAGCACCTCTGATACCTTCACTAATATCTCTGCCCATATCATTGATGTATAGAGAAAACAGGAGAGGGGACAGGGGACAACCTTGCTTGACTCCATTTGTTGGACACACACTTGCCCTTTTATCCCCATCCATCAGAATATATTCATCATCCTGGTACATTTCCTTAATTGCCCGGAGAAGTACTGCAGGCATGGCAATGCGTTATAGATGGTCCCAAAGTTGCAAACGGGGCACAGTGTGGTAGGCTTGAGAGAAGTCAATGAAGGCAGCATGCAGCCTAGGTGATTGCCGTGGCTTGAGCTTTCGCTGGGGACTTTCAACTTTGGCATCCTCTAGTAGCCATGAAACTGGCTGAGAACATGCCCAATTTGCCGCGGCGTGAACCCCAGTTTTCACCACCAAACGTTTATATCTGACCACCCACTGCACCAAATTGGGTGCTTTTTGGTGATTTGGGGTTTTTGAACCAGAAGAATATCATTGCAAAAAATGAAACTAAAAGACCAATATCCCATTTGAAGCACCGGATTAGAATTTACGTGCCTCGTGTGAGCTGTAGCCCAGTATATCTAAGTACACAGGGGGAATTACACAAATCTGAGCATATGCTATATCAGGTGCTCCACATGAGGGGCACAGAGCTGGTCCAGTGTGGCCGTGAAATCGCTTGGCATGCTTTCATTGTAAAGGGGGTCCACTCATTATTTGATGACATGTATTTGCTCTTTAATGACAATTTTCATATGCCGGAGGATTGCTGATTTTGAAACCAGCAGTGGATTTGTGAGTGGACCCACTCTGGAGGCTTGCCAGTTAGTGTAGTGTTTGATGAAACACCTCAAGGCAGATTCGACACAAAGGTCTGAATGTTGGTGGGTCAGATAAATGATGAAAACGTTTGATGAACAGTGAACTGAAAAAGGAAAAAACACGTAGGCTTATGATAAAAATAATTACATGGTTTATTCTTTTCTCTTTCCACGTAGGCAGTGAGAACAATCCCTTCATCAATTAAGGGAAAGGAGACACATTGGCTCAAAGAGCCGTGAGTCTCTCTCACCTAAGTGAGAGTAAGAGAGTGAGTCTCTCTCACCTAAGTCGTGGAGACACATTGGCTCAAAGAGCCGTGAGTCTCTCTCACCTAAGGTGGAAGCTAGTGTGGGTCTGGTGGGTTTCTGGCAGCACGCGGTCCCAGGGCACCGTAATTATAATGTGTGTTTTTGTTTTCAATGGCACGTCTGGTAGAGGTAAGTTTGTGCGCGTATTGCACAGAGTGGACATGAAGCTTTCGTGCAAGTTTGGTAGACCTTTGCAGTTCAAGTCCTAGTTGTTAAAATGATCCAGGGTATGGGCAGTATAGAGAGTCCCTCAATCAGTTTAAACGAATGGGACTTGACCACCAACGTGCCATTCAACTTGCTAACAGACTTAATGCCCCGGGCCATTCTGTAAAGTATGCCTACAAGCCTGTTCCACTACTAGTGACTATGCGTGCTATTGAAAACTGTAATGCTTCTCACAGCCATGTTTTGGGGCCGGGTTGTCATGCTGAATCACCGTTACTGCACTTTTGTTGTTCTCAAAGCAGGTAACACACACAGACGGTTCTCGAGTGCGTTCCCCGTCGTGGTGGCGCCATGAGATGGTTTAACGTCCAGGGTTGCCTGTAACCATGCAACAAAGGACGGGTACACTCGAGCTGTTGGCTGGAGTTGCGAGTGCACCGGCTTAGCTCTTCTTCATGTTGCTGCTAAGCTGCTCTTGGTCTTGCTGAACAGTGCTGGCTCGGCTGCAGCACGTAGAGAATGTCTGGGGCAGACACAGCGTCTGGACCAGCTTCACCAGGTTAGGGTTACATCAGAGACAAGGTACCCCTGGCACAAGGCCAGGGATAACAGAAACAGAGCCAAACCTCAATGGAAGGTGGAACAGAAGGTTGAATAAGAGAGAGCATCCAATAAAAGAACCCCACTTAAATGCAGGTCACACCTCACACTCTAGGTTTTGCAACGATTCAGCAATAACCACGATTTAACGTGACAGGGTGTCTCCACTAACCCTCCAGATCTCCATTAGCAGTCTTTTTTCATCTTGGTGGTGGAAGGGACTCATGGCTCTTCTGAGCCAATGTGTCTCCTTTTCTTTAAATTATGTAGGGAAAGTTTCCTCTGCCTGCACAGTTTTTCTTTTCTTTTCCCACCCACAAACAGGAGGATTGCATTGAAAGTGATCTCGGCACCTTGGAGTTGTTGCTGTGTGGCCTCTAGCTGGGCACCAGGCCTCGTATCTTCGCAGCATTTAGTTTCTACTTTGTGACTTAAGCGGTTTTATATGTCCAGTTCTTGTAATTGCCTGGCTAGAGTTGTCCTGCTCCTAACAGCTTTGTTGCCTCTCATACTGCGGAGTAACTTGGTATCCAAGTGAATAGGATGAGCGTAACATCTCTGATCTGGAAACCACAACTTGTCGGCTTGAAGCCAATCAGCCAAATGGCCTGGCTGAAGGTCAACCCCCACTACAAGCAACCATGATGTAACCATTTCGTTCAGGATTGAGATACCTGGTGAGACCCTTGCCAGCTTGCTGGATTGAACGTACCTATTCAATAAAGTTGTGTTAAGCTAGAGGGGATCTGGTGGGTGCCTGCAGACAGCAACAGGCTTCGGAGTTTGAATTTGAAATTTCTTTTACTTCTAAAGACACATCTTTAGCGGCATAGATTTTGTGCATTTTTGGTTTCAGGCACCTTCGTGATTCAGCTAAACTGCCCAAGTAGGCAGATACAGCTATGCAATCCTTTCCTTTCCTTTCCTTTCCTTTCCCCTCCGGATTTTTTTTGGTTTGACAGAGGGAGCAAGGGGCACATGAATGCATGCAACTTGTGACACCTTGGCAGATCAAGCGTTGGCAAACAGCCTGAGTTGCCATTGCTGCTAATAAGATCATCTTTGTAGCACGATGCTACAAAGCAGGACAAAGGAAAAGCGTGCAACTGGTGTACCACCACAAGCGTTGATTGAGGAAAGGGGTCATCACGCATGATAAAACCAATGCCAAGACATCAGACAGGTCTTGGGCTGCGTTGCTTGCTTGCTCTCTGCAGTTTAAGAGAAGCTGCAGTCTCAGAAATGAAGTGGGAGACTTCATTAGTTTGTTTTGCTTATGAAACAAACAGAAAACGTCCTCAAACCATTCAAGAAAATGACAAGTGCCAAACTGAATTAACATACAGGGAAAAAGAGGTGAAGGTAGAAGAAAGGAAAAACTACGTAGGCAGTGGAAAACCCCCTGCATCTTTGTATCTCAAGGCAGAGAGCTCACCGCAATTTAAAAACTGTATGTACCCTCACCATAGTCAGAAATCAAAGGGCAGTCAAGTGTGCTTCTTCTCGGAACGATCTTCTCCAATGTACGCCCTTAGTTGAGCATGGTCAACGTGTCTGCAAGTCGCCTCATGCAAAAGCCCCCCACAGACATCCCTGGTTATGATAACCACCGTTAGCAGGACCCCGACTCAGCATTTGCCTCTTGAGGTCAGCTACAGAGGTGCCTGCATGCATATGACTTTTGCATGTGTGCAGCACTTGTGCTCTTCCCAAGCTGCTGCACAGATTTGCCTCTTGGCCAGGCGACACAGCCTATGCTAAAAAGACAGGATATCACACAGGGATGTGGCGCCTGACTCTTGGCCTGCTGCCCCTGTGGAAAATCCTCGATGGAGGTTGCGCCAGACGCTTGGCCTGCTACCCCTTAGGCAAATCCTCAATGGAGATTGCGCCAGACGCTTGGCCTGCTGCCCCTGTGGCAAATCCTCGATGGAGGTTGCGCCAGATGCAGCAGCCGTCCTCACAGGTTGGCCACGATGCCAGGTCGCTTCATGTGCTTCACGCGCTGGATGATCCTCCACGCATCCTGAGAGCAAAAGCGGGGCATCTTTTGATCACAGGCCTGCCTTTGATCCGAGAAAAAAGGTTGCTTCATGTGCTTCATGCGTTGAATGATCTTCCATGCATCCTATAGGAGGGTGTCTGTGATGAAAGCCTTGCCCTTGTTCTCAGGGCAAGGCAGGCCATCAACACGCGCGTGCTTCATGTGCTAAATGACCCTCCATGCATCCTATGAGGAAAAGCAGGGCATTCGGCTTTCTGAGATCACAGGCAGGACTCCTTTTGATTGAAACCCTGCCTTCAAATTGGCTTCAATGAGTGGGCAGCATGCATCCTTTGGTCAAAGGCAGGGCATCAATCTTGGCGGTGCTTCAGCTCATCCTTGTCCACCAGCGCATCACAAGCTACTGTCATTCCTTCCATTCATTTCTTTACTTTCTTCATTCTCTGTTTTATGCCTGCCAGCGCACAGATTACTGTCATGCCATTTGCATGCACCTCTTGGTCTGGTAGTTTAGATAGAAGAGTGGGGAAATGATGCATTCCTGCTGGGAAGAAGATGAGGGAGGTCAACAAAATATAAAAAAGCATAAAAAATTGCATACAAGGGCGTAACAGAAATCTTACACTCTTGTGTACAACTTCCATTCATGCAGCAGAGAATAAATGGAAAGTGCTGCATTTTTGCAGGGGAGAATGGTAGAGCATGGCTGCCACGCTCTTTGTGTGCACATTCCATTTTGCACCGGAAGTAAAAATTAGGAGAATGCTGCCATGCCCTTGTGTGCACCTCATGCCCTTGTGTGCACCTCATGTGCTTTGGCAGCATGCTTGCAACCACTGTTTGCAGTCATTATAGTTGGCACACTCCCGATTCATAGTGCTTGCAGTTTTGCAATTCTAAAGCCCGCACCCGGGAGGATGCATCTGTTTCCTGCAGGAATGTAATGGCAGCGTGACTATGCAAGTACATTGATGGCAAGATTTGATGCTTTCCTGTATGGATTGCGTAAAACATGTGATCAGGCAAAACTAGCCCTAGGCCAGAATTCCTTTAATCAACCAAGACTCGTACAGATTTTCAAAATCTTTGTCACAATTGGTCTCAATTTTTGATGCTGGATGAGAATGTTTTTACAGCAGCCGATCAACCAGAGTCTTGGACTGTAGGCCAACCCCTTGTAACCCTTGTAACCCTTGAATTCCTTCAAGCAGAGGTTAGCACCCTAGGTGACTGGAAGAAAGTTTCTTGCCGATGGAATGACAAAGCATACAGAGAGTAGCAGAGCAACATGAACAAAGATTTTGCCACACAGACTTTGGTAAGAGTGGGTTTGTGTAAGCGTCAAACAAATGCACCCTGCCATGCTTCGGCAGAATATGCCCCCTACCATTTGTGCTTCAACAGAATATGCCCTTTGCCATTTATGCTCAAAACCTCTACAGCTTTCTCAGAGGTCTCCCACTTTGAACTTTTGCTCAAGGAAAAGAAAAGAAACGTCCACGCCACCTGCCAAAAGGCCGCGTGCATGGAGCGCTTGAATTGATCATGTGAAGCTCAATTATGCTCGGTACCTTTGCAAGCACTTACCATGCAAAGCGTTAATCTAGGCATCTACTGGTCCAAGCCTAGCAGTCAAGCATATTGAATCATGGCTGCGCTCTTGCAATCTTATTGACCATCTGCTTAAGGCGTCTCTACTCATGGCTTTTCTTAATTTCATTTGTGTCCTCAAAAGCCGAGCGCATCCACTTGGCTTTCTCTTAAAACTGTTATTGATCTTCTGCAAACAGGGCCATTGCCACAGCAATACTATACCTGATCAAAGGGCGTGGGCGGCTTCCACTCCTGCTCCCTAGATGCAAGGATTTCGGGAGGGTCTCTCTTTTGTGGCGTCCAGCTAGGATGGCTTGGGTGCGTCAAGTGGATCACCTCATGAATCTGCTTTGCAAGCAATGCGAGGTGAAAATATGAATTTGTAGCAATTGAAGAAATCGACTGTCACCACCCGTTAGCACCTGACAAGCCCTTGCTTGCTGGCAGGACCATGAAGGCGGCCGGAGCCTCTGCATTCAGTATGGCAGAGAAGGTAGCATGTCACAGGGCTAGTGTCATGGCCTTCTCGTCACAGATGGGCTGGCAGGTGGATATCTCATAGACGTTGGATGAGAGGGGATCGTGAAGAGGACCAAGAAGAATGCCGTGGGGGTCAGAGCTTTAGAAGTGTAGGTATTGAGCATACTAGTCTCAGGGGGAGGCCATCCTCTCCTGAAGGCTGCTGATAGCTCCTGGGCAAAGCAACCTTCTGTTTTGGCCGTATCTGGTCACCCTTGGAGCGTGTAAGCCATGCTGTAAATTTGCAGCATGCAAGGCCTTGTACGTGCATGCTCATTGTGCCAGTGTTTCCAGTATGCAAGGCCCGGAGCCTGCAGTTTGCCAGGCCTTTGTGCCTGGACGCTCAGTGTGCCAGTAAGATCAGTATGCAAGGCCTGCGTGTCTGCTGCATTAAAGGCCTGTGCGTCTGCAAGGCCTGCGTACCTGCATGTCCACCGCGCCAAACTCCCTCCCTGACTGCCCAACCTTACCAGCTGCCCCCCCCACAAAGTGTGCAGGTCAACAGTCAAATGTGTCCTGGTTGCCCCAAGTCTGTCCCGTACAAGCTGATAGGGAGCTGTTTTAAAGGGTTAACCCATTGCATGTCCAACAACAGCAATGGGACGGGTGTACAAGGTCCTAGCGTGCTTGTAGGGACCCCATGACAAGTGCTGGCAGGTTGCTGTCCCAATAAAACAAGGGCTTAACACCATCAAGCAAAAGCTTTCAATTCTTGTCTCCCAGTGATGTCAATCCAAGACAGAATTGGTCAAAGTAGCCATTAATGCACTCCACACTCCCACCCATTTGAGGTTTGCAAGGCCTCTATGCGCAAAACAGAAGGATCCCTGGCTTCACACACGTCTTATTATTGCGTAAACAGAGCCTTTTGCTGAACTACACACACTCCCACGCGATTGAGGTTGGCAAAGCTCTCATGCGTAGCATACAAATAACCCTGGCTAATTGAACACGTTGTCACCGCACACAAAAGAGCAGCCTGCGTTAATGTACACAACAAGCACATTTAATTAGTGGCGAACAATGCTTTGATATATGAGCTGAGAAAGCACGTCTTGTTCTTGCTTCATCTGCCCTGATCCTCAGACATTAGTTGGGACATGAAAAAATCCTCACCACGCCGATGCCTTCATCAAACTTATGTGATAAAAAAGGAAGAAAGCCTGGACCTCTATTGAACCCCAGGAGCCCTGCTATCTGAAACTCACAAAGGCCGCCCTGTTTGGACTGAATACCGATGAGAACCAAAAAAGTATCTCGGGGGTTGTTGATACCAACGACCCCAAACATTGAAGAGCAACTGAGTCCCTGTCACAGGGAGATGCCATTTTAGGGCTTAGCCAAGCCCCCTGCTCTTATGCACCTCTCATGGACACCCATTTCACGGGAGCTTTCTTATTGGTGATTGCTTCAAATGAGGAAAACCCAACTTAGGCCTGAATCACAGCAGTGACAAGCATGTGAGCAGTGCTCTGATCAAGTTGCTGGTGGTCTTGGGGGCAGCGTTTTGAATGAACTGCGAGTGCTTATTCAATTTGGGTGGGTATGAGAGCTCCTGGGGGACAAAGTGATGTGCAGCATGTCTCACATTTTTTGGCAGGAGTAAAGACCAGGCTCGTGGACTACAATGATGCACTTTTCCGGGGTGCACAGGATGGCGTAGAAGCAAAGCTGACCAAAACCCTCAAATGCACCCATCTTTGGCAGAGGAATCCAGACCAAATCATGGCCCATTTTTCATATACTCCTCTGGGGTGCACAAGTTGCCATAGGGGTTGAGTTCACCAGGTTCTTGCACACATCAATCTGTGGCATAGGAATATGGGCCAGAAACTGTGATACACGGCCCATGATGCTGTACTTATCTTGGGAGCATGAGATGCCATAAAAGCAGAGCTCGCCAGAGTTATTGCACAGACCAACAAGGCCTGCATCGCTGCCCCCCCCACAGCGAATCATGTGCAACTCATCATCAATCCCCAACTGTTGATTGCTTTGCTCACCTGCTCTTCCCGCTCACCCCGTTTCCTGCGCAGCCACGCCTGGAAGTACTCCTGTGGGCAGAAAGGCCAGAAAGGCTAGCAGTCAATCGTGGCTCAAGGCCTTCTTGCTACTGAAACCTCTGTGCGCCTTTCACCTCTGTAACCTCTGAGGGCAAAAGGCCAGGCACAGCAGATTAGAGCCGTTCACTGAGGCAGGGGTGCACAGCACAAAGCATGATCAAGCGTCCCAGGAGCACATGTCTAATCCAAACCTACTGCTCATGTGGACCTGTCCTTTTGTGTTGCGTCTGACAGGGATAGCTACCAGCAACATGGTTAGGACACCAGAAACTACTTGACACTGTGTCAATGGCAGTAAGCTTTCAATCATATGGTTGCCAACAGAGGGGAGGGGGAATGCCCTCTTAGTCAATTGAGATGCTCAGGGTTACTGTAATCACAATAAGGATCAATGAAAGTGCCTGCAGCGCTTGCGCGTGCGCGCGTGTTTGTGAGTGCATGTGTGCAGCAATAAGACAAAGAAATTGAAACGGAGCGCTGAGATGGAAGAGGAGGAAGATTCAGGCGTGGTTGTGTGCGTGTGTGTGTGTGCGTGTGTGTGTGTGTGTGTGTGTGTGTGTGTGCGTGTGTGTGTGTGTGTGCGCGTGGGTGTGCATGCGTGCACTGCGATCACACCAATAAATTGAATGATGCTCGCATCAAGTACGTGCATGCGCTCATGAGATGTGTGAGATGCGTGCGCCAGCAAATGTTGATGCACTTTCGATGCACGCTAGATGCAGGAGATGTGCCACTGCATGCGTCAATGATATGCTCATAAATCGTGATTCACAACAGATCATCATGGCACGCATTCGTGAAGCAGGTGCGCCATCACACACAATCACAAAAAAGCAGCACAGGCATGCACTAGCAATCGCAACAGACAGGGGATCTTGCCAGGCTCTGCTGCGGATGGCATGTTATTGATGATACATGGTGGGTTTTTTGATAGCTTGGTGAGTTCAAGCTTCCTGGCACATACGTGCGCTTGTCCCACACTCTTCTGGGATGAAGTGCTTGAGTCTACAGGCCTTCTGACAAATTAGCGACACCATAAAAGCAGGACAGGGGTACTTGCATGGCTCTTTCACTAAATCTAAGCCTCTGTCTTCCCTACAATTATGATGATGGTGATGGTTATCATTCCTATCATCATTATCACTAATATTTCTGTTATTATCTATCCGTAATAATGGTCTTTTTAAATTGAACAAGAAGCTTGCCTGGCTCTGTCGCTGAATGCAGGCCTCTGTCTGTAAGGCTTCCTGCACGCGCGCGGTGTGGGCCTGCATGGCAGCAATTGAGGGTCGTGTGCTTTCAGATCCCAGCACATGAGTAGTTGGCAAAACACATTCTCGAATCTGCAGTATGTTTTGCATTTTTCCTGCAAAGTAGCTGCAATGAGTGGCATATAAAAATGGCATCGGCCATCCCTACAAATGACCCATGGCCATCCTTACAAATGACTCTGTAGGGGTCGGCATTGGCCTATAGCACCATAGAGGACCCTCACACAACGCTTTATGCCGATCTACAGGGAGCGGTATTTGTAATTAGCGCTACTATAACATATTGCTATATAACGCTATGTAGCGCTGGAAAATGTGACATATAGCGCTTTATGCTGATCCTTACAAATGATGCACCATGCACTGGGAGTGCCAGATCAGAGTGTGGTGAACAGAGGGCACCTGCTCAGGGTTTGAACCATCAAGGCATGATCCATGCTTTTCGCACTTTCCATGAGCAGCCAAAGCCTATGTGGCATGCCTATAAGCACAGTCCCGGCTGGTGCAAATTGGTGATGGGTGGACAAGCGCAGTCGGGTTGAAGTGGCAAAAGGCGTGAGCGGCAGCTCTCAAAGAAGCATGCTCCAATTTACATGCCCGAATCACACTGTATCATCTTGAGCTGGCAAAGGCAACACATCCACAGATGCCTCCAAGCCACGAGGAATGCTCCCAGCCCCACAGTTGTGCATGGTTAGATAGAGCGTGTGCTGATGGCTCCATGACAGGAGGAGCGCAAGTGAGCCTCAGCCGTGCATGACTAGAGGAGCGCGCTGATGGCTTTGTGCCAGGTATGCACCTGAGCCTGCATACCCGGCACAAAGGTATGCAGGCCTTTGTATGCAAGCCCGTTTGGCGCACATGCTCAAAGCAGTGTGCCATCACGATTCCATGAGCAAAAGGTTTCCGGATCAAAGGTACTTAGGGTTTAGCACAGCCTAGGGTTTAGCACAGCCTAGGGTTTAGCCTACTTAGCAGATAGTACTGTATGGATATCGGTGCCAGATCGTTGCAATATCTTTTCCTCTTATACAGCAAGCCAGCGAGGCAGGTGCATACTTGCAACTGCTGTAGCCCTGTTCCACACAATACAACAAGCTCTGCTCCAGGACGGCTCTCACCCTCTCTAGAGTCCTCGAATAGCAACATGTCAGAAGCACAAGCTTTGGACCTCACACACCTGTTTGCATTGATACTTCTTCAAACCGGCAGACACTACATCCCTATTTTTGTCAGCCTACCAAGAGCCCAGGAATAAGTACAAGTCACAGGCGTCTGGGCACCTGTTGCCGTGCAGCAGCTCTAGCTGCAGTACTTCACATAGCAAAGTGTAGCCCACGTGCGCTGCAAGGCTGATAGGTATGAAAGCACACCCTCCATACCCTTTGCTCCTCACCTCCCTTTGCCTGGCCTTGAGGAGATTGAGATTTTGCTTGTGATGTGCTTCCCAATTGTACAACTGCAAAGCAGCACAGTGATTTGTGCAAGTGAAGAGTTGCAATGTGATTCAAGCCAATGACAGCGTGAATTGCAATGTTGCAGAGGAGCAATGGCATTTGCGCAACTGCAGCAAACCCAGAACAAAATTGTGGAACAGCAGAGTGACAGATTTAAATGCACAATTGCAGGGTGGCAGAGTGAGGAAGCCATCCAGCTTTGCTCAAAATAAAGTCCTTTAGAAAAACCAAGGAAATAAACATTGGTCTTGAAGTACCCCTGGCTGGAAACTGGGAGGCCTAGAGACCCTTCATAACCATGAGACATGCCCATCAGTTCTCCTTTCTTTGTAGACCTTTTTCCGTCACTAACACACACACATTTGTGGTAACAAGGGTGATGAACAAAATTTTCACCCCTCAGCACACAGTGCACCCACCTTTCCTCCCCAGGGAGCAGGAGTCATGGGTGCTTGCAAGTAAGCTGGGTCAATGTGCTGCAACGAATGCCGTGACCTACATGAAAAGCGAGCGACTTTACAGTCTTCATTTCATGTTTTCATGTATGGCCTTTCTGTGCCTTGCATGATGATCAAAGTATCGATCTGCATAGGTATGGCTTTGCTGTGCATGATCATCAGCATACCAAGTTGTACAGGCATGGCTTTTCTGTGCCTTGCATAATAAGCAACGTATCAACGTGCAGGTGTTTCAAGGTGGGCAAGGTCTGGTTTCTTTTGGGGTCCTCTGGGAAAACGTACATATCATTGTTTGCATACTGATTGAAAATGCCCAGCCTGCATGGATTCACAGAAGACAAAGAGTGGGTGGTTTCGCGGTTTCCTAATCAACGGAGAGAGATCAAAAGACATGGGATCACACAGGCGTGGAGGGACACTCGTGTTGAGGAAAAGTAAAATAACTCGCCTACCAACACGTAGACATGACGAGAGGGATAGCCGAGGGATAGCCAAACACCTCCCGCGGAGTAAAGACATCCATTCGCAAAACAAGAATGATGTTTACAGGATGAAACGATGATGTTTACAGGATGAAACGATGGGGTATGGCCAGCATGATGATGTTTACAGGATGATGTTTACAGGATGAAACGATGGGGTATGGCCAGCATGATGATGTTTACAGGATGATGTTTACAGGATGATGTTTACAGGATGAAACGATGGGGTATGGCCAGCATTCATTTTGTTTCCCTGCTCTTGAAAACGATGCAAACCATTGTAATCCCAAGAGAACCAGGAGAGTAAAAAACTGGCAATGCCACTTTGCTGGCCTCAAGACAGCCTGTGGCTCCTACTTGGGATCAAGCCCTTTTTGGAAGGGACCTTTATGCCTCCTTATTATAATATATTGTATAACCTGGATGCCAAGATTTAAGTCGCGTGTTCAAAACGCTAAAATGATTTGATCTTTGCTTCATCATTTGACTTTGAGGTTCTCTCTAAGTGAAATGGCCAACATTCAAACCACACTCAAACACCAATTCTTTTAACCTCTCTTTTCTTGCAACAGTGCTTGCCCAAAACTAGGTCCCTGTAGCACCAAAAGGACCTGATCTGATGTACTGAGTGGTCTACTTGAGCACACTTCACCAAAAAGGAAATGCCGTTGCTGCGAATGCTTATTCACCACAGTTGACATGTCCGGGATTTGCTTGGCACCAAGCCTGAGGCACGCCATACATGATCAATTTGCTTAAGGACCGTGCTAGGCCATGCTAGCTTCGAGGAAAGCTTCAGATGATGAACACCCGTGAGGAGCATGTTAGAAGCAGAACCTTTAGGGTCCTCTGCCAACCCAACCACGAGAAAATGATTGCTGGTCTCTGTTAAGTTGTTGATGCCCAAATCCAGACAGTATGTGGCACAACCCTGCTTTGCTTTGTGCACTATGGGCTGTTAGGCCCCTCAGCCACCTTCTCTAACAAGATGCGATTATAAGAAGGGCATTTTATGAACCGCAAAGAATCCAGCATGGTGTGTTTGGGAATACCCAGTCATTTGAGCATTCATCAAAAATGATAAGGGCACCATCAGTGCAGCAAAGGATTTCGGCAAGTAAGCAGTCAAAAATTTCAAACACATCCACAGGTGTACATGCGTGTGTGCACGCACACACATAGTAACACGAGCACTCACACATATGCACACACACACACAAGCACACACATACCTGCACGCGTGCACATACACGCACGCATACATACACACCTTGGAGGGCGCGGAGCAGCGGGAGGGGGAAGAGGCATGCAGCATGCAGCGGGTGTATGCACAAGCGCGCGCACACACACACATATGCACATGCACATACGCATGCACACACGCACCTCGGAGGGCGCGGAGCAGCAGGAGGGGGCGGAGGCATGCAGCATGCGGGGGGGGCGCCAGCAGGCTGTGGGTGAGTACTGTGGGCTGTGCTTGGTAGGCGAGGGCAGTGGGGGAGTGGTCATGGAGAGCGCAGGTAGGGCAATCTGAGAACTGGATCTTGGCGAGGGGGTTGCATGCTGGCAAGGGGTGTGGTCGGCGGAGCCGCTGTGCTGCGGCCTGCTGGGGGAAGGTTTGGGTTTTGGCAGCCGCAAGCCCTCATGTGAATTGGTGGGTGTAACGGAGAGGGCACGGGGTTGCTGTGCCCTGGTGATGCCTGTGGTGCCTGGGGGCTTGTGCTTTGCAGCAGGGGAGGGGGGGGGCAAGTCGCGGATAAAGGGGACGACAGGCCTTGGCTGCTGCCGGCGCGAGAAGAGGGGTTGCTGTTGCTGCTGCTGCTGCTGCTGCTGCTGCTGCTGAGTGTGCTGCGCATACTGTGAAGCAGTGGCTGCGAATGGGGAGGAGGCCTGCGTCGTAGGTAGCTGTGGCTGCTGCTGCTGGTCCGATGCGAAATCATCCATGGAGTAGGTGCTGGAGGAAGCTCGAGTCGAGGGTGGATTTGGAGCTGGGGCTGAGGGGGGGGGGCGTGGTGGTGGTGGGGGCGCGCTGGACTTGCTCCTGCTGGTCCCATTCATCCTCAGAGTAGGAGCCCGAAGAACTCTGGCTGCGGGCGTCTGGTACTCGGGGTACGGGTGCATAGCCTGGGGTGTCGAGGGGCGCATGTAGTGCCCCTTGGGTGTGGGATTCTGTGGATTCGGGAGGCCATAAGGAGCCAAAAGAATGGCGCAGCTGAGGGGCTGGTGACGTGCTGGTGTTGGTTGCACCAGTGGCAAAGGGGGCAGAGCGTTGCTGGCCCTGCTGCGGGGTGGACAGCGCTTGTGAGGTGAGGCGGGTTGGAAAGGCTGCTGCGCCTGCATTTGGTCCTGCTATTACTCCTGCTGCTGCTGCACCATGGCTGCCATGGCCGCCCACGTCCTCTCCTTCATAAGACCTGCTGGAGCCTTGGCGTGAAAAAGCGGGGGGCCAGTCGGTAGGCACCACCACCGCTGCTGCTGCTGTTGCACAACCAGCCTGCCCACTCGACCTCTCCTCTCTCAACGACCTGCTAGAGGTTGGGTGTGAAGGGGGCGGGGGGTCTTCCGCCCCCGCAAGCGCTGTTGCTGCTGTTGCTGCTGCACTAGGAGCAGTGACTCCGTCCCCCTCTTCCTCTGTGGACGACCCGCTGGAGTCTTGGTGTGGGACAGGAGGAGGGGGTAATGGGTCGGATTCTGCTGGAGCAGCAGTTGCTGCTGCTGCTGCTGCTGCTGCTGCTCCATGACCAGCGACTCCATCCTCCTCCTCCTCTGTGCGTGGCCTGCTGTAGCTGTGGTGCAAAGGAAATGGGTTGGGTTCTGCTGCTGTTGCTGCTGCTGCTGCTGCTGCACCAGGACCAGCGGCTCCATCCCCCTCCTCCTCTGTGGACGACCTACTGGAGCCTTGGTGGGGAACAGGGGGTGGGGGAAATGGGTCCAGTTCTACTGCTGCTGCTGCTGCTGCTGCTGCTGCTGCTGCACTTTGATTGGCATCCTTGCCCTCATTCGAGCGGGACGCCCTGGGTTCTTCCTGCACGAAAGGGGAGGGTGGTTGCTCACGTTCGCCCGCTACCGCTGCTACATCCTGGTTGATACCCGCCCCTTCCTCCTGATCCATGTTTGAGGGGCTAGGGCTCTGACATGCTACGGGAGGATGTGGTTTTCCGCGGACTGCTGCTGCTGTTGCTGCTGCTGTAAAACCTTGGTCTTGACCATCACCACCCTCGCCATCATCTTCATATGGCTTACTGGGTTCCTGCTGTGGGGGAGGTAGGTGCGACTGCGCATGTGCTGCTGCTGCTGCTGCTGCTGCTGTGCCCTGGTTGTCAAGGGCTCCCTCTTCCTGATCTGTGAATGACTGCCGGGGGCTTTGCTCTGCAGGGAGTGGGTGTGGACCTGTTGGCCCTGGGGCCGAAGCCGCTTCTTGCTCAGCAGGTGGTGGGTGCTGCTGGAGCTGTGAGTGCTCCTCAGCTTTGCTCTGCGCTTGGACTGCAGATTCTTCTGGTGCCGCTGCATAGGGTCCGTGGTGCCATTGCTCGGTGGTCTCGACGCTGCTGCTTGGTGGCTCTGGTGCTGCAGCTGTGTGGTGGTCCTGGTGCTGCTGCTCGGTGGTCTCAGATCGGCTTCTTGGTGGGTCTGGTGCTGCAGCTGCATGGCCCTGGTTTGGGGACCCTTGTCCTCTGCTCCCTGAAAATTCTGTGGGGCTAACTGAAGGAGGTGGAATTGGACCTCCCTCCCACCCCTTGACCCCTTGTTCTTCAATGCCAGGGTCTGGAATCCCGAGGGATATTGGTGGTGGTGGCTGTGGACCAGCACTGCCAGTGGTGTTGCTGCTGCCTCTTTGCTCGTCAAAGTCTGGGCCTGCTCCCTCACTTCCCTCCTGATCTGTATACGAACCGTCGGAGTCTTGCTGGGGAGGGGATAGGTGCGCCTCTGATGCCCACGAGTCTTCAAGTGCTGCAGCTTGTGCCTCCAATGACAGCTGCGCAGGGCCCTCTTCAGCGTCAGATTCTGAGAAGGACATAGCATAGGAGCTGATGTCGTCTTTAGGAGGTGCTTGTGTAGGCGGCGGTGGGTGAGGACCTTTGCCCTCAGTGCTGTCTCTGTAGCTCTCCTCCTGGCTTGGGCCTGTCAGGCTTCCACCCTCTGGCATGGCTGGAGCTGCAGTGCGCGGGTCACCAGATGTGCGCTCCTCTGCAGCCTCCCAATCGCCGTCACCATCTTGGGAGTAGAGCTCCTCCGATGCTTGCTTCGTATGCAGACGTGTGTGTGTGTGTGTGTGTGTGTGTGTGTGTGTGTGTGTGTGTGTGTGTGTGTGTGTGTGTGTGCGCGTGTGTGTGTGCGCGTGTGTGTGTATGTGTGTGTGTGTGTGCGCGTGTGTGTGTGTGTGTCTGTGTATGTGTGTGTGTAGTGTGTGTGTGTGTATGTGTGTGTGTGTGTGTGTGTGTGTGTGTGTGTGTGTGTGTGTGTGTGTGTGTGTGTGTGTGTGTGTGTGCATGCGTGTGTGTGTGTGTATGTGTGTGTGTGTGCAAAATCTAAGCACTACATGTATTGATGCCAGCTCTGACACCAAGCTCCCTGACATAGCAACAAGATGCAAGCATCTGAAATGCAGCAAGAGTGTGCCTCTTTCACGACAGATTGCTAACCTGCTGCCATGACCCTGCCCCACTGCTTCTTCGGGAACCTGGCTTGTCCTCAGGCTGGTTTCGCGGCCCATCAAGCACATTTGAACTGGGTCGCTCCGAGTCTATGAACAAGGTGCTGTAAGATCCATCAGACAGCAACTCTTGCATTCAGAAAGTATGCAATGGCTGAAGCCTTTTCTAATGCGAGCTGTCTCCAACACTTCACTTATTGAAACTTGAAAACTGAACAAGGAGATCTTATTTCACTTAGAAACATGAATCGGAAAACTATTTCTAAAAGCAAGAGCATATAACAACCTTGCTTTCATATAAGGGTCGAAGGAGGTGGCAGTGTTTCCCCCGCGGCTAAGCAGGGATGGCAGGCAAAAGGCTGGAGAAGATTAGACTGTACGTACTATGAGTTGGATAGTACTCTTGGACATCTGTCTTGACTCTTATCTGTCTCTCTGAAACCGCTCTCAAATTCGCGTTTAGAGCCAACTGAGACAGTAACCATCCCACTGTGCACAGGTATGAAGACCGGCTTGCTGATAGGCAGGCAGCTGAGAAACAGGAAAAGCTGTTCAGCATCCAGGCCCACTGGACGGAGCGCCAGGGAGAAAAGCTGCAACAACAAGCAGGCAAGCGGATATCTGAAGGCATGCAATAATTTGTCTGCATGCAATGGTTGTGCGTATTTAAAATACACTCACACATGCGCGCGCGCACACACACACACACGCGCGCGCACACACACACACACACACACACACACACACACACACACACACACACACACACACACACACACACACACACACACACACACACACACACACACACACACACACACACGTGCACACACACGTGCACACACACACACACACACACACGTACACACACACACGTGCACACATACACACACATACGTGCACACATACACGCACACACGTGCACACACACACGCACACACACGCACACACTTGTACACGCACATGCACACACGCAAGCACGCGCGCACACACACACACACACGCAAGCACACACACACATTCACACATACACACATACATGCACACATATACACACGCACGCACACACACATACACACACGTGCACACACATACACATACAAACACACACACACACACCACACACATACCCACACAGTCGGGAAGAGATTTGAGGCTCTGAAGGCTCGAAGGGAGGCTGACCTGAACCATCGCCGGCAAATGCTGGCCGAGAAGTTGCACGCCGAAGCTGCTGCACTTCAGGTGAGGTTGACTAATGGTGGGGTACACATGCAGGGTGAAAGGAGGCTCACTAATGGTTTGGTTCACAGGCGGGATGAAAGGAGGGCAGGTGCTATTGTTATGAAAAAATGATGAAAATCAGAGGAACCCAGATCACTCTTCTGGCCTCAAGTCACCCAAAAATGGCCCACAGCTCCACCCTGGAACCTGTATTTTTCACTCCCAAAAATACATATGTGTAACCTCCATAGCATATGCTTACATCCTGCTTAGTTAAAAAAGGGAAGGAGGTTAAAGAATGACCTTTACACCCCTTCAAGGCTTGTGCTGGTTTTTCTCCAGGAATATGGCTGAAACCCTGCACCCATCAACCACTGAATCTTTTTGCTCTGTTTTTTGCAATGGTTTTTGGTACTAAGACTCCAATTCACTTACAGTCACACAATTTCAATCTGGTATAGTGAGTGACCTGGAGTGGAACTTTGGTGGTTACAAAGTAGGGCTCTCTCGCTGCGGCTGATTAGGCATGTGCGCAAGCTTGACCGTCCAAGGTTGGGGCGCACCAATGCTGGGAGCATGTAGAAACATATGCTAATTTGGGGGGGAGTCGTCCACCTCTGGAACGTTCCATCCTGCAGTCATTTCCCGTATCATGCCACTCGTTTCTATTTTATATAAATGATGTGTCAAAGAAATTGGTGACTTGAGAACCCCCAAATTATATTTTCTGGGCTCAGGTCCCAAAACTGAGGGTCCACATCTCCAATCCTTTTTCTGATCCCCAGTAGGGAGCATCGGTGACCCCTATATTCATGTAATATGTACCATGTAATATATACCATGTAATTCAAGAATGCAGATAGAAGAGGTAAAGAATCGACCTTAAATGGCAACGCTTGAGCTGATGTGTGCAGAGGGAATGGTTGCCATTACATGTCATGTCAACCACTGGGTCTTCTCGGTCCAATTCTTTTCCAAATATCGTTGGTGCTAGAAGGGTGGTTTGTGGTGAAAAACAAGGTTTAGCATGGCTAGTTAGCCAAATTGCAAGTTCCTACCTGCAAACTCTAACTCTACCTAATGAGGCCAAGTGTGACAATCAGGTGAAATAACCACCCTTTGGGCCTCAGAGAAATACCTGTACAAATATACCAACGCACCATGTTGTAAGGTAGTCGTACAGGAATGGCAAACTCTGGACTTTTGGATGCATCAGAGCTACCTGTTGTGAGCTCAGGACCTCAGGACCTCAGGACCTCAGGACCTCAGGACCTCAGGATCTGGACTCTTGGATGCATCAGAGCTACCTGTTGTGAGCAAACGTGGTTTGTATGTACAGAATCCTGCACGGTTATGTAAGGATGGTTTGACTCCTTCAATTGATAGCGTATAATGATGGAACCAATCTTATACACATGCACACACACACGCAACCTACACCCCGCTTTTGTCATATCTTTATATCCTAGGTTATGGATGCAAAAAAAGAAGTATTCAACAGGGGAGCTGGATTGAACCTGCACTGCTTCTCATGCTTGCTCAAGTGCAACATACACACACACACACACACACACAAATACACACACAGGGAGAATTGATGAGCACTCGAGAGACTCCTGAACAACGAAGGGCAAAGCTAGCTGCACGAGCAAGGGAGCTAGCAGCCAAGAGGGAGCAGGAGCGGCAGGCACTTGCAGACAAGTAAGCTATCAGAGTGATGCAATCTCTAGGACCCAGGGTAATCACACGCATACATGCCTTCCTGTATCTAAAGCACAAGCATGTGTGTGATGATGCTTATGATGACGTTCATAATAATGATGCATTAAATTAGAATGATTCTAAAGATCAGGACACTTGAAAAATATGAGGATGGAGGTTCAGCTGAGTTTTGCAGCCTGTTCCTGACCCGATTTGCTGCCTTGATGCTAAAAAGAAATCGACAAAATTAGCCATATTAGGATCGTTGGCCATAGTATTTTCCATATGTAAAGGTCTGCTTTGCTCCCGCAGCCTATTCCAACCAGGCTTTTGGTTTGCAGAGGCGTTGCTGCGAAAGCCTCCAATGCAGCACTCACTTAGGCTGCCCAAGTAAACAAGGCTGGTCGATTCCATACATCCCTCATTAACCCCCTGCAAGAGGGTGAGTACAAACGGCACATGCAGAATCGGCGTGCCCTACAAGTAAGCCTTTAAAGTGGACTGTGACGCTCTGTGTGCGTAGGCAAGTCCAGCCTTGTAGAAAGGACTGCGATGCCCTGTGTGTGTGGGCGGGTCCAGCCTTGTGAAAAGGACGCAGCACTCTGGGTGCTCAAGCAAACCGAGTCCTGTACGTGTTTTGTTATGCACAAATTCAATTTGTGCATGTAGGCTGTACAACTAAGCCTTCATGCAAATTCTGAATTTGTGCTGCAGGCTGTACAACCAAGCCTTCATGGAGAACTGTGATGTCCTGCGTGAGACAAACTCCAAACGCATATTATTTAGGACGTTGGAGGAGCGCAATGCCCAGGTGCGCAAATTGTGTGACTGGGGTTATGTGAGCTGGCTTGGGCATGTGCGCACGTACATACTCATATGCATGTGTCTGGAGGAGTGTGCATAAACGCTTGCCACCAGTGCGTACTAGCGCTCATGGTGGTGCATAGACATGGTGCACTGCCGCGTAGTGCACAGCTGCGGCAGACCATAGTTAAAGGTGGATAATGAGGATCGCAGGCTTCACCAAAGTGGCTTAAGAAGAGGCTTGGGGTGGCTCCGAGAAGCCACTTTGGCCCTCTTTGCCACCTTGCAAGACCCTTTGTACCCAACCCTAACCATCGTGCATACAAATGCATACGGTTGGGTTGAGAAGCCGTGGCCTACCATTGTGGATGGACCCGCAGCTATTCCATTTCTGCAGTTTCTCAAATGTGTTGTGAGTTCATCTTTGGACCTTGCTTGGCTGCAGATTGAGCTTGCATGATGCAAAGCAAGGCATCCTAGGTGATACAAAGTGAAGCACCCTGCATGATGCAAAGCAGAGCATCCTATGCGACACAAAGCAGAGCGCCCTGCATGGTGCAAAGCAAAACAGTATAAATGACACAAGGTGAAGCGCCCTGCATGATGCAAAGCAAAGCATTCCGTGTGTTGAAAAGCAAAGCATCCCATAAGGTGAAGAGCAAAGCATCCCATAAGGTGGAGAGCAAAGCATCCCATAAGGTGAAGAGCAAAGCATCCCATAAGGTGAAGAGCAAAGCATCCCATAAGGTGAAGAGCAAAGCACCAAAGATAAGAAGACGGTGGACGGCCCACATGCTCTTTCAGTGTGTGATTCATGAGTGCGTGCACTGCACCTGGCCCACATTGTGTTTTCAGTGTGTTCAGTATACGTCCAGTGTGTGTTCTATGTGTGCATAGTGTGCCATCCATTGGTACATGCTCTTCTCCTGGCCCACATTGGCACATCAAATTGTTGAAATCTTGTATGAAGCCATGCCATGACGGAAAACAAGAGCCTTGACACAATCCTGCAACCTTGATCACGGTGTACTCTTCCATTGCACGGATCCTTACTGAAGTCGCGGTGCTTCAGTTTGGAAAAAAGGGGCAAAGATGTCCTGATTCCTTTGGTATTTCCTTTTTTTACCACTTTAAGGTAGTGAGGCAAGGGGTTTGGGGCTCCTCACAGGTCACATGTCAGGCGCCTCACAGGTCACATGTCAGGTGTCTCACAGGTCACATGTCAGGCGCCTAACAGGTCACATGTCAGGTGCCTCACAGGTCACATGTCAGGTGCCTCACAGGTCACATGTCAGGTGCCTCACAGGTCACATGTCAGGTGCCTCACAGGTCACATGTCAGGCGCCTCACAGGTCACATGTCAGGCGCCTCACAGGTCACATGTCAGGTGTCTCACAGGTCACATGTCAGGTGCCTCACAGGTCACAGTTTGGACCCTTTCAAGGTCACAGTTAGAGCACCTCAACTGTCACTGTTAGGGCCCCTTCAAGGCCGCAGTTTGGGCACCTTCAAGGTTGCAGTTTGGGCAGGGGTCTCAGGCACCAAACAGGTCACAATCAGGGCAAGTTCATTTCATCTTATCTCTCAAGTCAAAATCACCACTGTCCTGCTTGCTTTCATGAGGCAGTGCTTGGGCAAAAGCTGAGGATTGGAAAATTGTTCCAAGTGGCAGGTTGAGCAGAGCATGGTGTGGGGGATTCTGCATGGGGAGGAGCAGCACTGAGTGATTGACACATTATTTTTCCCTGCATGGTTGCCCCTTGCTTGTTTGGCCACAGATTGAGCAGAGCATGGCGTACAAGATCCTAGACGAGGAGGAGAAGCGCATGTTTAACGAGATGAATGAGCAGCAGGCATTGAAAGCTGAGCAGCGGCACCAAGACGATAAGCGGCGCATAAGGGAGCGGAATGAGGAGATGGTCAAGCTGCTGGACCAGCAGGTGTGTGGTTGTAAAAGAGACAAGGGGGACAAACTGAGGAAGAGCACAAGTGTGTGGATGCTTTGTTTTGGGGATATAAGGTCCTTATTGCTGTGATTGTGATTGTGATTGTGATTGCTGCTGGACCAGCAGGTGTGTGGGAGAGAGCATAAGTGTGTGTGTGTGTGTGTTTGTGTGTGTGTGTGTGTGTGTGTGTGCGAGTGTGTGTGTGTGTGTGCGAGTGTGTGTGCTTGTTATTGGAAGATAAGGTGCTTGTAGCTGTAATTGTTCAGGTGTTCAAAAACCTAGATTAAGGGAAGTAGGCTAAGTAAGGGTGGGCTAAGAAGGAAACGTAGGGTTTCATTGCTGATGTTAAGGCGAGAAAACTCAGAGCCAAGGGGTGCTGCTTCTCTCATTTGAGGCATTGCAAATGCCTCATCAACTTTGTAGGTAAAGTACAAGGGGTGTTATCAAGAGACCATCAGTTGCTTGGTGCACACCACCGTGTGCTTTCTAATCCTGATTGTCAGCACTGGTCATTCCAAACTCCAGATTGCTGTTGTAGAGCTGGCAGGGCTGGTTACTTTATTTGGATGTTTCCTTGCTGCTTCGGCAAACCCTAGGTTTGTTTACCTTTTCGCCAGTCTATCCCATCTTCTCCATCAAGCCTGCCGCTGTTTCACTTCCTCAAGTCTACTGAGCTCAACTCCTTGCGCTTTGATTTTTAGGTTACTTGTCTTCAAACACCAATTACCCAGTATGAAAAGGTTTTCAAGATGTATGTGCAAATGCAGAGGAAATGCTTCTCACCGAGTAATTTCCTGCAATCCGCACGCGCATGCACGTGCACACACACACATATACACACACATGCACGCACGCACACATGTGCACACGAGTGCTTGCTATTGCGAATTGGCCGCAGGTGGTTCTGAAGGAGCAGCGGCGTGCTGAAGAGGCAGCTGCAAAGAAGCAAGAGGTCGCAGAGCTGCAGGCGCTGTGGGCCCGCATGGCAGAGGAGCAGGTGTGTGTGTTTGTGGAAGTAATGTAAGAGGCATTGAGTAAGTGGGAGATTTGGCCAGGGTGAAATTCCACTCCTTTTAGCGTTGTTTTACCAATTCCATTACTTGAAGACGGGACTCTGTTGCTTATTCTGTGTGTGTTCACTAGATTGCTGCTACCCTACCTGTGATCACTCAGCTGTGGTCCAGACAAAACCACGTTTTGCAACAGAGTTGACACTTTACATGACTATAATCCAGGCTGTAAATTAAAATGAGCAGTGGAGATGATGCATTGCACTGCTGTGGTATTCATATGCAACCTCACCTTGTATTGGAGAGCAAACACGGCTATGATCAAGGCATACATGCAACGTGCATAGAAGGTAATGCATTGCATGGCTGGAGTTCAATGACCTTACCTTGCAGGTTTCATACTTATTTCCAAGCCAGCCATGGTTGCTGCCAATTCTCCGCGCCTCTCTTAAGATTTCTTAAAAAAAGGTCTTGGGATCTGAGTTCAATTCATGGTTTGATCAATTTTTGTTTGGTGGCCATGGATGTGGTTTGCGCTGAGCGCGACTATTGCTTAAATTTGTTTAGAGATTGTGCCTTGAACTAGGTAGCTTGTTCCTTCTAATTGCAGACAACCATACATGTAAACCATTTTGATTGCATTTTTTGTCTGATACAAGGCAAAACTTTTGTCTAAGGTGAGGTTGCTTGTTGCCTTTTTTGGTTGCAGGCTGCCATGGATGCTGCAGACGCTGAGCGTATGCGCAAGCTTGCATCTGAGCTGCAAGAGTTCAACAAGCTGCGACAAACAGAAATGTCTGAGAGGGAGCGCCTGGAGAGGTGTGTTGCGCTGTTGGCGTTGGGGCTGTCTTTTTCATATGTGTGAGGGGCGGCAGGGAAAAGATGATCATTGAAGCCAATGTCCAAAGCTTGCTTATACCTGGCAGATTGTGTTGCGGCGTGCTAAATGGTCGGAAGGATGAGGCTGAGGGAAGGTGGTTGCAGGGAGTTTGAGAAAGCCTGGCAGGTGAAATCTTGCAAGACCCATGACGCTCGCAAGATCAGCAAGACCAAGTTTGTTCAGGGCCCATCATTGTCCCTCTGCATTTCTTTTGTGGCGCCTGGAGGCTTCTCATTTTCATGAGGCTATGAGTTCAGCTTATGTGCATGGATGGCATGTTAAAAGAAGGGAGAAGAAGAAAGAACTCTGCAGACCAAAACAAAGGGTAGTGCTTGCAATGTTGTATTGATGCAGGATGTATCTACCATGCTGTTTCCATCTCAGAAAGCTCAGAGTTTGTGAATGTCCTGCAGTGTGCCTCAAACAGAAGCATACCTCTGCTACATGCAGTGGAACCAGCATGATTGTCCCCACATGCATGTGACACCTTTTCTTCTCATGCTGTAGAATCAAAGAGAGCTGTGCAATCATAGAGAGCATGATTGTCCCGACATGCAAGTGACACCTTGTCTTTCCATGCTGTACAAGCATAGAGAGCATGATTGTCCCCACATGCCAGTGACACCTTGTCTACCCATGCTGTACAATCATAGAGAGCATGCTTTACAAGCATAAAGAGCATAATTGTCCCCACATGCATGTGACACCTCTTCTTCTCATGCTGTGCTATCAGAGAGCTAGATCTGCGCATCTTGCAAGAAGCACTGGCCAAGGAGGCAGCCCAAGAAGAAGCAGAGGCGGCTCAGCGTGCAAAGCGTACAGAGCAGATCCGTGCGTACCGGCACCAGCTGGCCAGTATGATGGAGAAGGATGCAGAGGACCAAGGAGTGCGGGACGCCATGATACAGGTGGGTCATCAAAAGTGGAGGTTGCTGATATTCCGACTGACATGCACAGACAGCAGGCATGGATGTGCATGTCAGGAAAGGACACAGAGGGCTAAGGATTGCACAATGCCATGAACCAGGTGGGTCATTAAAGTGAAGTTTGCTGTTAAGCTGATTGAGCTGTACAAACAGCAGGTATGGATGTGCATTTTGGAGGAGGACGCGGAGAACCAAAGCAGTGCACAATGCCATGAACCAGGTAGGTCATCAAAGTTAAGATCGCTGTTAAGCTGATTAAGATGCTTAAACAGCAGGCATGGATGCTCATGATTGAGGAGAATGCAGAGGGCCCCCGGGGCTCCTTGATGTAGAGGGTGGAGTGTGATGTAGAGAATGATAGGAAGGTGCTTTGGGTGAGAGAGCCTGCAGAGGACTGCAGGGCTCCGGGGTGCCTGCGTAAGTGAACTTGCATACCAGCACAACCATCAAGCTTGGGAGGAGAGCTCAGGGGCTACATGAGTATGCAAGGATCCATGCATGAATTTTGTGCATCTGATGCATGCTGGGGGCTACATGGGTATGCAAGGATCCATGCATGAATTTTGTGCATCTGATGCATGCTGGGGGCTACATGAGTATACAAGGATCCATGAATGAATTTTGTGCATCTGATGCATGCTGGGGGCTACATGAGTATGCAAGGATCCATGCATGAATTTTGTGCATCTTATGCATGCCAAATACTGAGTGGATGCATGGCGATCTCTCCTCAGCTCGCCTCAAGGAAATTGACGAACACGATGCCTAAAGTCCGGGTGTGGCAGATGCATTCCTCCTTGCTCCCTGTTGCACGCAGGCCGTGGCAGATGCGCAGCAGCGGAAGCAAGATGAGGAGTGGGCGATGCGGGAGCGCGCGCGGCAGCAGCTCATGGCTGAGGTGGATGCGATCCGGCAGGAGCAGATCAGGGACAAGCAGGCGCGGCAGCTGGCAGCCTTGGAAGAGGAAATGCGGTACAAGATGCAGATTGACAAGGTGGGTGATGGAAAAGAGGATGATGTGCGGTACAAGATGTAGATAGACAAGATGGTAGATAGAAGGGAGGATGGTGTGTCATACAAGATGCAGATCAACAAGGTGTGTGATGGAAGGGGAGGATGATGTGCAATACAAATTGCAGATCAACAAGGTGTGCGATGGAAGAGGGTATGATGTGAGTTACAAGATGCAGATACTCAAGGTGGTTGATAGAAGGGAGGATGATGTGCAATACAAGATGCAGATCAACAAGGTGGATGATGGAAGTGAGGATGAGATGCGGTACAAGATGCAGATTGACAGGGTGTAAGATGGATGGAGAATAGGATGAGATGCGGTACATGATGCAGATCGACATGGTGGGTTATGGAAGGGAGATGCAATAGACACTTTGCTCAAAAGGGACAGGTATAATCAGGTGGCTGCAGGCAGCTATTTCCCAGGCGCAGCACCTGTGATGAGCAGGGCTGTTTGTTGGATAGTACGGGTAATGGGTGGGTTGAAGTGGAGATGCAGTGCTCAAAACCCTCGACCACAAATTAGAGTGGCACCATCAGTGCAGCATCAGTGAGGAGGAGTCCTCATCAGTGAGGAGGAGGACGATATGCAGTGCAGCATGCATGCGGCATGAGTGAGGGGGAGGATGTGATACAGTGCGGCAGCAGTGCAGCATCAGTGAGGAGGAGGACGCATTAGTGAGGAGGAGGATGAGATGCAGTGCAGCATGCGCGCGGCATGAGTGAGAGGGAGGATGAGATGCAGTGCGCAATCGGTAAGGAGGAGGATGAGATGCAGTGCAGCATCAGTGAGGAGGAGGAGGCACCAGTGGGGATGAGGATGAGATACAATGCGCTAGCAGTAAGAAGGAGGAGTATTAATCAGTGGGGAGAAGGATAAGATGCAGTACCTCATGTGGAAAGTCTGAAGGCAGGACAAAGTAGGAGCACTTCTTTGACTGGAAGTGTCTTGGTCCATGCATGGCAAGCAATGAAAAGGCGACAGAATGCATAAGGTGCCCTTTTTTCTTAACCACCCCCTGCTTCGTGCCCGTTACCGCTCCATGTGTGCTCCTTTTCCATCAAACAGCCAGTCAATCAAACTGTCAATCAATCATTCAAACTATCAATCAATCGACATCACGCGTCATCTTTACAATGCTTGGAGGACTAGCAGGCTTTCATCTTTGTCGTGCGCACAGATGCATTTCTTGACGCTGTCTCTGTGTGATCCCTTTATACAGCACATCTATACAGCACGTCTATCCCTCTGAAAACGTGCCCTAATCTGCTGCATGCATGTGCATCCAGGATGGAGAGCTACTGCGGGCTGACCAAGAGGCAAGGGCGGCACTCCAAAGAAAACGTGCCTTAGAACAGCAGCTCATGGTGCAGACCCAAATGGTGGCGCGTGCACATATAAAGGTGAGGGTGCATAACAAAGAACATGCTCCCCCTGTGGAAGCTCATGTCAGAGGACAGGAAGGAAGCTTTGGACTGCAGCTCTGGCCGGAGACCCAAGTGGCGCATGTACCTCTGAAGCAGAGAAAGGGTACACACAACTGTAGAAAGGCCTCACCTGAGGATGCATATGAAAAGGATTGGGCAACTCTTGCCAACTTGAGGAACGGGCACGGGTGCTGCTGCCTCTTAAATTTGGTGCAAGTGTTTGGCCGCAGCATATTCAGTATGCTGAACTATCATGTCCTCTCAAAGCAGGGATGCACAGCAATCAGGAGCATCTTTCTTTAAAAGTCCCGGAAGACTTCAATCACACAACGACCATCACTTGCAAAATAAATCCAAATGGCCACGGACCGACCAATACAATCATTAGTGCAAAATTAGCTGCCATTTTTGTGGCCTTACCGCCCGGGCACACTTTTATAGCAACCGAAAGTGCTTCTGCTGATGAGTCTTGGTTGATTTGAGAGCTAATGGTCAGCAAAGAACTACACAGCAGCTTCAATCATGAGTTCATAGAGTTGCCTAAACATGTTTTTATGCACAGTTTCTACGAGCACACACGTTTGTGCACTCTGTTTTCTTCTCCACTACTTAAATGTGCGCACAAACACATATATGTACGCTTGTGAACATGTGCACAGGCAGCTGAAGAGGATGATAAATTACGAGCACTAGAGAATGCCCGCCTGGGAGAGACGGCTTACATGTCAAAGGTCAAGGATACCCTGAAGACCACGGATGCGCCCCAATGGTATGGGCGTAAGAAATTCAACTGGTACACATGAGCAAGCAGGTGCCTCCACCAACCTAGCAAGGCGCTGCCTTGGGACGCATGACCGGCGGTGAGGAGGTGCCATTGCACCTGCCCTTGCATCTAAGAGCTTGCGAATCAGGGGAAATGGAATGTTGTCGGTAACCAGTAGGCACCCACACTTGCTTGCTAGTTAGGGTTCCTTTCTGTAGAGCATGCGGCCTGTTTTTGTTTGGCCTAGTCCTTTCTTCTCACTTTTTATGTAGGCAGGTGATGGATTTTCTTCAAGTTGCTGGGCGTGGTTGCCAAGCTGCTGGTCAGGTGTTATAACACACACACATGACGAGACTGCCCCATTCCTAGTTCCTACTCTATTTGCTTTCATTTCCTTCCATTCCCACCTTGCCTGTTCTCCTGCCCATTCAATCTCTGCATTCTCACTGTATACCATACTGATATGCTAAAATGGAATCGCCATGGAGCCTTTTGAAGGACAAAGTCGTGTGGAAATGGACGGAAAAGGACGATTACAGACGGGATGGTCCATCAAGCACGTTTTGAGGGGATCTCAGAGTTTGCGGCCATCAGGCCTTCTAACCTTTCACGCTGGAGCTTTCTGAGCCACCTACGATCTTTGAGGTCAAGGAAAGGCAAGGAAAGGGAAGAGAAGGGAGGGGAGAGGAGGGGGAAAGGGAAGGGAAGGGAAAGGATAAGAAAGAAAATGGAAATACATATTTCATGTCAGAGAGGGCATCATTTCAAGTTGTTTGGACCTGTAGGAGCAGCAAAGTTGGACCTGTAGGAGCTGCTTTGAGCAGCAAAGTTGGACCTGTAGGCATGTGTGCCTACAGGTCCAACTTTGCTTTGAGCAGCCTGAGATGCAAGACCTGAGGCGAAGGGATTAAAGAAGAGGCTTGAGTACTAGGGTGTGGAGGGTGACTGGTCGAGTTTGAAGAGCCCGAGGCATGAGAAGATATGGTCATTCAAGGAAGGATAGGTAAGGCAGGATTTCAGCTTTAGGGGGGAAAATGTAGAAGCAAGCAAAAAACGACAGAGGCGATGAGACATACCATTGATTCAGGGAAGGAAAGGAAAGGGTCACATAACTGTACATGCCTTTGTGGGCAGCTAGCTGAAACAGGAAAGGTGCCTGTAATTAAACCAGTCCGACCTAGAGAACAAGATTAAAAAACATGAAACTCAGTCACAGCATTTCAAGCACGATGACATGAACTTGGCTAATCCTAGGACATCAGCCTGGTTTATGAGGTCTTTAAGACATGGTGCGCTACTTGGGTTTACATTGGAAACTTACAGCCCAAATCTCTGGCTGATCCGTAGTTGGTGAAACATTCTCAATCAGCTTTCACAAGGTTCACAACAAGCAAGCAAGAAACTTGAACAGTGTGCCAAGCACATTTGTTGCAAAATTGAAGCTCATGCGGGCACCTATTTCCGTAAAGCCGTTCGGTATCCACTCAAGGTTGTGACTGGACAGGCGTAAGCATGCCTTGCTTGTCTCAGTGGAATAAATATATGAGATTCAGGGAAGGGATACATTGGCCAGGGGGTGATTGGGCCCTTGAGTTGCTAAAGTCTCAAAGGGGGGCCTTATGTTACAAAGCGAATGGTCACTATGGTTGCAATAGTAGAAAGGGGGGGGGCCATGTATTTTCCTTCCTTCCCTCTCTCTCTCTCTCTCTCTCTCTCTCTCTCTCTCTCTCTCTCTCTCTCTCTCTTTCTTCTTTCTTTCTTTCTTTCTTTCTTTCTTTCTTTCTTTCTTTCTTTCTTTCTTTCTTTCTTTCTTTCTTTCTACAATGGAGGTGTTCAGCCGGGTCGTTTGGTTGATCTGCTTGTGGCTGGTCTCAGCCTGCCAGAAGTTAACCCATAAGCTTGGACACAACTTGCAAGCCCACCTGGAGCCTAACCTTGAGGGTTGCTGTTGCTGTCAATGGGGTTTCTTGTACAACCTTGCGGACGAGCTTCATAACCACTCTGCTCAGTATGAAATGCAGAAGACTTCCATGCAAAGATGTGCTGACAGGAATTTTTCAAACAAAACAAAAGCAGCTCAGCAGCGCAATGCAATCAGCCTGCACTATAGCGTTTACAAGTACTTGCCTCTTCTTTTTGTAGCTTTGTGGTGGAGGGGATTCAAGGCTCCTTTGAGCAAATGTGTCTCCTTTTCCTTAATTGATGTAGGGGAGCATCCTCTGCCTGCGTAGTTTTTCTTTTCTTTTTCTTTTTTTTTGCCTTTGCTGTGGCAAACTGCAGAACTTCTGCATATTTTTACAGTGCGGTGGCTTGCTGTGTGTATACGCAGTGTGTGTATGCGTGTGTGTGTGCATGTGCGTGTGCGTGTGTGTGTATGCGTGTGTGTGCATGTGCGTGTGCGTGTGCGTGTGTGTGTGTGTGTGTGTGTGTGTGTGTGTGCAAGTGTGTGTGTGCAAGTGTGTGTGTGCACGCGCGCGCGCGCGTGCGTGCGTGCGTGCGTGCGTGTGTGTGCGTGCGTGCGTGTGTGTAAGTGTGTGTGTGTGTGTGTGTGTGTGTGTGTGTGTGTGTGTGTGTGTGTGTGTGTGTGTGTGTGTGTGTGTGTGTGTGTGTGTGTGTGTGTGTGTGTGTGTGTGTGTGTGTGCGTGCGTGCGTGCGTGCGTGTGTGCGCTTTATATGCTTCAAGTACAACAACACATTTTGAACTGAATAATTTAGAATGCAAAATGTTAAATTTAATACAAAACCAATACTGGATTAAATTTGTCTAGATCAGCTTGATATGACATATCTAAAAAGGACTACCTATACAGTCAATCATTAAATCTTCTAATATTTCTTTAGATACCAGGTATATCAGAGTGATTGCCCGAAAACAAAGGGGCTGAACCAAAGAACAAAGGGGTGCATGAGAAGGATACAGTAGTAAAGTTAAAATTACAACAACAAGATGTCTAATAACCTTACGGCAGATGAGAGGAGAAGGGAGAAGGAGCTGGAGGAGGCCCGTAAAGCAGGCCTGGCGCCTGCAGCGCTGGACGAGGATGGTCGGGAGATCAACCCGCACATTCCACAGTACATGACCAGCGCGCCATGGTACCTGAACAAGGACAAGCCTACTCTACAGCATCAGCGTAACTGGCTGGGCAAGGACAAAGATGACTTCCGCTGGTATGACAAGGGCGCCAAGGTGTTCCAAGCCACCAAGTGGCGCAAGGGGGCCTGTGAAAAGTAAGTTGTGTAGGCGCGTGTACAAGTTCTATGTCATGAGCACTTATGGCATGCACAAAGCAATAGTCATTTCAGCCACTTACGTGTGCATGCCCAAAAACTGCATGCGGTGCAGGATGTGTAAACACTTTTGGGTGCACACATGCACACACACACGCGCACGCACGCATGCGCGCGCGCACACACACACACACACACACACACACACACACACACACACACACGCACACACACACGCACACACACAGAGACAACACACTCTCACGCACGTGCACACACACACACACGCATGCACGCCCGCACATGCGCACACACGTACACGCACGCACATACACACACACGCACATGCACACGCATGTACACACGTACCCAAACACTCACCCCCCCCCCCCAAACATATGATGCACATGCACATACTCACAAGTGGGTGGTTGATTCCCGCCCCACTTAAGCCTGCTTGAGCAGTTGCACAACGCCATGGGGTGTACTTGGTAGCTCCTGAGCATCATTAAGTGTACTTCAACATTCATATGAGGCCATTTCAAGCAAGCTGAGGAGTGCCTCAATATCTGCTTAGGACAAAACACGGCATGCATCTAATACGATCCCATGCAACCATGCACTCGTACTTCAAGCCACCCAGCTGTGGCTCCACGTCGCTCAAGGCCAAGGACCGCTTAGAGCAACTGCGCTTCCTGGCAGGAATCTCGTGTGTGTGTATGTGTTTTTATTATGCCTCGTGTGTGTATGAGGCCATACATACAGGCAACAATGCATGCTTACTTTCCTGTATGCTGCGCATTGTATATGCATGCACAGCTACCGCTCCATGTAGTACAAGAACAAGGAATGCCTGGAGCATGAATACCTGAATGCACACGGAACTGAACGTGCACAAAACTTGATGCATGGACACCTCATCGCACGCACAGTTGCGGCTCCATGCCTCACAAAACTAAGGAAGGCAGCCCTTGGCTCTCCCTGGAGCATACATACCTCAATGTGCACGAAGCTCAATGCATACATACCTTGATGCTCGCGCAGCTGTGGCTCCATGTCACACAAAACCAAGGATTGCCTGGAGAGGCCGCGCTCCAAGGGCGCCAAGCTCACCAACAAGAACATCGCTGCAGATGACAAAGTGGAGGACATTGGGCTGACGGACTTTGAAGCTAAGCGGGACCGCTGGAATGGCTATGACGCCAGGGACTATGCGCAGGTGAGTGTGTGTGTACGCGTTTGTGCGTGCGTGTGTATGGGAATGGACTGTTAATGTGAGCTGTCCTTGCGGCTGGGCATCAATTGGTGCAGCAATCTAGTTGTGCCAGCATGTATGCGCTCATGCAAACGTGTATGTATGCATCTCCTGTGGTGTGCGGTTGCTTTGCCTATTGCACCTTGACCTCCCTGTCTGAGGCACCACCTGTGCTCAACTTCCGTACTGCTTTGAGCACGCTTGAATGCCTGAGGCACCAGCGGCGCTCGATCTCTGTACTGCTGTGAGCCCGCGTGAATGCTCGTGGAGCTGTGAGCATGCTTTTGAGAGATGACAAGCATCAGAGCAGTTCCTATGGTTTGATGCCCCATGGAAGGGTACCAGAGTCATCATTCACAGGGAGCACTGGAGACCACTGTTGAGCATTGGAAGCACCAGTAGGCACATTGTGCCAACATTCTGTGCCTTGCCAGTGTGCTTGCAGCCCTCACGCCAACAGCCTGCGCTCCTGTGTGGGCAGGTCGTTGACTGCCGTGAGCACCTGCAGGCTGTCTTGTCCTGTGTGTGAAGTGGCAACAGACAGCTGACAGCTGACCACTGCATGCTCATGCTGCTGCTGTGTGTGTGGGCAGGTCGTTGACTGCCGCGAGCACCTGAAGGCTGTGTCTTGACCTGTGTGTGAAGTGGCAACAGGCAGCTGATGGCTGACCGCTGCATGCTCATGCTGCTGTGTGTGTATGTGTGTTTGTGTGTGTGTATGAGTGCGTGCGTGCGTGCGTGTGTGTATGAGTTCGTGCGTGCGTGTGTGCGTTTATGAGTGCGTGCGTGTGTGCGTGCGTGCGTGCGTGCGAGTGTGTGTGTGTGTGTGTGTGTGTGTGTGTGTGTGTGTGTGTGTGTGTGTGTGTGTGTGTGTGCAGGTCATTGACCGCTATGAGCACCTGGAGGCTGTGTCTTGTCCTGTGTGTGAAGTGGCAACAGGCAGCTGATGGCCGACCACTGCATGCTCATGCTGCTGTGTGTGTGCAGGTCATTGACCGCCATGAGCACCTGGAGAGCATCCGGAAGGAGATGAAGCAGAAGGAGGCTGCGCAGCAGATGTACAATGGCCAAAAAGTCACTGCAAACCAGGTGAGCATAGATGAGCATGGGTGGCATGCGCGAGAAGGATGTGTCGCAGGCGTTCAAGGGCCAATAGATCACTGCAAACCAGGTGAGCATAGGTGAGCATGGGTAGCATGCGCGAGAAGGATGTGTCGCAGGCGTTCAAGGGCCTGAGCGTCACTGCTAGCAATGCGGTGTGCACGAAATTGGAGGACGCGCGGTGCTGCTGGTGTACGAGAGCCGACAGGCTTTTGCAGACCAGGTGAACAGAAAGGGGACGAGCAGCAGGTGCACCTTAGCTATGATGTCTCTGTCAGTCGAAAGCGAAATGGGATGGGGATGCAGCGAGGATAAGTACACATATGTGGAGCGTAATGGGAATGGGAATGGGCAGCAGGTAAAAAGCCATTCAATGGTTGGGTCTTGCAAACCAGGCAAGTGTGTTTGGGCATGTCCCTCCCCTGAGAAAGGGACCTTCTCCGCCTCCACATTTAAGCGTCTTGAGGTTCATAAGGCGAAAAAAGGGGGGAATCATGTCACGAGCCGGAGAAAGTGAACGTAAACATCAAGCGGCTTTATGGGGTAGAAAGGAGGAAATCATGCCCTGTGCTGGCAAGAGAGAGAGAGAGAGAGAGAGAGAGAGAGAGAGAGAGAGAGAGAGAGAGAGAGAGAGAGAGAGAGAGAGAGATCCTGCCTGACCCTAGGTGGAAAGGCAGCGAGCGCATTGGCACACAACAAGACATGCATGCCGATGATTTTGGTGAGGTGTTTGCATGCGGTTATAAGCAAGCGTGCATCTAGACTGTGAGAAAAAATCGACCTTGATTTTGGGACGCCAGACTATTTTCGAGTGGTGTGTACAGGCGCCTGCGTTGAATGGCTGGTTTGCACGTGCATTGTGTGGCACTGTGTTTTTTCAGGTCATGTTCCCCCTTACTTTGACACCTCCTGCTGTCGTCACCCACCACAGTGTTTTGAGATCTGCTCCCAGCTTGTCTGTTGTGAGGTGCGAGCGTGCAAGGGCATTGGTAACCATGCAGGTATGCATGATCTTCAGGAGGGTTCTTTTCACACACAACACACACGCGCATACATACACGCGCGCACACACACACACACGCACACAAACACACACGAGCTTACACATGCGTGCATGCAGGGAGACGAAGCTCGCATGGAGGATGACGATGATGCAAAGATGAAAGAGGAGGAGGAGGCAGGTGTGTGGGTGGGTGTGGGTGTGCGCTTGTGCATATTCCTTGTTTTCTGAGTGTTTGGCGGATGAATTGGGAAGGGCATCTATGAAGTGTGTGTATGAGGTTGAGTTGGTTGGGTAGCTTTGCTTTGTTCTTTTGAGCACATCGCTGTGCTGCCTGGGCTTCTGTGAAAGTCACCAGGCGCATCCACCTTGTCTGCACATCTCTGCCCGATCCCATACAGAACAAAATGAGCTTGATGCTGAACACATACCCTCTTTTTTGCCAGCGTTGCTTGCTGCTGTGCCTCAGCTGCCTCAGGTGTTGATGAGGTCAAACACTTTCCTGACCCCCTCTTCTTCCTCACCCTCTCACCTTGCCAGCATTGCTGTGCTAAGCTGCCTCAGGTGTTGATGAGGTCCCCTGAACCCCCCCCTGAACCGCATCACTGGGGGCTCCAAAAATACGCCTTGGCTTTGATAGCCATGCATGTCCTCCTTTCCCCGGCACAGCTGTGCTGCTTAGCTGTACTGCAAGACTTCCTTTGCTGGGCTGTTTGGCTGTACTGGTTGGCAATCCTGCTTAGCCGGGCTGCCGAGCTGTACTGCCGCTCCTATTGTTGACGCAGCTGTGTCGCTGCTCTATGCCGCCTCAGGTTTCGCTGAGGTCAAGAAGCGCGTGCGCACGACCGCTGGAGGCTCCACAGGCTCAGTGCGCAACCTGCGTATCCGAGAGGACACTGCCAAGTACTTACTTAACCTGGATACCAACAGCGCCTACTACGACCCCAAGTCAAGGTACGTGGGCTGGCATTGGGATGGGTTGGGTAAAGGTGCCGCTCTGTGTTTGAGAAGGTAACAACATGCACCAGCTCAACTTGGAGTCCAACAGTAGGTGTTGAGATGTTGGAAGTTATGGGCTGGCTGAGGGCAATGCTCTTGTGTTCTCGACCTTTGCACGCAGCAACCCTTACTCTAGATTGTGTGACTTGTGATTTGTGCATGCACCAATCTTTACTCTAGATTGTGTGACATGTGATTTGTGCATGCACCAATCTTAACTCTAGCTTGTGTGACTCGTTATGTCGACTTTTAAGCTGGCACCCACAGCATATTCAGAACTCATGAGTGGTGGTGCATAGAATGAAACTCTTTGTGCTGACAGGTATCGCGCATGCGCGCGCGTGCACACACACACACACACACACACACACACACACACAAACACACGCACACATGCATGCATGCATGCACACGTAGGTCCATGCGTGAAGACCCTCAGCCAGACAAGCCTATGCATGAAAAGACTTTCTTTGGAGACAACTTTGTGCGCAAGAGTGGGGACTACTTGGCTTGGCAGGACCTGCAGCTGCATGCCCTGCAGTCGAGTGAGAAGGGTGTGGAGCTGAACGTCATGGTAAGTGCTGAGCTATGTGTTTTTCGGGTGCTTGGGGGTGTGTTTTTGCTGCAGGGTTTTGCATGCTTGACATTAAACATAGAAATTAAACATGCTGTTGGAATCCTTGTGTGCATGGTTGTGTGTGTGCGTACCTCAGGAAAAAGCTGAGGGCCTGCGCTTTTCTTGGGAAGTTTGGCCTGCACGCCGGCAGCTCCAGTGCTATCTCCCTTTTTCATTCCACCTTGCCTGGTTTGAAGTTTAGTGGCTCCACTTGTTTACTCATACAGGTTGTACTCACAGGATTGTTAACCCTGACCATGTACCCCTGCTCTGGTGTAGGGCACAGAGCGTGCCCTTCCATGATTCCTCAAATTGTTGATGCACCTGCTGACACTCTGCACGGGGGCCGGCACTTTGTGCTGCTGATAATGGGGCAACGACACTTAGCATTGCTGCTGACACGCTGCAGTGCGGCTGACACTTTGCACTGCTGGTGATGAGCAAACTCAGATGCTGAACCTCTCCATGAGGCTAATCTCACGCAGAAATTTGAATCCTGAGGCATTGCAAAGCCTGGAACTGTGTCGCTGCTCAGGGCCATCACTGAAGGACAATCATGAACTCAAAACATGTTTGTGTTGATGCCAGCACCTCATGTTCTGCTTCCTGCCAATGTTTGAAGCTCAAATGCTCTAATGCATTTGCACCTACCCTGCTCAATTGTACCTGCTCAATTGTACCTGCTGGCTATGCATATTTGCTCAATGCTTGGTCCTCATACCTACTGAGGCTAGCATTTTATGCCCTGCAGTCTGTACTCAGCGCCTGCTCTTCTCACTTCATTTGTTCTTTTCTTGCACTTTGCATGCGTGGCATGCAGCACACTGGGCTTCTTGTTGTGCTTTTTGGAAATGGCCCGCAGCAAAGTTTGCTGTTCTGCACAACTCCATGCAACCCTCTTCATTGCCTTGACACTGCCGTGCTTCTCGACCTGCCAACAGGCAAGGCGCGTTGCGAACTTCCATGCGGGAAGCATATGAGCTACAAATGCAGTTCTGATTCTGCTTGCATGCAATCCACAAACACCCGCAAATGCCCCCTTGCTTTACACACCTGCTCGTCTAACCCAACGCCTGTAACTTCATTGTAGCTCAACGCCTGCTACTTCACTGTAGCCCACCGCTTGCAGCTTTAGTATAGCCCAATGCCTGCAACTTAAGTGTAGCCAAATGCCTCCACCTCGGTGTGGCCCAGGCCTGCAGCTTTAGCGTAGCCCAACCCCTGCAGCTTAAGCACCGCCCAACGCCTGCAACTCCAGCATCAGCATTGTACACATCCATGCACCGGCAATGACCTGCATCACACGCACACGTTTGTTTTGTTGCACGTGTTCATCTTTATCTGCTCACACAGACAATGTTTGTTTTTGTTTTGGCCTGATACATGCATGACAATATTTACGTATATGTGCGCACTGGCGCTGACACACTTGCACATGTGCACGCGCACGCACACACACTCGCACACACACAGCACGCGCACACACACACACACACGTACGCACACAACCTGCTTCCACAGGCCAACCC
This sequence comes from Dunaliella primolecta, assembly GCA_914767535.2. Classification (NCBI taxonomy): domain Eukaryota; kingdom Viridiplantae; phylum Chlorophyta; class Chlorophyceae; order Chlamydomonadales; family Dunaliellaceae; genus Dunaliella; species Dunaliella primolecta. Next base: position 1,376,351 of record OU611758.1, on the reverse strand, counting down.
GTCTATCTCTGAAAAGCTGTATGAGCAGTTTAAGAAGAAGAAGAACTCGCTTAACAAGGTCACAAAGGAGGACATCCTCAACAAATATGGCAGCTGTGCAGGTAAGTGCGGCTGGCCAGCAGCCTTGTGCGCTCATTGCATGGTGAGATGGAATAGTGGGCATCGAATGCACCTGCACTCATACCACATCATGCACCTATCGTGTTTATTTATGAGAGCACGCTGAGGATTTTCTGCAGCACAGAGTGGTGTATGCATTTAGAGCAGGAGCTCTCAAGTACCTAATATGCAAAACCATGACGCCGCTCCATTAGGCTCACCCTTCAAGCTGTTGTGTTTCTTGTTGAGTCTGCAGTAACCTCCAGCTCATACTTTCAGCTCCCTTCAGCTTGCGTTTTACACACAAGCGCAGTGTTACACAAAAGTGCAAAGTTGCCCTTTTCAACCCATATGCACTACCTGCACCACCTGCACAAAAAAAAGTTGGAAAGCACATGAAAATGCACGCAAAACTGTCGGAAGCTAGCTTGAGCATGCCGAAGTAGATGTGGGCAGGTGGTGACCGTGAGCATTTTCTTGATGTGTTGTGTGCAGTTTTGGTGTTTGCATAATGCATTTTTGGTGTGCAGGTGTCTGCAGCAGAACTTGCCACATAAAATGAAGAGGGCACACAAAAATGCTCACAAGGCGTAGCTCACGTCCACCAACCGCACACACCTACCTGCCAGCACGCAGCAAACCCTGCCACACCATTGTGCAGATGCTGACAGGCACCTGTTTTGCTGCTGCCCATGGCACAGCCAGCTCTTACGAGCTGATGTCCATTTCTTTCATCTCTCACTTCAATGCCTTGCCCGATTGCACACGCAGAGAAACCACCAGAGGATGTGCAAGCGCTGGCAGGCACCGAGAAGTACGTGGAGTACGACCGCATGGGCCGTGTCGTGCGTGGGCAGGTGTGTATGTGTGTGTGTGTGCGCGCGTGTGTGCGTGTGTGCGTGTGTGTGTATTTGCGTGCGGGGGGGAGGGTGTGTGTGAAGGCACAGTTGGCCTGCATTGACAATATGTACGTGAGCACCATAAAAAATCGTCGTCACACAGGAATCGGAGCACCACCATGCGCAAGGTAGATGCCCTTGCCCTTTGGCACTCTTCATTCAAGCAGCATCCCTGCTCCCTTTTTTGTCAAACTCCATTTTCTACAAAAGTGCACTGTCAACTGCACGTGTCGTACGGACAGCGTCACCGGTGAAAGTGGGATAGGTGAAGGGAGAGTGAAGCAAGCGGCGCTGGAAAGTTGGCAAAGCGCTCATGCTGCAACATAAGATTGCTTCTTTAATTCCACTTACTTGAGACAGCTGTTTCATAACCACATGGCCATCAAGTCAGTGTTTAATCACTGTTCAAGCACTACATTTCACCGATTTAAGACAGTTGTTTGTTGAACATGTGGCCATGAAGGTGGTGTGTGCAAACCGCTGCTGAAATGTCAATGCGCAAGGGCTGGACCGTTTTTCCAGGCGCTTGCCCCCACTTGTCTTGCTTCTTCTTGCATGGAGTGCTTTCTGCTTGTGCAAGCCAGCAGTTTTCAGTTGTGCGCTCTGAGCTGGCAGCAGCATCGACGCCGATGAAGAGCATTCAAACTGGCTGATTATATTCGTGCTGCTCACTTACAATGCTCTAGAATTACTCTGAGGCAACTGCTGCTGCTGCTGCTGCTGCTGCAACTCTTACTCGGTAGAATGTGTGGTGTTAGGGTTATAAACCCTAAATCCTGAACCCTACTTTCCCTAACAAAAAAATGTGTCATAACCCAGGGTATTAATCCTAACGTGGAGTGATGCGTAACCTTCAGTACTAACCCTTATTTGGAGTAGTTAGTGACATGCATATAAGCAGCCCTGACACCTCGCACGTGCATGTAAGCAGCACCATCTCACACAAGCTTTGGTTGTCTGTGCAGGAGAACAAAACGCGCAGCCGCTACGAGGAGGACGTGTTTATCAACAACCACAGCGCTGTGTGGGGGTCCTACTGGAAGGATGGGAACTGGGGTTACGCATGCTGCCACCAGGTGAGTTGACCCCATGTGTTCCTGTTTAAAAAGCGTTGGTACGCAACTTGCATATCATTGACACACAGGGAAGGTGTCTGTACCATCAGGGGGGGCTGTGCATGCTGCCACTAGGTGATTTGAACCAGGAACATAGTGTTTCATTTTGGAAAGCAGCGGTTCACAATATTCTTTACTTGAAATCGCTATACCTCATTGCTGTCCAATGCAGCTTCTGCTGCATAGGCCTTAATATGGGCTTTGCTCATAGCGTAGGAAAAGCAATTATCCTATGAATTGTGCTTGCATAAATACACTTCCTATAGGATTGCATGTAGATGCCATGCAATCTGCTCTGCTTGGGCCATACATCTAAGTGTTGCTGACATTTTAAGAGTATCCTTGCACCCTTCTCATATGCTTGCAGTGATGCATGCAGAGCTCCAACAGCACAAGCTATGCTGGCCATACCCCTCGGTGGTACAGGTACCACGATATGCCTGCAGGACCCTCATGTACCATGATATGCATGCAGACACTGCACAACTCCTACAGCATGGGCATCCATGCTGTGAGCATGGTGTGAGTATGCACGCCTTCATGCACCCTCCTCATGTGCAACCATGCTCGCAGACGTTGCGCAACTCCTACTGCACTGGCCGTGCGGGCGAGAAGGCCTCCGCTGATGTGGCAGCGCAGATGATCACCAACATGCAGAACAAGGCACGCGAGGCTGAGGCGGATTTACAGAGGTGAGCAGCGCAGATGGTTGTGGGCTTGTGCATGTTAGCAGTGCAGCTGACCACCAGCATGCAGAACAAATACGTGAGGCTGAGGCGGACTGAAAGAGGTGAGCAAGAGAGTAAGGGAAGGACCTGCTGATGTGGCAGCGCAGACGATCACCAGCATGCAGAACAAGGCTCGTGAAGCTGAGTGGGATTTACAGAGGAGAGGAGAGCAGCGCAGATCATTGTGGGTTTATGCACATTAGCAGTGCAGCTGGCGACCAACATTCAGGACAAGGCATGTGAGGCTGAGGCAAACATATGCTGAGGTAAGCAGAGGTGAAAGAGAAAGCCTCTGCTGATGTGACAGTGCAGGTGATCGCCAATATACAGGGCAAGGCACATGAGGCTGAGGCAGACTTGCAGAAGGAAGCAAGAGCTTCACCAGTGGTTAATTGTGCACGCTCCTGGCCCCCATCACATTGTCTCTATCCATACTTTGGCTCTCAGTGTGTATGGGTGCATTCAAAAGGTTTGAGCTGTGCTCGCCTCTTATTGGAATAGAGCATAAAAGGAGGATGGATATGATGACCAATGCATGCGTTTCTGCGCTCGTGTGTGTGTGTGTGTGTGTGTGTGTGTGTGTGTGTGTGTGTGTGTGTGTGTGTTAGGAGAGGGGGGGGTCCATCAGACCACTTCAGTCACAGCTTCGAAGGCAGCTGCGATGAGGTACACTCGCATTTTCATCTGCCTGGTTTCAGAGCAACAACCCATTGCTGTTGCCCCCCTCCACCCAGGCAAACTTGCGTCCCACTGCTTGTAGTGGCATACACAACTGAATGGATCTGGCATGGAGCCCATTACCCTCACATTCTGTTGCTGCTATTTGCTGGTGCTATGAGCAGAGCTGGATACATGAACATGCTGAGGCGGAGGTCCCTATTTTTTTTGCTTAGCACCATATGTCATAATCTCACTGTTTGCTGACACCATGAGCAGAGCTGGATACATGAACATGCTGAGGCGGTGGTCGCTGTTGCGTTGTGCTGTGATCACCTCATATTACGATCTCACTGTTTGCTGACACCATGAGCAGAGCTGGATACATGAACATGCTGAGGCGGTGGTCGCTGTTGCGTTGTGCTGTGATCACCACATATTACGATCTTGCTGTTTGCTGACACCATGAGCAGAGCTGGATACATGAACATGCTGGGGCGGTGGTCGCTGTTGCGTTGTGCTGTGATCACCACATATTACGATCTTGCTGTTTGCTGACACCATGAGCAGAGCTGAACACCCAGACATGCTGAGGCGGTGGTTGCTGTTGCGTCGTGCTGTGAGCACCTCCCATTGGGTTGCTATGCTCAGCATGCGCTACAAACAAAGCTGGTACTTGTATCTATGAGTGTATGACTGTGTCTCACTCAGACGTGCTGGGGCAGTGGTTGCTGTTGCTTGCGCTGTGAGCCCCTCCCTATTTCTTGCTACGCTTCTCGCGCCATGCAGAGTTGAATACACTGACCTGCTGAGGCAGTGGTTGCCACCCTTCATGCTGTGAGCCCCTCCCTATTTCTTGTTACGCTTCTCGCGCCATGCAGAGTTGCTGAGGCAGTGGTTGCCACCCTTCATGCTGTGAGCCCCTCCCATTCTATTGTCCATGCAATCGCAGGCGCCGTGAGCAAAGCAAGCTCAATGAAGCCAAGCCGGCTGTGGATGTGTGGGGCAGTGACACGGCAGATGTGGAGCTGGATGAGGCCAAGGTGGGTCCATGCTTGTGTGTGTGTGTGTGTCCGTGCGTGTGTGTGTGTGTGTGTGTGTCCGTGCGTGTGTGTGTGGTGTGTGTGTGCGTGCGTGCGTGCGTGTGTGCGTGCGCGTGTGTGTGTGTGCGTGCGTGTGTGTGTGTGTGTGTGTGTGTGTGTGCGTGCGTGTGTGTGTGTATGTGTGTGTGTGTAGGCTGTGCTGATCAAGATGGGCAAGGAAGAGACAACGCAGCCGCCTCCTATCAGTGTGTATAGTGCAAGTGATCCTAACTCTCTGCTTATGTGGTCGCGTGCACATCCTTGCAGGTTAAGGCTGCACTGGCCAAGATGGACAAGGAGGATGCGGAGGCTGTGGCATCGGGTGGCGAGAAGCGCAAGTACAACTCGCTAGACTCCGGAGAGGTGCGTTGATCCCGTGTGCTCAGGTTTGCCGCGCTGTACCTGAGATTAATGCCGATTAATGCCGATTGATGCCGATAAATGCCGCGCTGTACGTGAGATTCATGTTTTGGACGTTCTTTGACCGCTTGAAGTTTACTCTCCCTGTGGACTTGGCTTGAGAGGGGGGGAGGGTGGGACCTTCATGCCAATTGATGCCTAGAATTCCATAGAAACAGTCACGAGCACCTTATGCCCATTGATGCCTATGCCTCCTCTTCCTTTTTCCCTACCTGTAGACTTCATGCCCTGCTGGCCTGTAGCCTTGCTCGCTTTCTTTGCTCCTTGCTCTGACTCCAACCCCTGACCTACTCCAGCGCGCTGGTAGAGATTGTGTCCATGCTTCCTGCCTGCCTGGTCAAAGAACTGGGCTGCTTGAATTTCAAGTGCAGAGCGGCAGGCATCAAGCACTGAAGGACAGCAATGAAGCTTGAAAGCTTGCAAGCATCACAAACACAGAAATGGATAAGACGCATGCTTGCACAAAACGTATGCTCACGCGCTTATGCACACGCACGCACACGCGCACACACACACACATACACACACACACGCACACACACACACACACACACACACACACACACACACACACACACACACACACACACACACACACACACACACATTCACAGGTGGTGACTCCTGAGGAGATGGAGGCCTGGCGCATGAAGAGGGCTCGAGGTGCTGATGACCCCCTCCTGCAAGCCGCCAAATCCAAAGCGGAAAGCAATGGGGAGAAGGCAGCTGTAGGGGGTTACGAGTTGTTATGATTATTGAGATAAATCTAATGGCCATCTTTCTATTTTTGCCAATGAACTGCCAAAGCAATGATACGGAAAATTCCATGTGCTGTGTACAAGTGTGTAGATGATCCCTGTTGTACATTACATGCTAGGCTGGCTTGTAGGAGCACACCTATTAGCTGTTGCTTACATATCATGTGCTGTGCATTTTTTGTATGAAAATAGGTGTAGCAAGCCCAGGTTGCTACCGTCCTTATCAATGCCCTAGCTCTTTTTCTTGTCTGAGAGTGCATGCAAACAAGTTTTCTAAATATCTTAAAATACATGTCTGGAATTTGCCTTTTTTTAAGGTAGGAGAAGTGTGACCGATGGAAATTCAGTCCATTGTTTGTAACTCGTTTGTTGCTGCAAGCCTTCTCTGCAGTTCCACTTGACCATGTCAGCTCACTTCTAACTTGAAGGCAAGATGGCCTTGCTTTTGGGGGGTGGGTCTCTACCATCCCAAAAATAATATAATTTTCATGTGAGAAAGAAAAAAGAAAAACTACGTAGGCGGAGGAAACTCTCCCTACATCAATTAAGGAAAAGGGGACACATTGGCTCAGAAGAGCCTTGGATCACCTCCGCCACGAAGCTACAAAAAGAAGGGCCTAATGGAGATATGGAGGGTTATTGGAAGCACCCGGCTCCATAACCTGGCTGCAAGAATTATTCTTGTTTTCAATAGCACGCCTAGTGGTAACAAGCTTGTTGGCATACATGACTGAATGGGCATAAAGTTTGCAAGCAAGTTTATTGGCGCGTTGGTGGTCAAGTCCCAGATGTTTAGACTGGTTAAGGGTGTGCTCAGTGTAGCAGGTCCCACCAACACCCAAAAGGATGGTGTGGAGAGTCATAACTTTTGCATTAATGTTCTTTCATAGATCTGCATGCTGCCGCTGTGCCGCCCCCAACTGCTGTCCGGGCCTCGCGTCTTCACTTTCATGTGAGCAGATGGAGCTTTTCGTGGATTTAAAGACTTAAAATACTATTAGCTTTGGTGGTACAAGGTTTACAATTGGAATTCAGCTTTCAGCCAGTAAGTTTGGCTGCTCAGCCTATTGAGCGAACAAAACCGAATAAGGAAAAAAATATTTGTCTCACTTGTGCAGGAACAGGCTGAGAAGACATGGCAAACAGGTGGAACAGAAGATTCAAACGTTTCCAATTAAAGCAGCGAAATGAAGGGGTTTGGCAAGTCTCTGTTTGGGAAGGAAAAGTTCAACGTCCAGGAAACATTGATGCACCATGTGTGAACAGCAGTTCAGCTCTGAGAGCGGCACTAAGAAAGCAACAGACTTAAATAGCTTTGGTATTAACTGCAACATAAAGGTTGCATCTCAGAGAAACCTGGAAAAGAGAAGGAAAGGGTCACATCGCTGCCAGCGAGTGAACCTGCCTATGAGGACAGCTTTGCTGAAGCGAAAAGGGTGCCTGTGTCCAAACCAGTCTATCTGGGGAACTGGAGCAATGCATCAAACTTAATCACATCATTCAGGTACGTTGACTTGAACTGGAATGAACCTAGGACATCAGCTTGATTCAAGAAGCCTCCGAGTCTTTATGACATAAAGACGCGATGCACTACTTGGGGGTGCGGAAGCAAGCAGATGCTGGAAACGGTAGAGGATGAACAGGCATGTGGTGTTAGCGGGGCTTAGCGCAAGCTTCAGTGCAAACTGAAAAGGCATGTGCCTCAAACTGAGTCTTATTGCAAGAGTACTTGTTTCAAACAGAATAGAAAAGGTCTACGCCAACCAAAAGGCCGCATGCATAAAGGAAAGGAATTACATTCAGAATATTCGCCCTGCTGATTATCTGATTCAATTTGCAAAGAATGGACATGAAACCAGGGTCTGCTCACAACGCATACATACTTGCTTGTGGAATAACTTAGCCAAGAAAGGGGCACAGAAGGCCCTGGTCCCCCCCCTTGGTAGGAGGTATGCAACTGGCAGGCCTTCCTTAGCCAATATATGGGCTAACTCCTCCAAGCCACTCCAAGCCGCTTGAGATTGATAAGCTTTGCATAGATTCCCTTGCAGCGAAATGTAAAGCACAGCAAGAGTTCAACACTACAATGTTTATGGCGGAGGGAATTCGGGGTTTTTATATGTTAACCCTAAAACCTCTTCTGAGCCAATGTGTCCCCTTTTCCTAAATTGATGTAGGAAGAGCTTCCTCTGCATGTGTAGTTTTCCCCCCCCTTTCCTGGTAATCCAGCGCTTGGCTTTTTAAGCCAGTGTAACACCTGTCTCTCATAAATATAGACATTGTTTATAGAAGCCTTTCAACTTTGAACTCTTATTGTTCTCCAGCTCGGACTGGTTTGAATACAGGCACCGCTTTCGCTTCAGCTAAGCTGCCTATGTAGGCAGGCACAACTATGTACCCCTTTGCTCTCCTTTCAATTTGGTTAATTTGAACACTCCTGACATCATGATCTCTTAAGCTTTCTAAGCAGTAGGGAGCTCTGCACCCCCAAGCAGTGCATCACGCCTTAGAGACTTCATGAATCAGGCTGATGCCCTAGGATTAGCCAAGTTCGTGTCTGCTTGCCTGAAATGCTGTGACTGAGCTTCTAGCTCATTTTGCTTTTTAGTTTGGACTGGTTTGGTTGCAGGCACGTTTTGCTTCAGCTAAGCTGCCCCCGCAGGCAGGTACAGCTATGTAACCCTCCCCTTCCCCTTCCCTTCCCAGTAGAAAGCCATCGTATTTGCATGCGGCCTTCATTTTCAAAATGCCAAGTTGGCTGGCATAGTTTTTTTCTCTTTTCTTCTTTCTTGCATGCAGCCTTTTGTGGCCGGCGACATCTGTTTTCTTTTTTTCTTCAGCTTCCCCCTCAGGCAGGTACAGCTATGTAACCATTTCCTTTCCATGGGGCATCAAATGCCTCATTCAACCAAAAACTGAAGGGTGGATCAAGGCACTTGCAGCAACCCCCCAGCACATCTTTTCCCAAGACATCCCTTCCTGCTGATCAAGTGTTTCTTCTGCTGTCTTTGCAAAGGAAGCAAATGGTACTGCAACGCAAGAAGCTTTTCCAATTGCTGGTAAGACAAAGAATGTACACCAATGGAGCAAATCAAGAGAAGCTCGCTGCAGAGATGGAGATGAATGGTGCCATCGTCCCATTTTTCTCTTTTGGAACCTGCTGTCATTTGAAACCATTAAATAGGAGCCCCTATCCTTTTGAGGAACGTCCGCATGTCTGCTGGCTTGCCAGTGAAAACAACACGACCATCTTGCATGTAGCTAACAGCATCGGCGTAGTCAAGCTCCTCAAACCTGTGGGTCACCCATATAGCTGTGACTGGCTGTGCCTGCAGAGGAGGCGCAGGCAAATAATAAAGGTGCTTAAGCATGCACAAAAGAAAGAGTAATGAAGCGCACTACTCCTCGAGCTTGCAATCATCAAGGTTACAATCATCAAGGTTACACAAGGTTACAATCATCAAGGTTACAATCATCAAGGTTACACAAGGTTACAATCATCAAGGTTACAATCATCAAGGTTACAATCATCAAGGTTACAATCATCAAGGTTACACAAGGTTACAATCATCAAGGTTACAATCATCAAGGTTACACATGCTGTGAGATAGTTAGGGAGAGGGCAAGGGGGGGGTAAGGGGATGACTTCATCAGCAATTCTCAGGTAAATACAGCTATATAACCCTTTCCTCTTTTTCCCGTTCTTTGATCGGTACATCAACATGCATGACCAGCACCGTGGACACCACAAGGATTGGCTTTGATAGGTAAATCACACTCGGACAAATGCCTTTTTTAGAACCTTGTCCTGAGTGCGCATGTCCTCTGCCTGAAAAAGATTAGGAAAAAAGAAAAAATGTGTCAGCAGTGAAAACAATCTACATCAAGTAAAGAGAAAGAGACACATTTATTCCAGGGCAGCAAGCCTGCTTCTCCAGAAGATTTAAAAAAAAATAAGGCAAATTGGGGTCTAGAGAGTTACAAGGAGTTAGAAGGAGTATAAGGAGTGCAGTCAAGCTTGGTAGCCGTTTGAAGACCAAGACCTAATTGGCCAAATCAAAGCAAAGTGTGTTCAGTGTAGCAAGGTGCCAACACCCAAGAGAGTAGTGTGAAACGTGGCGGTTGTTCTTTCTGTAATTGCCTGCTTCTGCAATGGTTGGCCGCCATTGAGCACTCTGTTGTTTCTCACTCGCATCTCGGCGAGTGTCTCTCTTGTGTAGCCCAACTTTCATCTCCCTAAGACGACGTGTTTGCAGCTAGGATACCACACATTGCAAAACAGGATATGATGCCAAGGGAAAGGGTCAGAAAAAAGGCTACTAGTGATTGCTCAAACAAACCAGAAATCCCGGTTTGCTAGCTAGATAGGAGGCCCTTGATCTCAACCATTTTTGGTCTGCATGTTTTTCCTCCCACCCGTTCCTTTTTTTCTATTATTTTCTTTCTTTTCTTTCTTCAATTTTTGACCTCTTCAGACCCTTCCTCTTTTTAGCATGCTCACCTGTGACTGCTGCCCTACGTCTTCGCTCTTAGGAATCACCCATTGATTGGCAGCTCCTATTACACCCTCCACCTTCTCCTCTTGCTGTCGTTGCTGTGATATTGACTGTGGGCTTTCAGTCCTTCCCTGCTCACTGCTCCCACTTCCATTGCTGCCATCGCTGCCGTGCTGACTGCTGCTGGTGGCGCTCTGGGCGGCCTCATGCCCTTTGTTGCCTTCTCTACTGCTGCTGCTGCTGCTGCTGCTGCTGCTGCTACTGCTGCCAGCAGGTGATGCAGAGCCCCTGTGCACACCCATAAGCAGGCACAAGTCAAGGGGCAGGTAGTCGATGCTTTCATGCAATCATGCCCCTGTTTGCCGCAAACAAAGTGCCTGGGCTGCTTCAGCAGGAATATCTGAACCTGAACTTCAAGCTCCATTTGGAGCAAGCCCTGCAAACAGAGGGACTTTGCTTTTGTTGTTACCAAATGAAGCTGCGGACGCGTCATGAACACAAACAGCAAGTTGCCCGAAGCACATGCTTCCAATGCGAGCCCAGGCAGTGGCGCTTCGTGGATCATGCTTAGAATTGACCAAATGCATGCAAGGTCATGAGCTTGGCAGGCAGTGGCGCTTTGTGGATCGGGCTTAGGACTGACCAAATGCATGCAAGGTCATGAGCTTGGCAGGCAGTGGCGCTTTGTGGATCAGGCTTAGGACTGACCAAATGCATGCAAGGTCATGGGCTTGGCAGGCAGTGGCGCTTTGTGGATCAGGCTTAGGACTGACCAAATGCATGCAAGGTCATGAGCTTGGCAGGCAGTGGCGCTTTGTGGATCAGGCTTAGGACTGACCAAATGCATGCACAGTCATGAGCTTGGCAGGCAGTGGCGCTTTGTGGATCAGGCTTAGGACTGACCAAATGCATGCACAGTCATGAGCTTGGCAGGCAGTGGCGCGTTGTGGATCAGGCTTAGGACTGACCAAATGCATGCAAGGTCATGAGCTTGGCAGGCAGTGGCGCTTTGTGGATCAGGCTTAGGACTGACCAAATGCATGCAAGGTCATGGGCTTGGCAGGCAGTGGCGCTTTGTGGATCAGGCTTAGGACTGACCAAATGCATGCAAGGTCATGAGCTTGGCAGGCAGTGGCGCTTTGTGGATCAGGCTTAGGACTGACCAAATGCATGCACAGTCATGAGCTTGGCAGGCAGTGGCGCTTTGTGGATCAGGCTTAGGACTGACCAAATGCATGCACAGTCATGAGCTTGGCAGGCAGTGGCGCGTTGTGGATCAGGCTTAGAATTGACCAAATGCATGCAAGGTCATGAGCTTGGCAGGCAGTGGCGCTTCGTGGATCATGCTTAGAATTGACCAAATGCATGCAAAGTCATGGGCTTGGCAGGCAGTGACGCTTTGTGGATCAGGCTTAGGACTGACCAAATGCATGCAAGGTCATGAGCTTGGCAGGCAGTGGCGCTTTGTGGATCAGGCTTAGGACTGACCAAATGCATTCACAGTCATGAGCTTGGCAGGCAGTGACGCTTTGTGGATCAGGCTTAGGACTGACCAAATGCATGCACAGTCATGAGCTTGGCAGGCAGTGGCGCTTTGTGGATCAGGCTTAGGACTGACCAAATGCATGCACAGTCATGAGCTTGGCAGGCAGTGGCGCTTTGTGGATCAGGCTTAGGACTGACCAAATGCATGCAAAGTCATGAGCTTGGCAGGCAGTGGCGCTTTGTGGATCAGGCTTAGGACTGACCAAATGCATGCAAGGTCGTGGCCCTGCCAATGTAGCCCTAGCCAATGTAGCCCTAGCCAATGTAGCCAAGGTCGTGGCCCTGCCAATGTAGGTCGTGGCCCTGCCAATGTGGCCCTGCCAATGCATGCTACCTCGTGCCTGTGCTCTTGGGACCATCACAGGAGCATTGCCAACAACAGCGAACATTCACCCGGCCCATAGGAACAAGATCAGAAGAGCAGAGGAAGGACGGAAGAGCAAGGGAAACGGGGCGCAGGAAGCAGAAGCTGGGGCACGCCTTTGTGTCATCCCTTCTACGGCATCCAGCACGCCCGATAAACCAGGAAATCGGGCTGTTGGTCTCTCACAATGCACTTGCAATCACTTTTATGTCACCCTTTCACGGCATCCTGCATTCCAAACCGGTCTTGCATGCCAAAAGCAAGGAAAAAAGGGTGCAAGAAGTAAAAGATGGGGCCATTGCTGCCCAGCCCCTGCGACGCCCAGAAAACCCAACAAAAATTTGCATGCCTAACCCGCAATCATTTCCAGAGGCTCTCAGGGCAGCCTGCAAAGAAGCTCAAATGCCTTTCCAGAGGCTATCCCGAACCCTCACGAATGCTCTGAACTGCTCTGGCTGGGGCACACCTTTGTGTCACCCCTTTCACGGCATCCAGCACTCCAAACTGGTCTTCCATGTCGAGAAACGTAGTCAGCTCATCTAATAGCAGGATGCGGGGGTTCTCAGCAAGGGCACCTGCAAGACAGCAGCACACGAGAAAGGAGCTATAACCCACTACTGTCATGACGCAGAAGTGGAGAACAGCCATTGATGCGATGGAACATTCCAAAAAGCACTTACGCCAAACCAATCCCATGCTCTCATTATGATGCAGACAGGGGGATAACCATGGAAGGTGTAACACACTGCCAAACTCGACCAAAACAATGGTCGAGTTCCATAATCCTCTATGCTGCACACGGGAGCGGTGATGTGCTTTGCTACACATCACAGCCCTTTGTGCTGCATCCGGAATTGATGAAAAGCTGATCACTCATTGCTTGGAGGAGGGCTCGCCTCACCCAGAGTTTTAGAGGGGTCATGCAAAGAGGAAGTAAGCAAGCAAGCAAGCAAGCAAGGCGTATCCATTACTGCTCGATCGAGCCTTTTTTAATCTCAATCACATTGCTTCTGACTACCTATCCTCAATTCCAACGGAAGTAACCAGAGGCCCTGCATTCTCCTGCCCAATCAGGTTGCCACGCATATGTCAAACATCTGTTCCAAGGTATATTAAAGAAAAAGAGAAAAATAATGTGACCAGCCAATGGCCAGAAGCGTTAAAGGGAAGGAAAGGACACACACCCCCACCAGATTCCCAACTCCGACCCTTAGACTCAAACCCAGGACCTCATGCGCCCTCTGGGCCACATTTCACCCTACTTGGCCTTTAATCCTACAATTTCCTGGGGCTCAAAATCAAGCACCAATCAAAATCAGGCTGCCTCGCACATGCAGACCTTTGCTCAGAATTACATTCCTTTGCATCTCACATACACATACACACCTGCGATGGCAACGCGTTGCCGCTGCCCCCCTGAGAGTGTGTGCGTTGCTCTGTGCATGTATGGGCTCATGTTAACGACCTCCAGGGCAGAAGCCACCGCTGCGTGTACTTCCTTCTCTGGCAGATCATACCTGCAAGAATATGCAAGGAATTCCCATTGTCCCAAAAGCATTTTCTATGCTACAAGGTAGAGAGGTAACACTAGAGTAGGTTCACCAGGGACTGGGAAAGTAACAAGAGATCAAAGAGGCAATTTCTGATCCTCTTTCGTAACACTCAGGGCCTAAATGATGACACATACGGCACCCCATTAACACAGACACCAAAGCGCCAGAGCCACCCCCCTTTGCAAGCTCAACAAACAAACGGGGGGCAATGGTCTTGCTTCTCAACTTAAGCTTTGCACACACCCACGTGCTCGGACCCAAGGCCACATCAGCAGCCACTGTGCGTATCAACACTCGGCAGTCTGCTTGGCACGCACCTTCCTGCCTAAACCAAAGGCCCCGCCAGCAGGCACAAGGCGGTTGGTTGTCTATTTGGCACCCACCCACCTGCCTAAGCCGAAGGCCACATCAGCAGCCACTGTGGGCATCACCACTTGGTGGTCTGGGTTCTGGAAGACAAAGCCTGTGGGCTGGTCACTTGTAAAGGAGCCGGACGAAGGTGTGACCAGGCCGCCCAGGACCTTGAGGAGCGTTGACTGTGCATGTGCGTGTGTGTAATTAAATCGCTCTGTGCAAGCATGCTTGCCGATACTTATAACCTTCTGTAATGCGTAAGCAGGAATGCAATTGAAGATACCTGCTGCAAATTTGCAGCCCTTTGAATTGGAAAAGATTGACTCAAACTCTCAGCTCCAGCACACTACTTACAAACATGTATTCAAGCTCTCACCCTCACCCACACCCACACCCACACCCACACACAGTAATGTCCCAGTGTTTGCCTCACCTTGCCACAGCCATTTGGCCCTAGCAACATATGAAGGGTGCCACGCTTTACTTCCAAGTCCACGCCTTTAAGCACAAGGTTCTGCTCTGAGTCCTTGGTAAACTGGACCTGTGGTACGGGAGCACATTCAGCACGCACTGACATGCGAGGATGTAAGCAAAATAAATCTTCATTTTAGCTCGAGAAGGAGCGGTAGCCATTTAACCATTCAAGCTACCAATAAACTGGTACTGTGCATCAAATGGAGAGGATGCAGGCAATCCAGGGTGCAGCACAGCACTGCTCTCATCTCAGCGCATAAATGCGCTGAAACACAAAAAGAGGAGTGTGAAGACTGCAGCGTATCTCTACCTGCAAGCCCTGGATGGTCACAGCAGCCTCCTGCCTGGCTTTGCCTCTCAATTGCCTTGTGGATGCTGTTGTAGATGCGCTTGCCGTGCAGGTGCACGCAATGCTGTGGCCCGGTTGGAGGGGGCGTTGAAACATCCACATTGGGGTGTGAGCTGATGCTCTTGAGCTTGTGCTGCATGCTAGTAATGGACCCCCAGCTGGGCTGTTGCACAACGACCTCATGTGCCAACGAACCAGAGACACGCAAGAGGAGGGACTGTACAATTACAGATTAAGTCTCAAGTAAACTTAAATATTTCATTTATCGAAATTGGTCAAAAGGTTTCGAGAAACAATTCAGCAGGGAGAAACAGTTAGGACGCATTCTGACACGAACCCCTCCCCCCTGTCTTGCTCAGCTTGAGACTTGGACAGCAACATGCCACCCAAGGAGTCTGCTGTGGACTTGTCAAAGCACGTAGACAAGTCTCTGCGGATCCTGCTGGCAGGAGGGCGTCAAGGTGCATGCACGTGCTTGAATGGTGCATACTCACTTGTGTCCGCAACAATGACCTTCACTAGGCCCCTTCATCAACACCTGTGCAGTTAGTGGCACACTCAAGGGCTATGACCAGCTGTTGAACCTCGTGCTGGATGAGGCGGTGGAGTATATCAGAGGTGCGCGTCTGCGGTCTGCACGCATGCATGCTTTGCTGCACTTTCATTGCGTTGCGCAATAATGGTTTGTTGCAGTGGCTTGTTACAATGCAGCAAGTGTCTGTTTGCTCCTTGAGAGAGCGCACGCACACACGCGCACACACAAACACACACACACACACACATGCTGTACATCCATTGTCCTGCAGATCCAGAGGATCCACTGCGAGTGACCGACAACACAAGGCCGCTGGGTCTCATCGTGAGTGCTTGCAATGTGGTGATCATTGCTTGCAGTGTGATGATGAGTGGCAGACATAGAGCTCTTGGGGCTCAGCATGTGTGCTTGCTTTTGGGGATGGCTAGCTGGATGTCTCTGATGTCAAGGCAGAAAGGCATGTCGCATCCAGTTTTTTAGGGGCTGGTCAGGAGGGCAACAACAAAGATTTACGTCATGTCGAGTTCTTATGTATGACCCCCTGACCCACCATCCGCCCCCACACCCCCTTTTCTAGTGACCCTACCCAGGCAATAAGGGGACCAATGTGCTTCCCTTGAAATCCCCCATCCACCTGCATACTTGTTGTGATCAGAAAGTTACACACAGCACGGTTTTAAGGCCAAAACTGTGGTGCAGCCGTTCATGCATGCGTGCCCTGCAAGGCATCCACAACTGACTTGAAAGTCCTCAAACTGCCATCCCGACTTCCCAATGCTGTCGGCCATCTTGCATTGTCACTATTGTGAAAGTTTGGATTGATGTGCCGCACCTTTGCCCTTCACAACCCCTGTTGCCCATGCATGCATGGTACTGACTCCCAGTCATGCACACAGACCCCCCCCCCCCTTCATCCAGATTGTATTGAAAAGGTGGCAATCGTTCATTTAGGAATTTGTATGAATGGCTTAAGAAAAATTTGAGGGTGTCCTTGCAACTTAGAAACCCTTTGACCCACCCCCAACCCCTCAAATCAGATTCATGTATGCACCAATCAAAAAGCTCTCAAGCTCAGGCTTCCAAAGAGTTCATCTTTACTTGGATTTGTCCATGACATCCAAAAGTTCTGCTACCTGACACCTCCTGGACTGGTCCAATCTTGTTTCCCCTTGCACACTTACAAGTTGAGCACCACGCACAGCCACTGCTATCTGCTTTGCCATGCCATACATTGCCTGGCATATTTAGACTGGACATCTCTCCTTGCAGGTGTTATGGCAGGCAGTTCCGATGGGCAGGGACATGCAAAATGTGAAAAAAGAGAGCCTTGTTAAGTATGGCCAATGCACACCATTGTTGAATTCACAGGGACATGCAAAATGTGAAAAAGAGAGCCTTGTTAATTGTGGCCAAAACACACCATTGTTGAATTCACAGGGACATGCAAATTGTGAAAAAGAGAGCCTTGTTAAGTGTGGCCAATGCACACCATTGTTGAATTCACACCATTCTAAAGTTTATTCCGAGTCAAGCTAGCACATTCACGCCCGACGCGTGCACATGCACACACACCCCATGCAATGGAGGTGTGTCTGTGTCCTGAAAGTCAGAGCTCTTTCTTGGCAACGGCGGCAATGCACCCGGCTGTCACAAGATGTAGCCAAGCCCGAAGGCCCCAAGCCTGGGGTGCCAAAGGGTCAAGAGCTCATAGTGCCAGGCACCGGCCTGGGGTGCCAAAGGGTCAGGAGCTCAAAGTGCCAGGCACCGGCCTGGGGTGCAAAGGGTCAAGAGGTGGCACCGGCCTGGGGTGCCAAAGGGTCAAGAGCTCAAAGTGCCAGGCACTGGCCTGGGGTGCCAAAGGGTCAAGAGGTGGCACCGGCCTGGGGTGCCAAAGGGTCAAGAGCTCAAAGTGCCAGGCACCGCTATATGCAATATCATTGGTGCTCAATCAGCTTGCCATCAAAGGTTGCGAGTCAGAGGCCATGCTCTTGCGTCCATATTGCCCACCTCACCACCACTGCTTTTGCGCTTCTGCTGCTGTTCATGCCAACTCAAGGAGCACGTCCTGTCAGAATGCGTGCCAGCTACCAGCTTTTGCACCCCATGCCAGCTCCGTGCCCCATTTCTCAACGCAAGATCCTCATGCACAAAGCTTCCATGCGTCATCAGGCGCTAGCCTTAGTTCACTGCTACCTCATACCATACATCGGTTTGATTGTGCGCCATCAGGTGCTGTTGGGTATCCTAGCTCTCACCCCTGAGTCATTTGCCTTGTTCGTTTGCCTCATTCCTGCTTGCCCTCACCCTTGAGTAATTTTCCTCCTTTTTTTTTGCTCTATGTAGGTATGTCGAGGGACAGCTGTGACTCTGATGGCCCCAACATCAGGTGCGCAAGAGCACAAAGTGTGTGTTGCTTTGATGGTTTACAACATTTACAATGGGCGGTTGCTCTGATACGTTGCCTCAGAGGGAAGCAGCGTGCAACAGGGGGATGGAAGAAGTGCTGGATAATGCACATCACAGATGCCTTAGCCCCGCTGCGGGCTCAAGGCTGCCCTCCTTATATAGAATAATCCTTGGCTAGCACTTCGCGCATCAATTCTTGAAGCATGAATTTGGGCAGCATGTTAAATACACCGCCAGCACAGCTATCTGTTGCCTGGTTTTGCTGCACTGCCTGCTTCAATTCCTTTCTACTCCCTGCCTGTTATGAAAGTTGTTCTCTTTGAGCTCTGCCCCTTTGCCTGTTAAGTGTCTTGCACAAATCCTTTTCAGGCCCATGAGTTTTGCTAGATGTCTGCCATGCAAGCTCTTAAGTGAAATGGTTTTGCAAGTTGCTGCTGGATCTCATCGAAGTTCTGTTTGAGTCGCTTGAGTCCAGCTGCTTTCCTGTAATGGGAGCTCATTCATAAGATGGTTTGCAAGTTGTTTCTTAATCTGGTGTCAGCTCTTTCTCGGCCAACCAGTTCTACTGCGTTTCCGCAATGCGGGCTTCTACTTGTGTGTGGTCCCAAGGTTGTGCCCTTGTGGCAGTGGGGTCCTGCCCTTTCCTTAATATAACGCTTGAGGTGTTTACCGCTTGCGTAGCTTTTCCTTTCTTTTCCTTTCTTTTCTATACTATACTTGTGCAAGCTTATTCAGATGGTGCCTCAGCAAGTCCTTGCTAGAGCGCTTGAAGCAAGAAGATCTAGAACACAGGCTAATCTGGTTTCAGATGCCATGTGCATGGACGCATTCACATAGGTAAGCATGGAGGTACAGTGCCACCTCACAAAAAATTAGCTGCGTGGCCCAGGGTGAGGCGCTTGCCTTGGTCTTGCCTCTTTCTTGTTAGCTTGATTACGTACGCTCGTAGTAGCATGTGAGTAGGATGACGATAAGTGAGCCTGCCGAGTGCGGCCTCCGATTTCCTGGCTGGGAACTGGCAGCTCTTGTATCGATGAGGCTTTTGTATCAGGGAGGTGTCAGGGAGGCTTTGCTCTTGCATCAGGGAGGCTCCTGTATCAGGGAGGTGTCACTTTTGAAACAGGGATGCTCCTGTTTCCAGAAGGGATTGCTCTTGAATCCGGGAGACTTGTCTCTTGGATCAGGGGTCCTCAGCCCTGTATCAAAAGGGGTTTACAACTCCTGTGTCAGGGAGGCTCTGTGTATGGTGTAGTCTTTCCCTATTTGTCCAGCTGCAAGGCTTTGCCCACACGCAAAGCTGGATGTCCCTGCTCAACCTGCCAGAGTTGCTCACCCACTTGGACAGCTCCCACTGGAATGGGTGATATATAATGGGTATATGGGTTGTATATAATGGGTTCCAGGTCCTCCATGCTTTTGTGCAGCGCTGCCGTACAGGCTCTGACTTTGAATGGACGACGCGTCATCCCTGAGCATGTGCCTAGGGACTATGGGTCATCCCTGGGCTCGTGCCTGTTGGCAGTGTATCATCCCTGAGCATGTGCTTGGTGGCAAGGGGTCGTTGTGCCAGCTGACATTGTATCATCCCTCGGCATGTGCTTGGTGGCAATGGGTCATCCCTGGGCGTGTGCCTGATGAGGAGGGCTTGTGTGCTTGGACGAATGACTAGGTTCTCCTTTGAGAAAAATGAGGCCCTTAACTCCCTTTTGTGCAGCAAGGTGCACAATTACGAGGGTCTGCGCGCGCACTGATTTCAAATCCTTGCGTGGTTCCCTTCGCAGGAATGGAGGAAATTCCAAACCCGTTCATCCAGCAAGAAGAGGCAGTGGAGTGAGCATTGGAGTCGGGAACGGGAAAGGCTGGCGATGCCAAAGCTGGCTTTTGCGCTGGGTGTGAAGGGGTCAATAAGTGGTTATCTGCAAGCGCCACCACTGAATGCTTGCGCATGGGATATGCATAATGGAGGTGGCCATCTATTGTGGAGCACGTGTTGAAAAGGCCATGTTTGTCTCAAAAGGTGGTGCTGCACATCAGTATGCATGTGTGCAAAGCACAGGGGAAGAGGGGTGCTCATGGAGGATGAAGCTTGTGTATCAAGCCCTGCAGCACTCACACACACACATACACACACACGCACGCACATGAAGCACCCTTGCTTCCTCCTACTCATGATACCTGCAGCCCCTTGCTTGAGCATTTGTCCCTTTTTGTTATGCAAGTGCAGTTGCAACAGAGTGGCACATTCCATTATGCTTTCGCTGGTTTGAGCGTGGGCAAGCCCAATATGGAGAAGCCATCTTTGAGCAGAGCAGGTTTCCACCATGCAAGCAGAGCATGCAAACAGGCTATAGCAAAGTAAAACATGACTGCTTTCTGGCTGCCTTGGGCAAGGACGAGAAGCTTTGCTGACACCTGCTTACGAAATGGACCCAGGATTGCTAGAGCATTGCCAGGCACAGGTGCTACCTGTCTCTTTTCCAAGCAGCAAGGCATTCACAATGAATCATGGACCCACTCAATATTTGACCTGGGATCCACCACCAATATGTGGTATATAGATCGGCATCGGGTTGAGTGACCGCTCTGGCTGCTTCATGGCTACTGTCAGTCTACAGGACTCCCATAGTTCGGGATAAATGCCATTACTAACAGTGTTATGTGAATTTATGGATTGCAAAGCTGTGGCCAACGACACCTGGCCTGCTTCTTTTTCCTTTTGGACAGTACATTTTGATTGCCCTTGGATACGTCAGCATTCACTGCTACCATTTCTAATGCTGCGCTTCTTTTGCTGCCTTAATGCATTTTTTCTGGCTTGTCCTCCTGGGTGTGGGTGGGATTATCTATACTGCCCATACCCTGGATCAGTTCAAAAACTAGAGATTGACCCACAAAGGAAAAGAAAAGGAAAAACTACGAAGGCAGCGATGACACTTCCTACATTAATGAATGAAAAGGAGACAATTTGGTTCAAAAACGTGAGTCTCCCTCAACAAAGGGTAAGAGGGAAGCTAGTGTGGTGTTTGGTGTATGTTTTCCTTCATGAATCAGAACAACAACAAGCTTTATCCTTTTTCAAGAAAAAATTACGTAGATAGAGCTAGCTCTCCCTGTATCGGTTAAGGAGACACGTTGGCTCAGGAGAGCCGTGAGCCTCCTCCACCACAAAGCTACAAAACAAAAAAGTGCTATAAGGGATCTGGAGGCCTCCTAGGGGTACTTGAAGCCCGCGGCTCCAGAACCCTGCCGCGAGAAGTACTACCATAATTGTTTTCAAGGGGGTTTACAAGGGGGTTTACAATGGTGGCCTACAGCCCGAGACTCTGGCTGATGGCAGCTGGTGAAACAAGCTCAACCAGTATCAAAAATTGAGACCGAGTCTGACACAAATCTAATGAGTCTGTATGAGTCTTGGTTTAGGAAAGCATTGATTTCAGAATCAGTGATAGTATGATGGCAAGCCAAGAATGGAATAAAGTCAGCGTTTGAAGGCGGAGCAAACACACGCAAAGTCTTAAACATCTCCTCAAAAAGGTCCTTGTATCTCGTGCGTAGCTCACGCACCTCAGTACATTTGCAAAAGAAAAGCACATGTTTTTCATCCTGGACTTCCCCACACTCACACTTATCACAGATACTTGAACCCCCAAGCCATTTACCAGACTCCACTCTCAAGTGATGAGCACGCAATCTAAATCTGCTAATGTTTCTCAAAACATGCTTGTCCAAATCCTTGAACAGATACGAGGGGATACAAAAAGGAGCACCTCTGGGACCACTCTCAGAATTCCCACACCACTTATGGTACGTCACTACCTTCTTGTTAACTGCACGAGGACAAAAAACATCGGCCCCTCTCCACACTTTCTGCTGTCTGTATCGCAAATCACCAATGAACTCTTGCATGGGGATTTTCTCAGCTCTCAGCATGTTCTGTTTGAACGAATCACCATTCCGCATCCCACCAAAAGCATTAGAGACTTCAGCAGCCCAGCAAGAGGAATCAAAATTGTTTTCAACAGCATGCCTTATGGTAACAAGCTTTTAGGCGTGCATAACAGAATGGGCATGAGGTATGCGAGCACGTTAATGACACGCTGGTTGTAAAGCCCCAGTTGTTAAAACTAGTTGAGGGTATGCTCAGTGTAACAGGTCCTACTAACCCAAGAGGATGGCATGAAGAGTTACAGCTTTTGCACTAACGAGTGTGCAGAGGTCTGCATGCTGCCGCTGTCCCGCCTCGACTGTTGTCCAGGCCTCGTGTCTTCACAGTACTTCTGTAAGCTACAATCTGTTATCTTCTCAGGAACGGAGTGAAGATTGTCAAAGCCATAGCAGGGTCTCCAGGAAACGCTGTTGCATGAACACCTTTCAACAGTGTTCCAAGCTGTTTATACCCAACTGGTCGAACCCATTTCACACAACAGAGCAGACCTGATGGCGTCATTGTACTACGCCTGGAAGACAGAGATACAACCTGCTCTCCAAAATTCATGAACCCAGGAGACAGATATCCACTGTACTGAACTAATATTTTGCTCAAACCTGAACAAATCCTCTTAGCTGCTCAAAAACATCACAAAAACAGTATTCACAGATCAAGTCAAACCCTCTTAAAGGCACATGCTACAGCAAATTAGTCACACTACACGTCATCCTTATTGGAGTTGCTGGCACTCTGCAAGCTTGGCTCAACCAAAGAAAAAGCCATCAAACTTGCTACAAAAATCCACTGTCATGCCGACAAATCCTTAATAAAACGGATGACACTAAACACGCCATCCAGTTTTGTGATGGAGAACTGGGGGTGGGGGCCACTGGATGGGCTGCTTATAGGAGGGCGAGACGCATGACTGGACAGATGGCTGGCAACCCACCGGATCCCCATTAGCTTGGTTGCTCATAGCTTAGATTGGCTGGTGGGGCTCCATGTTAGTGTCAGCACTAACTGTTGGGTTTTCCCTTAATGCACGCTGACTGCCTTTTAGCGTTTTTACTTTGTTAACGATCCCACTCCAAATTCTGTCTGATGAAAAACCCTAAGGCTGTTGAAAATCAGTATCATCATTCCAGGCTGCGGGTACACGCTCTCCGAGTTGAACGGGCTACTTGGTCCAATAGTACTTCTCCGGTCTGTGATATCTGTGATTCTGATGAGATACAAGATGAAAAACATGTGTTGTTCAGATGCTCCAATCCCCAGGTCTGCTCTCTCCGTCAAAAATATGCTTCACTTTTTGAGCACAACTTCTCTTTCCTACACCTCCACGTCTCCCACAGGATGCCCTGTCTAGGCACCATTCACCATGTGAATTCCCAGGATATCAATATTTATCTAAACCAGGATAACAACAAACTTCTTTTTCTCTTCATGACCTCATGTGTATTTATGAACACCAGATTACACACCGCCTACATGCCTACTTATGGCTCTTCAAGACGTATGTCATACCAGCAGGAATGTATGCAAGTCAGATCTGGGCCATTGCGTATCTTCAACAGGGGACAGATGGATAATTGCATCCAGAAATGGCTTCTGAGATTCTTGAGATCCATGCTGGGTGTGCGAACATCAACTCCTTCCTGGAGTGTCCTCCGTAAGTGTGGAATCAAACCTATTCAATTCAACTGGTTCAGAGCCTGTGCACGCTTATATAATTCTCTCACCCATTGCAACAGCGCTCTACTTCACAAGGTTTTTCATGCGGACATCTCCCTCAGCCCCATGAATTCCTCCTGCTGGAAATCCCATCTATTTTCTGCCATGAATGGCTTGCATCACGCCCATCATTTCCAGCAAAAGATACGCTCTGCTGATCCTTTGGAACTGAGTCAGCTTGTTGTGGATCTCAGGTCTCGCCATCTAGCATATTGGAGAAAATGTTCTGGTTATGACCCACGAGACACAAACAGCAAAAAATTTACTTACCATCACTAGTGTGCTCTCCCAACCAAGCCTGCACACGTTACATATTCTCCTCATATTCTGCCCAAATAATTCTACTTGGATTTACCTGAACACATCGTCCGCAGTGTGGCTCGATTTTGCCTTCGTGTCCATACTTTGAAAGTTGAGCAGGCCTGATGGGATGATGTTATTTCCCCTGCCTGTGATCTATGTGATGCCCAAGATGATGTGCAGGATGAGCAACACGTTCTTTTCAAATGCACTCATCCCCATGTCTGTTCTCTTCAGCTTAAAAATGCTCCCTTATTTTCTGGTCCTCTCCTCTCTTTATCTCACTCTTCCAATAGGGTGGCTCCCTACGTGCCTGGCATTCACCATGTGCAGTCTTATCATATCTCTTCTTTCTTTAATCAAAACAATAACAAGCTTTTTCCTTTTCTACATGCATTATTGCTTTTTTATGAGCAGACTAGCAGTCAACCGTTTTGACTAGAGGCCTTCCTTTTTTCCTGTAACCTGTATTCATGAACAGGCTAGCAGTCAAACGTCTTGACTGAGGCCTTTTTTCCCTTGTAACCCTTGTATCATCATTCCAGTCAACCGTTCTGACTGGAAGCCTTCTTTTTTCTGTAACCTTCCTCTGTATCATCATTGCAAGTTGAAGCACGACCTTAATTGATGTGGGGAGTGTTCCCACT
The DNA here is from genome assembly GCA_914767535.2 of Dunaliella primolecta. Lineage (NCBI taxonomy): Eukaryota > Viridiplantae > Chlorophyta > Chlorophyceae > Chlamydomonadales > Dunaliellaceae > Dunaliella > Dunaliella primolecta. The sequence continues at coordinate 1,351,911 of OU611758.1, read as the reverse complement.
GTCTACGTAGTTCTTGTCTTTTCATGGCTTATGTGATGCAGAAGCAAGGCGCTCTCCAATTAGGAGATGGGCAGAATCCATAATTTCTCTCCAATTAGAAGATGGGCAAGATCCATACTTTCTTGCAGGATGCTCTTTATTGCCAGGGGGCATCTGGGGAGAAGTATGATGGGCGCATGGCAGTGGAAAGCAGGAAAAGGAGAGTCCGGGCGTCCAGGAGCATGGCTGACAACCCTCCAGACCCCCAGCAGCTCTGTTTCTGGCTTTCTCCTAGCCTAGCTTAGTCTAGTTTAGGTTTGAGGGCCCTTTGGTCAGACTCTTGCTAGCTTGCTAGTCAGGGAACCTTTCCTTAATGCACGCGGCCTCTTGGCTTGCATAGTCTTTTCTTGCAGCAGAAAGGAAAAATAATATTTAGGCAGGGAGATGTCTCCCCTACATCAATGAAGGGATAAGACACGCATTGGCTCAAGAGAGCCTTGAGACCCCTCCACCACAAAAGCGAAATAGCAATACAGGCTAGTGCAATGAAGCAGGCTCATCAAAGGTGCTGCTTTGGAGGAAAACATCAACATTGTTCAGGATTTACTGGTGGGCATTCACAGGCATATAAATGATTAAAACGTTTAGATACAAAAACGGTGCTGCACCATTGCCAGAGGCGCTTGCAGCCCAGGCAAGGCTCATAATCAGCTGTGCTAAGAGTCAAGCAACAAGCAAGCTACGTCTCTGGCTCAGAAGTCTGGCAGCTGACAAGAGGCTTGAAAGAGAGAATTCTGATACAGATTGAATGCCTAGCCCCCCCTTGTTACAAAGTGGATGTCAGCGAAGCTGTCTTGGACCAAGGAACACGGTTCCAAGCTGCCTCGAGCCTTATGGCTTTCCGTCGGGGTCGGCCTGCAATCAGGATTTTATGGCAGCAGGGTAGAGTAAAAGTATAATATAATAGGGTAAAACATCTATAATCCTGGGTGGCAAATGAAGGCTTTCCTAATTCAAAAAACAACCTTATTTAATACACATTGTGTGACTCACGTTTGTAATGCTCGACTTTGCATAAGGGAAAAAAAGTGGGCATGGGCCAGGCACAACCCAGCCTGAATGGATGGATTGCGCAATAAGTGCAATAGCAGTGTAATTGCTAGGTACTCCAGTACTTGCAAGCACATGCAGAGATGACAAGACCAATTGAGGCTAGCTGCAGCCAACCAAGAAAAGCCTTCACCAGCTGTGTGAGCAAAAGCCACTACAAAACGAATGCCATGTGTCTGATGAAGCTGTCAGGGCTACGCATGCAACACCAGTTTCAGCACATTGGAGTCTTGTACGGTTCCAATGGCTTATGAGAGCTCAAATAATTGGCTACAACCAGAAGGAAAGTGTCCGAAATCTGCAATGAGTACCTTGACAGCGCAGGAGGCTGAATTGAAGGGAAGGCAGCCACGATGGCGAAGATAGGCAGCTACTTTGCTTCACATGCAAAAACCTGTTCCATACAGGCAGGCACCTCGAAGCAACCAGCAAAGGGCTCACCATGCGCAGCACAAAAAGGTTTCCTTTATCTCCTCGGCTGATCCTCAGCTCCTCATCAAGGTACGTGGTTGCGAGCTCACCCTTGGCACTCTCAGGTGCAGTAATAGGAATGAGCCCCAGGATCTTGAATTGCTTAAATTGCACAGCCACTGCAGAGCACACAGGGAGGGAAAGCTCTTTACAGTTCAGCCTAGCTCTCGTGCATGTCGAAAAGCAATAAAGAGCCAACTCTGCCAACAGTAAATACAAGCAAAGACAACCATGAAGTAGGAGAGCTGTCATCATGGCAGCAGGTTGCACACAATGTCACACAAACTCCTCAGGGATGCAAGCACTGACAAACTTGACAAGCAAGACAGTCGTTACGTAACAGAGCTCTGAACATGGCAGCGGGTCGCACACGATGTCACACAAACACCTCAGGGATGCAAGCGCTGAAAACCCTCACGAGCAAGACAGCCGTTACGTAACAGAGCTCTCAACATGGCAGCGGGTCGCACACGATGTCACACAAACACCTCAGGGATGCAAGCACTGAAAACCCTCACGAGCAAGACAGCTGTTACGTAACAGAGCTCTCAACATGGCAGCGGGTCGCACACGATGTCACACAAACGCCTCAGGGATGCAAGCACTGAAAACCCTCACGAGCAAGACAGCCGTTACGTAACAGAGCTCTCAACATGGCAGCGGGTCGCACACAATGTCACACAAAAACCTCAGGGATACAAGCACTGCAAGACCTTCCTCACCATGCATCAACAACAACGCACCTTTATTTGCAGACATGGGCGTAAGATCAGCAGCAACCTGCAATGCAGGTGGTCAGAGGGAAGTATAATCATTGTCAACCTCGTCCGCAGCAGTCAGAAGTTTGACACAGCATACGACAGCGTGTGCATCTTTGTGTCATTATGCCAGCCAGTTCATCCATGTCCGCTCATGAGCCAATGGCTCTTGAGCCACTGAATCATTAATGAGCACAATCGGCTCAACTTTCATTGATGAACTTATCTCACCTGATTGAAGAATGGCAGCGTCTCTGCATTCCTGGCCTTGCCGTTCACAGCATCAATTGTCTGCAGCATCAATCAAGAATGGAAGATTGGATCTAAAGGATGGCAGCGTTTCTGCATTCCTATCCAGGCCGTTCACGGAGTCATTTGTCTGCAACATGGGTGATGATGCTAAGAAGCAAATGTGAGCTTCCTGCATGCTGCGGCAAAATTTTCATGCTAGCTTCCAGCATGCTGCAACATAAGTGATGCCGGTAAGAAGCACATGTCTGCTTTTTGCATGCTGTGACATGGGTGATGACGGTGAGAAGCACAAGGGCCAGTTGACGTGTTAACTTATGGGTCAACTTGACCTAGATCGAACACAGTCTTTCATACAGCCAAGCTTACCCTGTGTCGGGTGCAGGGCTAACTCAAGATGCAGGGGTCTTACAGCCTGACTGCTCATGCTCACCTGGTAGATTGGTCCTGATGGGCGCAGAGGTGGTGGCTTGTTGATACCCAGAATTGAGTCACTTGTTGTGTACAACAGCTGCAAAAAGTGAGCTGGAGGAGGGCAAATCAGAAAGGCCTTTGGCAAGAACCAGCTCTGAAAATAATTGCAGCATGTGCATGATCAAATACTTAATGTTCCACGCATGACCTCCTTTCCAGAGACAGGTGCTTTCAAAAAAAAAGATGTGGTCACCCACCTCCCATTTCCCGTTTATGAGCTCACAACTTAAGGCCTTGGGGTTGGGATTCAGCTTTTCTAGAGCCCGGCATGCAGCTTCCACTTCTGCCTTGTCTTCATCGCTTGCATTGACGCCACGCTTTAAAGGCTTGATGATGGCAAGGAGCTACACGTGCAGGTTGCATATGGAGTGACACACACATGGTGACATCCCTCTACAGTCAGGCTGTATTAACTAACAAGATGCACAGAAACAAGAGCTGTTCTTTTCTCAGGCAACAAGAGAGGGAGATAAAGTGCCGAACTTTCTCCCGTTTATCTTTCAGGAATAAGGAACATCAAGTGCGATGGTTTCCTGAACTGGAATGCCAGATGATTCTCGCTGCATATGCCTCATCAAATGCCAAGCTTTTTAAGAGTGGTTCAGGTTCCCATCCACCTAACTCCAGGCACTGAATATCATATGCACTAACGCAAGCATGCAAGCACACAAGCAAATTCTGCTGAACATGCCTAGCAAGCTAGGCACATTACCTTCAAATCTCATGATGGAATGCAAAGCAATTCGATCCTCTCCTCTGATGCTCGTTACTTGCCTCTTCCTTCTTTTCCTCACGCTGCTTCTCCTTGTTTCCCCCAAACAGTGCAAAAGGGTTTGGTAAGGAAAGGCCTGCAGCCTGTGGGGGTAGGGCTAACCTTTGCCTGGGAGCTGCTAGGTGTGGCCTGGCTTGCCATTGTTGTGAGGGGCTTCCAACAATGGAGGCTCTCGAACTCATGAGCATCGTGAAACAGGGGCGCTGTAAATGGATACTGAATAAAAAACAATGGGTTCTGAAAACCTGTCGATTCGCTTTTTTGTGGCGAGGAATGCTGGTGGCACAAATGGTGCGAAAACACCAGGAATTCACACCGATGGCAAAAGGCCTGCTCAATTCAGCAACAAATTAAAATTGCTTGTGAATTGTTGGCTGAAGAGACCAGTCACACATGAGCTGGTTCCAGCCTTGCCAAATTTTGCGGAAAGAACATACGAGGGTCAATTAGCTAATTTAAAAAAACATATTGATGTGAATTTCTCTGAAGCCTTGATGTTGAGCCTTATGGGATTGCTCATGTACCAGGTACTTGAAAGATGTGCACCAAGAGACATTGATTCCCTCCTGAAGTATTCAATTATTTCATGATAATCTCTTATTGATCAATGGCCTCCCTCTACAACGTGGGCACTTTTCGTACTTTAACTACGCTGCCCTCATGGGCAGGTGTAACAGGTAGCGTGCTAGCAGTGGATGAGCAAGTGTGAAGGTAGCTACTAGGACGTACCGTGCGTGTGCTGAAGGGTGCAAAGGCAGGCTCCACTTTCGCCTGCACTCGTCAAACTCTCCAGCTGGTTACGGTGTTTGCTTTAATATTACAGACTGTTCAGCTATTCAGTCCGCCCAGGGATAACTCCCTTGCAGTTAGTCAGTTGGCCTTAACCAAGATGCGTAACAATCCAGGTTTCACCTATAATTGTTACATTCTGGATCCCCCCCATTTGGTTCCCACCTGACTCTAGTTTGGGGGACACAATGAGTTTCCAAAGCCCAAGTGGTAACCAATCCGGCCTCTTGATCCAATACAACAAGAGTCATAATGGTACCTAAGCTCATGACCTCCAAGCGAGAGTGATCAGTTCTTGCCTTAAGAGAGCACTTGCAGGATCAAGAATGTAGGCTAGGAAAAAGCACCTTGTGTCGTGATCAAAGCGGTACACGTTGCCCCGTGAGCAGTAGCAACATGCCGCCCCTTAAGCAGTAGCAGCAACTGATTTCGCACTCATCCATAAGTGATGTGATGGCCAATCACTTCACGGATGGGTGGGGAGACCCAAGAGATAGTTGTGGTAACTTAACTTGAAGCCTTAAAAGAATTTAGCTCCAAGACGACTTCTTCAGGTTCCCAGCTGTTGTGTTCATCACCATAGCCTAACCGTTTAACCAAATATTGGCCGCAGCTTGGTTTTGGCTAGATTGATCCTCTTCTTGATGGTGACCTTAAAATCCCGATGAATGAGAGTTCTCTCAACAGTAAACCACTCCTCTCCATCCACAACCATGGGAACAGGAGGTGGCTGCACACACCCATCTCGCCTGTAGGGCTTTGGCATGCCCTTGCAAAAAGGGACACGTGAAAGGCAATATGCATACTTGCTGGTGTAGACTTCTGTGCCACCTCTTCCTTTTGGTCTGTGTGGTGGGGCCCTGCCTTCCAGGTGACCTTTCCTTAATGCACGCGGCCAGACTTGGCATGCGTAGTCTTTCTTTCTTTCTTTCATACGCATGTTGTCTGGGAGCTCCAGCTTGTATGCTACAGCGTTGGCAGCTCCATAATGAGAGTCCTCCTCTTCATCTCTAACTTCACTCTCAGAAAAGAAAAAGAAATGGAAAAGCTACGTAGGCAGAGAAAACTCTACCTACATCAATTAAGGAAAGAGAGACACGTTGGCTCAAAGAGCCGTGAGTCTCCTTCACCAGAAGATGAGAGGGGAATTAATGTGGATTGGGCGGGTTTCTGGCAGCACGCTGCTCCAGCTCATTCTCACTTTGAGGAGGTGTCTTATGTCGACCACGGTAATCGATGATGGTAAAGGGACCTAAGCATTTTGGTAGGAGTTCTGGAGTACCAGGGTTGAGAAGCCTGATATTCTTTGAGCTCAGAAGGCCCTCATCTCTGATGTTGAAAGAGGCTTCCCGCCTTTCCTCGTCTGCATATCTTTTCTGCCTTTGGCATGCTGCTTCCAATGTGACCTTGGCGCCTTTGAGATCTTGTAGCCTTTGGTCCGCAAAAGTGGTGGCAGCAGGTACCTTGGCATTCCTGTTCAGATTGAGAGGAGCAAGGGGGGGGTCCTTGAAGTAATTTAGACGAAAATGGGTTGTCTTGATGGACTACTAATATGAGTTGTTGATGGCAAATTCTAGTCCACATAAAACCTGGCAGTTTCCTCACCAGTCACTTGCACCGTGGTTGGAAAAAAAGAAAAGAGAAAAAGAAAAAGCAACGTAGGCAGAGAAAACTCCCCCCTGTGTTTGGAATCAAGTGTGTCATTCTGGACAATTTGTTGATCACCATCAGCAAGGCAGTGTGCCCCCACAGGGTGCGGGGGTTTCCTTAGGCACAGGCGAATGTTTGAGGGTGCCTCCAGGCTTTTGTGTGGAACTCTTGTTAATCTGGCAGGAAGAACAGCACTTAACGTACAAGGGTTACAAGGGAAAAAGGTCTCAGTCAAGACGTTTGACTGCTAGCCTGCCAGGTACAGTGTTCATAAATACACATGACATCATGAAGGAGAAAAAGGAAGTTTGTTGTTATCCTGGTATTGAAAAATTTTAATACCTGGGAGTCCACATGGTGAATGGTACCTAGACAGGGCATCCTGTGGGAGACGTGGAGATGTAGAAAAGATAAGTTCAACACAAGTTGTGTTCAAATGGTAAGGCATACTTCTGACGGAGATAGAAAGAAAAGAAAAGAAAAACTACGTAGGCAGAGGAAACTCTCCCTACATCAATTAAGGAAAAGGAGACACATTGGCTCAGAAGAGCCGTGAGTCCCCTCCACCACGAAGCTACAAAAAGAAGACTCTAATGGGGATCTGGAGGGTTATTGGAAGCACCCGGCTCCATAACCAGGCTGCAAGAAGTATTATTGTTTTCAATAACACGCCTAGTGGTAACAAGCTTGTTGGCATACATGACAGAATGGGCATGAAGTTTGCGAGCAAGTTTTTTGGCGCGTTGGTGGTCAAGTCCCAGTTGTTTAAACTGGTTAAGGGTGTGCTCAGTGTAGCAGGTCCCACCAACACCCAAAAGGATGGTGTGGAGAGTCACAACTTTTGCATTAATGAGTTTGCAGAGGTCTATATGCTGCCGCTGTGCCGCCTCCAACTGTTGTCCAGGCCTCGTGTCTTCACAGTACTTGATTTCAATCAAGTGCACATGCCGCTGGTTTACATTCAGTTTGTGGGGTTGCCTCACGCGGTTGGCTGTTGTGGCCCTCAGTGTGGGGTTGTGTCTGCTGCGTAACGCATGATGGTGTGAGCAGGAGGTAGAAGGAGAAGAAGTGGGTTTGGCTTTATAGGGAGTAATCAGTATAGCATCAGGACGGCTGGAGGTGAGTCTAGATCTCTTAGAAAAATTTCTTGGAAAGAGGTAAGGGGGTATAATTCTGTTTGATGCATGTGCAGGGATTTGAAGGTTGTGCTGCGCCAACCTATCACCACTCCCTATGTCCATGTTAACCAAGCCTGCTCCCCACGGGCTTTTGCTAAGAGCTTTGATGATCATTCTTCCAGCAACATTGTGGCGTTCAGTTTTCATGCTGGAGATAATATGATTTTGACATCCTGAAAGCATGTGGAGTGCGCTGTCTAATTGATGACAGCCTTTGAGAGGGCAAAGTGGGTTAGTGGACCTTTTGAAGCGAACCGCATGTTTTTGGTTATAGAGGGTGCCAGTGCGATATTGTAGGATGGTGCGCTTCATGGGTGTAGATATACAGGACATGTTCCTAAAGGCATTGCTGATTTTCTTATCTACATGTGGAGATATACCAGTTTACACAATTGGGACTTGACCACCAACACGCCAATAAACTTGCTCGCAAACTTCATGCTCATTCTATCATGTATGCCAACAAGCTTGTTACCACTAGGCGTGCTAATGAAAACTAGAATACTTCTCGCAGCCAGATCATGGAGCCGGGTGCTTCCAGTAACCCTCCAGATCCCCATTAAGAATATCGGATATTCTTTTTGCAGTCTTCGTGGTGGAGGGGATTCAAGGCCCTTCTGAGCCAACGTGTCCCCTTTTCCTTAATTGATGTAGGGAGAGTTTCCTCTGCCTGCGTAGTTTTTCTTTTTTTTCTTTTCTGACGGAGAGTGCAGACCTGGGGATTGAAACAGCTGAACAGCACATGTTTTTCATCTCATGTCATCAGAATCACAGGAATCACAGACTGGATAAGTATTATTGGACCAAACAACCTGTCCAACTCGAAGAGTGTGACTCGCAGCCTGAATCTGGCAATGTTGCGAAGGACATGATGGGGAAGATCCAAGTACATGTATTTACGGCCATGGCCGTACTCCTGGGGGTGCAAGCTGCTCACCTCATCTGGTTTAGATCACTCCCTTATCAGGTTTCAGGAGTTCATCTCAAGTTCGCGACCTCAGGATTCCTTTAAGACTTACAGTTCGCAATCTCAGCTTCCAAACAAAAACAATGAGCTCAAACAGTGCAGTAACGGGTGAGCTAGCACATTCAACAGATTTGGGCAGGGGTTTTTGCAGGTAGACCGGGAGAGTGTGGGGACTGTGTGTTCAACTGCAGTGACCACTCAATTGGGTAGCCGTACCAGTTCCAGCTGTTGGCATTGCATGTAAAAAAAGAAATAGGACTATTGGCATGACAACCTTGGCATGCCAGTAGTTTATTGTATTGTTAAACAAAAGCCATAGCCACACAGTTCGCTCTATACAACCAGGAGTCAACTAACTCAAGTTATTGAGTGCCAATCAGCAACACTTATAACGGTAAAGCTTGAGCATCCTGTACGAGCAACACATCCGCGCAAGTTTGCAAAGAAATTGGTGACGGTAAAAACCAGAAAAGCACCCACAAATACTTTCTCATCCTCCAAGCGTCTGGAGGTAATGGTAAATAAAGTTGATTGCAATCACTCCCCGTGAGTTCACTTATTTTGTACGCTTAGGAGAAGTGGAGCCACAGGTTAATGTACAGACCATCAAGAGCACCTTCAGGAACAGCTGGTCAATACGCTCGCTCTCCACCTTCGTACTTCTCATCCACCCCATAATTAGCCGCATACCTGCACGTGCAGCATTTCACATTGGACACCATTATGTTTAAATCATGAGACATGATAATGTGTAAATCCAGCATGCTCTATACCTGTTTATGTCCTCCAGCATGCATACCTACACGTACAATTATATTACGTAACCCGATCATCCCGCGAAAAAGGTGATTTGGTAGAGTGCAGAATGGCTACATGAACACCCAGAATGAGAGTGTTGGGGACTGCAAAACATTGCGGGAAGATTGAAAACACTGACTTTTGAAAACGAACAAAGATTGATGGAGACACTGCCCCTTAAGGCACCTCCAGGGAACTTCAACAGCTGGGGGGGGGGGGCTGCACATTTCTGGTTAGCATGACAGTGAAAACGATGAGGAAAGGAAGAGGAGTGGGAGCACATGCATCCAACCCAAAATTGATGATGATGTAGAGTGCACACCAAAAGAATTTGAAATACAAATGGTTCAAAAGCTGCATGGAGAATGAATTCTATGTGAAACAACAAATTCCAAGTTTGTGGGTAGGGAAGGGGCTACTTGCCCCTGCGGGGATCGCCAGACACCTCAGATCGTTTATAGACAGGGGTGTAGGAGTTGTGTAGAAAATTGTTTCAATTTAGGCGTGCGTGATGATCACATAGTTTTATGGTGTGTAAAAAAGCTACCAAGGATTGTAACCAATACTCCTTGACAAGGCAAGGGATTAGCAACAATGCAGCAATATTCAAAGCATGTTGGCTGAGAATCAGCAAGAGCCTGGATTCCTTTGCAAGCTACATGTACATGTTTGGGAACAGAAGGGGGTGCAAAATTTGATGAGGGGTATAGGTAAATTTTTAAGCCAATCTCCTTTGACACACCCTCATACACAACTTCAAGTGCCCCTTCTCCAACATGAAAGATATTAAACTGCTCCACTTCCCCATCCATCTGCATATTTCATGCATCCATTAAGTGAGTTGCAGAACGGAAATCGAGCTTCATGCGGTCACGCACACCTGTCCGCCAGGCACCTACAGCTGGCCTGCTAGTCCACACATTGCCATTTGAACTTTCCCATGCACATACACCTCGGAGTTTGAATTGATTTGCTGCACCTTTGCTGACATGCACCTTTGCTGACATGCTGACATGCTGACATGCCCACCTGCAACCCACGCCTATGCGCCTGTGGTACTTACTGACTTCTAGCCATGCGCACTGACCCTTTTGTATCAATCTCCGAAGGAGGTGCTGATCGACAGAATGTGAGGGAACTTGTTGTCACAACTGCAATCGGTCTACCCAGGGAAATTCTGGAGGGTCTAAAGAAGTCAGAGCCTTTCAACCCGATTGCATCCACCGAGCCCATGAGATCACATGTGTACACTTATCAACATGTACCTGTCACTCAATCACTCAACCAACTACTCAATCAATCATTGCATGTCACTCGACCTCAGAGATTCCAATTGTAGTATTGTGAGCGTGAGCCCCTGGCGGACAAGCACGTAGGAAAGAAAAGAGAAGGAGGAGAGGGTGGGATTATTCTTTTGTCCCCCACTGTACTTTCCATGCCCCTACTTTAGTGCACTGTGTGCCCTGCGTGCGCGATGTCTAGGCTTTGATCAGAATCACGTGCCTCCGAAGATTGCATGAAATTTCTTGTCCTGCTGCAATTCCATTTTTATGATGCACCTGTGTGCTCTTCTCTGTCGCACTTCCTGGGCTTCGATGACCTGAGGTTCCAAGACCTCCCTCATTGCTAGCAGCAAGTTGTTTTGACTCAAGGCCTTTTGTCTCTGTAACCTGTCATCCTTCACGCACAGCGGTTTGCATCCATCAATGATATTAAAACCTCTCCCAGCTTTACCGCCTTGCTCAGTTCCTCTCTGGACCTTGTTACCTTTCCCCAACCCCTCGATTCTTCAAATAAAATTCCTGTGGGTGAATCGGGTTGGTAACACAGCGTCTACCCTCACGTTAAAGACAGGCGAAAGTGAGGCACTTGCACATGACTGAATACAGAATATTCAGAAACCAGAAGAAATAAGTTGACTTGAAGTCCCAATCAGGCTCACAATTGTTTTGTATGCAAGGTTGAATCTTTTTTGACATGTGCATCTCCGTTCTGAGCATCTTGCTAATAAGAAGTGCTTTTAAGCAGAGAGCAGAAAACCCAAATTCAAACATCTGCTTATCTTCCACTCTCTTGTTACCTTCCACTCTCTTGTTACCAGCTCTAGATCTCTCTCTCTCTCTCTCTCTCTCTCTCTCTCTCTCTCTCTCTCTCTCTCTCTCTCTCTCTCTCTCTCTCTCCATTTATCATTCCAAACATTGCGATCCACCGTCCATCATGCCTACCTTGGGGCCTCCCTCAGTCTTTGGCTCTCGTCCACAGGCTGCGTGATGAAGATGGTTGTAGGGTCATTAGGGTCCACGAATGCTCTGGATGCCAAGCCTTGGGCATCATGCACCGATGGGGGTGGACCGGCTGCAAGGGTGCGCAGCAACGACAGCCAAACTTGACAGCTGAATGTAGCCTGAACATTGTGGTATTTTAGCAAGCTTGCTGCCTCGTGGGATTATCATTGACAGTTAACTTAAGCCTGAAGCCCCATTTCGTAAAGGGCTCAGGGATGCAGCAGCAGTTTCAAAACAGCCATCTTGCTGCAGATAACTGAAAAGCGTTGAGAGCTTCGAAAATTTTACAAAGCAGGGTGGGCACGCATAATTTGTCAAAAAATGCACCTACTGACACTGCAAACTGACACATTAAGAGGTTACTCTCAAGAGAAATTGAATTATCAATGGAGTATGCTTCTGAACGAGTTTGAACTGCCTTGTCTAGTTTCCGTGTGTCATGCTGTAGCTCTTCCCCCCTGCTTTCTTAAGCCTATACCATTTGGTCCACTCCTCAATTCCACAGAGCCCTAGCTTTTATCTGAGTTGCAAAATTCCTGAGAATTTTTGATGCAGAGGGCAGCATTCACAGCCCACCTGGCTCTTGCTGGGACTGCTGTTGCTCCGAGCTATAGGCCTGCTTAGCCTGGGTGGCTAGCATGTAGTACATGGGGAAGAAGGTGCCAATTCCTGCAGAAAAAAAGGCCTTAATGGGATTATGTATCTTGGGCTCCTTTGAATACCTATGTGCTTTTGCAGTGCACACATGGCGTGAACAATTGTCTTTTATTGTCTGTGCATGGGGCTCAAGCACTTGAAATACCAGAACATCGTTTGCATGCAATCTGCGAGCCTCAATTAAATGAGTGCTTGAGCAAATAAAGCATGGCTGCACTATTATACACCTCGGATCAACTTGGGCTTTCACTTGCCCTTGGTTTAAAGGAAAAGCCAGGATTAGGCATATGAACATTCCAAACATGAGTCTTTACTGGGAGTCGGAGGTAACATCGCTAAAGGCACAGGCACAACCCACAATGCTTGGTTTTGCATGAGAAGCAGTGAGAGGATCATCATCATCATCAGCTCACCTCCTTCCTTGAAGTAGACAGTGAAGTTGTGAGGTGGGAGTGAACCACGCGGGCCTCCATCCTCAGCTGCTGACCATACTTCCCCTGCATGTTCATTGGTACAATGAAGTGCGTGGGCAGGTGCATGTGTAGGCATGTTAAAGAGGCCATGCATGCCCTTTTGGTGAAAGGATCCATGAGTCTGAAGTGCCAGATCGATTCACATGTATTTCTGAAATCTGAGAAGGTTGGAGGCAAAGTACAATATAAAAAGCAAATAATTTGAAATCAGGGCAAAAAACTGGTCTTGCCATCGTCAGGTTGAGGACAGGAGTCCTTGTTTGCTGCAGACACCCTGCCTGATATAGATTGCATAATTGCATCTAAGCATGCTTTCTCATGATGCTTTTTGACATCTATGTACGAGAAATTGAGAAGAGTGAATACTGTGAAGTACTAATCTGTTGCATTTGACATGTTACAAAAAGCTTTCTTAAAAGCCTCATGCAGGTCGGTACTCAGTGCAATTTCTGGAACAGCTGAACAGCTTGCAATAAAAGTTCACATTTTGCACAATCATGTGAACATTGATGCTACTGTATGGATGTCAATATGCCTGCCTTTACCTTGAGCACTGCCCCCAGCATGCTAAACATGGTTTTGTGCTGCAAATGTCTGCATTCTCTACAGCAACAGCAGCAGCAGCAGCAGCAGCAGCAGCAGAACAAACAAAGCAGGAAAGTCAGCTAGAGTGCTGCCTTCCTGGCGTTTCCTTCACAGACCAAATTCATAGCACACAAGAAGGGTCCACCTGCCTGGCTGTTCCCGCTCTTTCATGGATACAGCTGGCGGCACGGTCCTCATCATCAAAAAGGTAATGTATGGGATTAGTACTCCTATGAGGGACCAGGTGAGTTATGAGCCCTTGCAGTACCTGACAGGTTATTGCACCCGAAAATAGGTTGGTTTAACTTGTCTTTCCTCAGGTAGCCCAGTGGAAAGTCGAATGCAATAAGTCCTGCATGTGACAGGAGCAATTGAAAAAGAGCTGTCCAGGATCCTTGTTGACATGAACGCACGTGTCAACTACTTGAACCGAGGACTTCATGCAGTCAGTAGGAAGCTTTTGTGTGTCAAATTTGAATTTGGTCAATACAATTCTTCACAAACTTATTTCCTTTTCTGCCTTCAAATTGTCTGGATGAGCTAGAGTGTAGCACAGGAGGAGGCCCTGAGCACAAATGAGATGCACAATGGTCCTTGATACATGGATTATGGACCTCAAGCGTAATGACATAATGGACACGTACAGAAATGCATGACAGATACACAGGAAGATCTTAAATTCCCAAAAATATGATCACACACATGCGCACGCGCACACACGCACGCGCGCGCACGCACACACACACACACACACACACACACACACACACACACACACACACACACACACACACACACACACACACACACACACACACACACACACACACACACACACACACCATACACACAAACTGTGCCTGCACACACCTGAAGGATCTGCTTTGTCAGCCACAAAGACCATTCTGATGTTGGACAGGTACAGTTGGCCCCAAGCGCTCCATCTGCTCAGTCCAGAATCGTGAGGGTGGTCAAGGAAACATATCAGTGTTTCTGTCAAACCTCGGTTCAATTGGAAAAGTCCTTCTGTTACCACCTTCGGTGGTGCTACTTTTGGGAAGGCAATGCTGCTCTGAGCAAATTTGCTGGTGCGTATGCATGGACATACGGAATGAATGCGTACATACGGTGCGCTTCAGTCAATAATTGTTTTGTCCCTATTGTCCTTGTTATCTCAGAGGAAGCATTCCACATTCAAATATGGGGTTTGTTTCCTTGTGTTGTGCTGCGTGCAGCCCTGCTGTGTGTGTAGCAGCTGGGGGAGTACATGATGATAGAGTGCCAAAAATGTTCTGACTTCTTTTTACCTAGGAAAAGAGTTGAACAATTGAAGCATTTATGGAGCGCTGCGGTCATGTGAGCAGACTCACTTTCCCTTTTGCGTTTGCACTTGGTCCAGCTCTAGCTGTACTCCGGAACGTTTGAGCACGAATGACTCCTGTGAGAATCAGCGCACAGTGCATGACTCAAATTTTGTGACAGGGCAAGCCACTGCAGAGATGAATGTGTGAATTCACAGCTTGATGATGCCTGTTCTCACATGGGGGTAAGGTGCCGGGAGCAGCTGCCCTGCGGCAACCTGGACAAGGGCTGGGTTGGCAGCCATAAAGGAACACTTGTGCAACTACAAACAGATCCAAAGTTGTGCTGTAATTAACAGCTATGTAAACCCTTTCCTTTCTTGCTATAATTATGACGATTCAATACCGATGCCATGTTCAAGGTGCTCAAGAAGTTGCGTCCCTTGGAAGCATAAGAATATAAAATGATTTGATCTTATAGACTAGAAAATATGGCGTTCCATGACGGTGACCTTCTTGCAGTAGACCCACAACAAAGCCATGTGTGCCAATATGTGTGCCAAACCCTGGCAAGCCCGTCCAGCATTCAACCCCTCAGCTGTGCTGGCAATTTCAGGAGGCAGGGCAACAGAGATGTAGTGGTTTCTCGGGGCTCTCATCTGGAACTAAGGGATGCGGAAACGCTGGAGCTCATTAACTCGCAGCCAGTGCACGGAGTGGTCTATGACCTGCAGCTGCTCCCCTCACACTCTCGTGATGGAAAGGTATGCCCCCCCTGGTGTAGGAACTTCCTCAACAGCTTGGGGTAATTACCTACTGCTCTCCACGCCCTTTCAGATCCAGTGATGCATCAACTCCGCCTGAGTGGAAAATTTCCAACAATCTGCATTACAGGCTCAAGACATGCTGGTCATGCTGTCTAGCAGCAACAACGTATCTGTACTGTATTTCTCTGAATCCATCAACAGGTACGCTTACATCATTGCAAGCATAACTAGCCCCTTGAAGCTAGCTTTTGGGCATGTTTCTTCTGCACAAAGGTGCCCTGTGAAAAAGCCAAGTTTTTTGAAATCCTGCATCTTTGCATTTGCTCTTTGTTGCCATGCTCTTGCAATTTTAAATGTCTGAAATGCTAGACTTTGCTAACTTTGTACAGCCTCTTCCAAAGCAAGTATTTCCCTTGTTTAAACCTGCTTGAGGTGCTTTCTTGTGTTCAGACCTGCGCAGCAAAAAACTGGCTCATGACACCTTTCCTTGCCACTTTTTTTCCAGGTTCATTGCAGTGCAGCACATCCACATGCCTTCCCCAGGTAACATATCTCAGTGGAATCTGGAAAGAAACTGGATGCACTCTTCGTCCTTTCACAGATGCTAGTGATTGATTGCAAGTGTTCAACCTCCCCCTGGGCACAACTGGACAACAGAAGGAAAAAGAGAAGGTTGAGAGCAGAAAGCATGAGGATGAGGGGAGTAGCTAGGTGGAGCTTGCCCAGCAGCTGCCATCTATTGGGTATGAACCACAGAGAATGCAGGTTGCAGGTGGGAGGAGAGCAGCATAAAATTGGTCCATCTAAGGCCCACATGGCTGATGGCGCCCAAGCATCATACACACCACAAGCATCACCAAGGGCTCCAATGCATGGGCAGGAGAAAAAGAGAGGCTTCTCTGGGGCTGGCAATACTTTGTACATTGTCGTCATCATGGAGTCGTCATCATGAAGTTTCAATGGCACAATGCCAAATGCAGTGTCATCCCAGCCTCGCCCCATAGGCCACTTGTTGAACATGGCTCCTTGTGGCCGCAGAGCTACAGCCACTGACGCTGCTGCTGCCGCCACAGCAGCAGCGCTCTCAATCATCATGAGCTCTTGTGATCATGCACAACTTCAAGTGCAGTGTTGTCCCAGCTTGCCCTCTTGAGCAATCTGTTGACCGTGGCCCCTTGTGGCAAGTGAGCCACAGCTGCTGGCGTTGTTGCAGCCGCCATGGCAACAGCGCTTCCACTCATCCTACTTTGCAGCCATCATAACAATGTCATTCATGCACGATGCCATGTGCAGTGTCGTCCCAGCCTGACCTCTTGGGTCACCTGCTGACTGTGGCGCCCTGCGGTTCTGCGGCTGCGGTTGCCCTCGCTGATGGCACCATCGCCCTCCTCCCATCAGCTTGTGCAAACCCCCACGATTGCTTTGCTCAAGCAGCCTCTTTTGCTGCCAAATCTCTGCAGGTGTGGTTTGGCTCTGTTTGAGTTGTTTTGAACTGAGCATTCCGAAAGGCTTGTCAAATGGAGCATTCCAGCCATTCCAAACTGAGCATTTCAAAGGCTCCAGCAAAAACAAAAAAACAGAGGGAGACATAGCAAATTAGTTTTAGAAGTTGATTGGGGAAGTCAGGCCTGTATTAGGGTAGGGGTTACCCACACTTTTAGAGGTTAGGAGTTAAGTTTGCAGGCAAGGTCTTGAAAGCGTTCTGCAGGAGAGCTCATCAGCATGCCTGATATTGCACCATATGCACTTTCAAACACAGCGTTGCCCATACAAAGAATGGTGTGAGGAGTGGTCAGATTATAGAATAGCAGGTATGATGCAGGGCCTCTTTGACAAGCACTTCCGTGGCCTGAAGTGGAAGGAAGCTCAAGGGATTACAAGGGACGAGAGGAAGACCTATAACCTGGTATTCTGGCTGTTTGGGCGGCGCTGGCGATGCACATTCACGCAGCATAAAAAAGTCTACAAACTTTCTGGGGAGAAGGATTTAAGCAAACTGGTCGTGTGTACATTGACTTAGGAAATTGCTTATCAATCCTTCATGTTTAGTGCTATGCTTCATCGGTTCAGGGTCAGGTATGTGGCACATTCCTGCGTCACCAACGGTTCCTCAAAACAAGCTGGTGAAGAGGGAAGGCTACAAGCGGGGCCGAAGCACTAGAAACACGGGATGGGATGCAGAATCTCTGAGAGAGGAAGAAGGCTGGACTTCTGGAAGGGTCCAGAGTCCATGTGCTCAATTTCGTTGCGTGCAGGGGGCTTGACTGCAGGAAGAAAGCAAAAGTAGCGTCAATATGAGGCGTTCAGCCCAGAGGCGGGTCATATGCCTGACATTGAAATTGAGCCATGTGCACCCGATCAAGAATCCATCTTCGCTGCATTAAAAAGTGCATAACGGGGTGTGGCTTTCAACCTGGGTCTCTTTGTAGATGCACAGAGCACGGTCCTTGTCGCTTAGTCCTGATTTTGCAAATAAGACGAGGATGCATAGAAATTGCAGCACGCGTGCTGATGCGTGGAAAGGTGACAACACGATCGTGTTGGGACACTTGCAGGGTTTGGGCGCCTACCGTGGCAGGCATGCCATGACAGCCGATGACAGGTGTGGCGAAGAGTTTGAGAGCCAGAGCCCTGGCTGGGAAAGTGGTGTCAGCAGGAGAGGCAACCAAAGCAGTGGTGGCAGCTGCAGCAGCCTGAGTCGCGGCAGCTGCAAGGTGTTCTACGACACGCCTACCCTTGTGCACCTGCAGCAGCAGCCCCCTGGGTTGGGCCATACGATCTGGGACCTGCAATTTCTAGGGGGTGGCACCTTGGGTGCAGGTGGTGGGGTTGAAGGCCATGGGGATCTGAGGGGGAACACGTCGGCAGAGGGGAAGGGGTGTGGTGGGCAATGGGAGAATGATGAGCCCAGCAAGGAGTGCAAGCAGCTCAGCCTTGCTGTCTTAATGCACAGGTGAGGCACGCACTGTGTGTATGTGTGTGTGTCTGATCAACCCGCTTATGGAATGTGTGGCTGATGTTCTCTGGGAGCTGCAACTGCAGATTTTAAATGCGTTCTCAGAACGCTCCAATGCCCCTTAAGGCGCCCTCAGTGCACCAGTCACTAAAATGCCCCTTAGGGTGCTCTCAGTGCACCAGTCACTCCAAGGCGCCCTCAGTGCACCGGTAACTCCAATGCCCTTTAAGGCGCCCTCAGTGCACCAGCTACTCCAAGGCCCCTTAAGGTGCTCTCAGTGCATCAGCGATCTGCACCTGCTACGTCTGCAACCTCTCAAGTGCACCATGTTACTCTGATACACCTCCCTTTCAGCCTCCCCAGCACCAACGAGCGGCGCCTGCTACTTTGCAACATCTCAAGCCCACCTTTTTTATTCTGATGCATCTCCCTTTTGGCCTCTCAGGCACCTCTCAGAGCACCAGCGAGCTGAGCCTGCTACCCCGCAACCTCTCAAGCGCACCTTGTTCACTCTAATGCACCTCCCTTTCTACCTCTCAGGCACCTCCAGTGCACCAGCGAGTTGCGCCTGCTACGCTGCGCCCTCACGCAGCATCCGCAGCCTTGTGTGCAGCCCTCACAACTGCTTTCAACCAGCCCTCACGTCCTTACGCCAGCACTGCCCTCGCAGCAGCCACAGTCAGTACCGTTGCCAGCACCACTATCGTCAACAGCTCCACACACCCCAACTGATGCATCCCAGCCATCGTGGCCACCACCAATGCCAATAGGTGCTGCTCAGCCATCACCACAGCCACCATCACTCGCTGCACAGCTAGCACCACAGTCACAAGGCCCGCTTACAGCACAGCCCCCATCGCATGCAGCACAGCCCTCACAGCAGCCGCCCCAGCATGCGGCGCAGCCAATGCCACAGTCGCCAACGTGCGCAGTACTGCCACCACCTTTGCCACAACCACCGCAGCTACCTAGTGGTCACCCGCTCTCTGTTCCAGCTCCCTGCTGCTCAGTAGCATGTGCTGGGGTTGTGCTGCTGAGCCATAGAGGCCACTTGGGCGCCCCCACCTCCCTGCTGCCTGTGCCTGGTGTTGCATCAGGTACTTCTAACACTGCATAAGTCATGAGTTGTAGAGGCCATCAGGGCGCCCCCATGACCCTGCCGCGCTTGCATGGCGCTGCATCAGGTACTTCAGGCACTGCGTGGCACTGCATAAGTCATGAGTTGTAGAGGCCCTAAGGGCGCCCCCGTGACCCTGCCGCGCTTGCATGGCGCTGCATCAGGTACTTCAGGCACTGCGTGGCACTGCATAAGTCATGAGTTGTAGAGGCCATCAGGGCGCCCCCATGACCCTGCCGCCCTTGCATGGTGCTGCATCAGGTACTTCAGGCACTGCATGGCACTGCATCAGGTCATAAGTCTTTTTCTGCTGGTGCTCCCCGCTGCTCGGTGGCATGTGCTAGTGTTTACTGCTGGGCTATAGAGGCCACTTGGGCGCCCCCATCTCCCTGCTGCCCGCACCAGGCAAAGCACCCCCCGGGGACCAAGATGCTACTGCATTTCAGAGTGTGCAGAATAGGGACCAGGCATTGCAGAGGCTTTTTTTTTCAGGAAGCGGCTCTTTTGAATTGAGGAGCTCCACAATGCTTGCGTACTCAAAGAGTTTTGATAAAAAAAAATTCTGAGGCTCTACCTAGCCTTGGCTGCCTGGGTATGCTGCCATCCCCCCCCCCCACACACACACTCTTGTGCGCACGCGCACCCACGCACGCAGGCCTTATTGTTCTGGGCACACGCTCCCTGGTTCCCATTGATCTGTCCGCCATGCTTCCCATTCTCCAGCAACAGCCAAGAGGCAATAGTCCCATGTCAGGTATGCATCGGAGTACAGTCCCCATTAAATCCCATAATGCATTGGAACACGCTCCCAAAATGTATTGAAATACAGTCTCATGTTAGGTTTGCACTGGAATAAACCTGTTCTTCCCTTGTAGCTCATCTACAAGCTCATACGTTATCCCTAGCTTTTTCTAGGTCTATATGTATGCATGATTGTGCGCATTTGCCCAAGGGGGGAGGTGATGTTTGATTTGTAGGTGAGCATCACGTGCAACGTTTTCTTGAAGACGAGAGGCCATTATTGCCATCACTTTGCATCTGTGTTGGCATAGTGAATGCAAGTGTAATTGTGAACTGTGCATGTGCATAGGCACACCATTGCCATCACTTGGCATCTGTGTTGGCACAGTGAATGCAAGTGTAATTGTGAACTGTGCATGTGAGTACGCACAGGTGTATGGGTGTGCGGGTGTGCTGCACCTTCTGCGGTAAAAAGAGTAGCTAGGAAGCCTCCAGAGGCCACATATATCCCTCTGGCTCTTGATTGGCCCTTGCGGTTGTCAAGTGGGTTGCAGGCCCCTCGTTTTTACCTAACGGAGGTAAAGTAGGCTCTATCCTTGCTGCTTTGCAGCTGGCCTGAGGACCCTCATCTCTCCCTACAGGCAACAAAGCAGGCCCCATCCTTGCTGCTATGCAAGCTGGTGCACTCACCAAAACCAAATTTCATGAGCCAAACTAGCGCATGTGCACATGGATAGATTCTCTTCCTCAGCGCTGCAGATAGAAGTGGCCTTCACTCAGAGGCCTGTCACCCACTGGTTTTGAGCAACCACGTTTTAAACACACTAGCAAGGAAGATGAGAACCTTGGCCATGAGTGATGGGTGGCTCCATGGACACCTGTGTGTGTGTGTGTGTGTGTGTGTGTGTGTGTGTGTGTGTGTGTGAAGCAGGCTTCGCTGGGCAACCATGACCATGCTAGTAGTCCACCATACCTCCCATATTTACCAGCAGTCACAGTTGCTATGCGTGACCTGCATCCAGTTTTGAAACAGGCTGTTATGGCAACCATAATCATGCAGGCCTTCATGCAGCAGGCCACACGACCTACACCTCTCAGATCAAGCAGCAGTCACTGGTGCTCTGCACGACCTGCACCCAGGTCTCAATCAGGCTTCCATTGATGGCAATCGTGACCATGCAGGTGCCAGTAGTCCACCTGATCTGCACCTCCCAGATCAAGCAGCGGTCACTGGTCCTCAGCAAGGGTCGGCCTCACCACCAGAATTGCCAGCAGAGCAGCACCGCGCCATCCCCTCTGTCATCAGGGACAGTGCTTGTGCATCAGAAGGTGTGGTGGGGCCAGTGCCCGCCAAGAGGAGAAGCAGTGTCACCACCGTTGACCTGGGGGGTCCTGAGGGGCCTTTGCCATTCGTGTCAGTGCCAGCAACACCCAAAGGCAAGGTGCCGCCTCCCTGCTGCAGCCAGGCTTACCCAGAGGTGTGTGTGTATGTGTATGTGTGTCTCGTGAACGCTTGCAGCCAACCCAGATGCCTCAGTAACCTCTGTGCCCCCCTATCATATAAAAAATTCCCTGCAGAAAAGTTTTCAGCAGCTGCGTTGCCGTCTAATTTGCGTTGCCCAGCTTGGGACAGTGGTGCATTTGTTTTATCAGTGTCTATCCCTCCCATGCTTGTTCACTTGTGCTATGAAGCAC
Source organism: Dunaliella primolecta (assembly GCA_914767535.2). Lineage (NCBI taxonomy): Eukaryota > Viridiplantae > Chlorophyta > Chlorophyceae > Chlamydomonadales > Dunaliellaceae > Dunaliella > Dunaliella primolecta. The sequence continues at coordinate 1,330,139 of OU611758.1, read as the reverse complement.
TCTTTGAGACACTTTATTAATCATTCACCCACATGCCCAAACTCCTCCCCCTTTCCTTTTCACCAAGCAACCACGACTGCAAATTTGCACAGGGTTGACCGCAATATGTACAATGAAATATAATTACATGTATACATGGGGTGCATGTCCCGCAAAGAAAAGGTCAGACACATAGCAATTTATGAAGAGTTGGCCAACCTTCACTATGCCAATTGTAGCTGGCCAACCTAAGCAGTTCAACTCTACAAATGCAGGCTTTGAGCTTGTCCATCGGGCTCAGCCTCAATACCACAGAGCCCTTGGACTTCACAGGAACGCACCTATGCTCCGCCGAAGAGGTTGCGGGTTTGGCGGCAGTCGCAGACAGCAGCACCAGGCCGTCCGACATTCCCCAGCACCTGCAGCAGCGGCTGCAAGGGAGGGCACTGTGTGCTACGTGGATCCCTGTGGACAAGCAGCTCTTGGACAGCATAGGCCAAAGCTGGCAGCAGCAGCAGCAGGGGAGCCTGTTCAGGCCCCGCATTTCCGAGCAGCAGTGGCACACCTGTCTGCAACCCACACCCCCTGATCAGCAAGGCCCTTCCTACATGCCACGCCACACACCACCTGCTCTCGCCGCTACCACACATGCCCCGCTCCCCTGCGTTTTAGCGGCCTTGATGGTGGCCAGTGCCAGCGGGCGCCTGTCCATCTGCTTTGTGCTGCGAAGTGAAAGCAGCGTGCGTGCAGAGGAGGGCGAGGCATCCCACTCCGGGCTGCGTTTCCTGTGCCTGCCTCTGCCCTGGCCTGCACACGCGCCCCAGGTGTGCACCACACTGGGTCAACTGAGATGATGCCAGGTTCATTGCACCTCTTCCCCCTTGCTAGCTTGCTAGTTAGGGAACCCATCCTTACTGCACACGGCCTTTCGGTTGGCGGAGCCTCCTTGTCTCTTTTGTTGCTCCCCCATTCTCTTATTGTGTGTCTTGTGTTGTTTGTGCCCTGCGTACTTTGCTTCCTTTAGGATAGGATAGGATAGGGTTACATAGCTGTACCTGCCTACTTGCTTCCTTTGCATGCTGCTGCCCTGGCATACGCATAGCCCACCACAGTTTCAGAATGCATGAGGCGTCGAGACTGATACAAGGCTTATGTGGCTGTGCTGTGCTGCACCTACCACACACATTTGTTGGTGTTTATGCTGTCTCGCTGAGAAGTTTGCCCGAAACCCCTTGCTCAATTGCCTGGCAATCCCCTCTCCCAGATGCTTGCCAAGTCCCCTCACCAAGTGCTTGCCCAATCCCCATACCTAAGTGCTTGCCTCAACCCCTTTTTCGAGTGCTCTGTGAAAGCCTGCCTGCAGCCCCTCATCTGCATTGCATTTTCATTGCACAGGCCCGTTTTCTCCTTCAGGCTGTGCACAAACACTTCATCTCTGGCCCCAATATACTTCTGCGGCCCCACCTGCAGCCTCGCTGTGACAGAACAAAATCATTCAAAGGTACCAAAGCCAATTTCAACGCCCTTCTGCATCTAAAGCCCATATCTTCCTAGTCATCCATCCTAATCTTCTAATCATTCACTGCACAAGTACTGTGCAGGCTTGCCTGCAGCTTGGGACAGCTGCATTGTCGGCCTGCCTTACAGGCCAGACTGCAGCTGGCGTGTAAGGCAGCCCAGGGGGACCCCCCACGATGCAACAAGGACTGTGCTTTCTCAAGCATCCATCTCCCACACCCCCCCCCCCCGGTTGTACGCTGCATATTGCAGGCAAGCCTGCAGCCCCCAGCTGCATCGCCGGCCTGTAAGACACGGGCCATTGTTGTTGCGGATGCTTTTTCTTGCACACTCAAGCACACCACCCTGAAACCCTTGTGCAGGCAAGCCTGCAGCCCCCCAGCTGCATTGTTGGCCTGCCGGGGCTGCAGCTGGCTTGGAAAGAAGCCCTCGGGGACCTGGTGCTGCTGGACATGCTGCAGGCCTTTGCTGCAGCCTATACCTGCTTGCTCCTGCCTGGACTGCGCCAACACAGCCACGGACCCTCTCCACAAGTGGCAGATCCCACAGGTGGGGAGGGCACAGAGCAGCAGCTTAGGGTGGTGCAGGAGCGTGCTGCAAGGCAAGCCGCTCAGCAGCAACAACAGCAGCAGGAGCAGCAGTGCCAGCGGCAGAGTGCAGGAATGGACGAGAGGGGCACTCCTGGCTCATCGTTTTGGTGCCCTCAGCCGCGCGCCCCACAACCAGGTCTGCCGACAAACCTTCTCCGGGCCAAGTCCCCTGCTGACCTCTTGATGGCTGCGCTGGCGACTGCTGCAGATGCGGGTTCCGTCAGCATGCTGGCGGACTTGTCGTCAGCAGTTGCGGAGGCACGGCAGGTGTGTTGCTGGGTAGTGTGCTGCAGGTTTGATTGGTGCCCATGTGTGATTCGTGAGGCTGGATGTCTAACTGTGCGGTTTGCATGTCACCAAAACGCAGCACGTGTATTGTTGTGGGTTGAGTGCATGTTGTGCAAGCCGGCAGTCTAGATCAAACACCAGCTGGTGTTGAGGAGAAGCAAGTGCAAGATGGACGGCACGTGCCAAGCCACTGCCTGTTAACCTGCTCATTTTTGCAGCGTCCTTGCTCAGCACGTGTCGCTGCTAGCATGTTTTGTGTACGGAGGAAGGCAGACACAGGAGCGGTTTGCAAGGGCCTCCTCTGAAAATATTTTTGCATGAGGATCTGCACTGTCAAGCTTTTGGTTGCAGTGCAATATCAGATAGCTCTTGGGGTAGGGTGACCTCAGAACCACTTGTTATCAGCTTGACTGTGGATGTTCACTCCTAGCAATTCTTGAGCCCTGCCTTGGGCAGGGAAATGTGTTATTTTCAGGTCAATATGCTTGGCCTACTCGCCCTATGAGATCAGTCATGATGCACACATGCTTACAAATTCACTCATGCACTGCCTGCAAGCACTCCCTTGTGCTATGGCATACAGGCAGCATCTTTCATACTGGACAGCAAGTCAAGCAAGCTAGCCCCCCTGCATTACCTCCCTCTGAGATCACCACGACATGTAGCTTAGCATGTGGCACTTATGGATCCATGCATCACTCTCTTGAGCATTGGCATGCAGGCAGCGCTTGCCACGCTGAAGAGGAAATCAAGCAAGCACCAACCCCTGCACGCTCCCCCTCTGAGATCACACCCCTGCATATAAATGCTCCTTCTCACAGACTTATGCACACACTCTTGCACCCTGCATGCACATTTACCCACTCATAGGTTCATGCATGCACTCTCTTGTCCTATGGCATGCAGGCCGCACCTGCCACACTGGAGAGTATGTCAGACGAGCTCCAACCCCTGCACGCTTTCCCTCTGGGACTGATCCAAGTGCGCCGGTGCTTCAAGGGACTCGGACATGTGTCGGGTCTGGCGTGCATGGGTCTGGCGGGAGGCAGTAAACTGCGCATGCATGCAGGCACATCCACCGTGGGGGCCATCAAGCAGGAAGATGCGCCCCAGCAGCGGGAGCACCAGTCCGAGCAGCTGCGGTACCGTGAGATGGTGAGGCTGTTTGATGCAGCGGAGAGATCGACGGCCCGCTCGCTTCGCATGGAAGGCGCGTTGGACACCCCTGGCACACTCAGGACCCTCCAGCCTACATCTGAGCCCTCCAGGCCAACCCCCAGCCCCAAGGCCCCAAGCGGGGCTGCCAGATCAACTGCTTTGGAAACGCAGCCTCAACCAGTGCTGCCGCCCACGATCGCTGCGCGTGAGGATCAGCAGGAACCCACAGAAGAGGGGCCGGGCACAGTGACTGCCGCGGCCTTGAAAGCGCTGTCTGCTCCTAGGGGTGCAGGTACGTCCAATGTGCAAGGTCCTGTGTAGCTGCTTGTGGCTCTGTCTCATTTGCAAGGTCCCATGTCGCTCCTGCACGGTCTCGTTTGTGATTTGCAAGGTCTCATGTCGCTTCTGCATGGCTGCTTGTGGCTCTGTCTCATTTGCAAGGTCCCATGTCGCTCCTGCACGGTCTCGTTTGTGATTTGCAAGGTCTCATGCCGCTTCTGCATGGCTGCTTGTTGCTCTGTCTCATTCGCAAGGTCCCATGTCGCTCCTGCATGGTCTTGCTTGTGATTGCAAGGTCTCATGTCGCTTCTGCATGGCTGTTTGTGGCTCTGTCTCACTTGCAAGGTCCCATGTCGCTTCTGCATGGCTGCTTGTGGCTCTGTATCATTTGCAAGGTCCCATGTCCTTTCTGCGTGGTCTCGTTTGTGATTTGCAAGGTCTCATGTCGCTTCTGCATGGCTGCTCGTGGCTCTGTATCATATTACCAATGACTCATTAGCTCTTACCTGCGTAGCAATAACTGGGCAGGGGGGCTTGCTAAGCGACCAGCTGGTGCTGTTTTTAAACCCTCATGTGCTCTTCATGAACCGTCCCTTGATGCACACTGCAACTTTGGACCAAGCCAAACGGACTTTATTTTCAGTGAGGTGGTTTTCATGCCAGATAGGGCATGGAAATGGCAACAGGGGCACAAGAAGCCACTTCGAGTCCATGTTGTCTGTGTGCCAACAATTGCAATGTAAGCAGCAGGTGCAAGCTTGGTGTTTCCCCTGTAGAGATGTCTGCATTGAAATCGTGCAAATGATGCATGCACATTAAAAAAACGGTGTGCGGAATGCAGCCACCGCATGATTTCGACTGCAACTGTAAAAAACATGTTCGTACTGTGTTCTAAACAGCATCTGTGCAACCAAGTGCAACCCCGGGCAAGCAAAACGACCATGCATGTGTAAGAGAAACCAAAAGCAATGCCGCCAGCCTTTCTGGGCTTGTGCCTTGCGTGACAGACATCTGCACAGTGCTTCCTTGCTGCTCATCAAGCTTAAGCAGTTCCCTGCCCCACGCTTCACGCTCAAGCAGTTCCCTGCCCCAAGTGCTTGAGCATTTCCTTGCCCCTCTTTACTTTCCTTCCCTCCTTCAAGCATTTATTTATTTCCCTGCCCCTTCTCATTCCAAGCGCTCAGCATTTCCCTTCCGCTCTTTGCTTCCCTCTCTATCTACAAGCACCAGGCCCCATTTGTACTTGTTGTATATTCTGTTACGACTGCCCCTGGCTCCTGCGTCCCACAGGCAAAGCGTACTTTGCATGTGCGCTCACATGCGCCCAAGCACCAGGCCCTATTTGTACTTTGTTTACTCCGTTACGACTGCCCTTGGCTCCTGTATTCCACAGGCGAAGCATACCTTGCATGTGCGCTCACATACGCATGTGCATTTTCACTTGCATGTCCTCAAGCAACACATGAGTCACATTCATAACTGCACAAGTCTATTTACCTTTGCACGTCCACACACACACACACACACACACACACACACACACACACACACACACACACACACACACACACACACACACACACACACACACACACATGCACACACATGCAAACACACAGTGCATGGAGCAGTGGAGGTGCTCAGCAGCGGCCCCCCCACTGCCAGCCTCGCGCACGTTCCCACCTCTGCCTCGTCGCCAGCAGTGTTGGGCGCATGGGGAGTGCCTGCATCCCCTGTGTCCGGCCTCGACCCTGAACACCACCACTGCCTGTTGGTGCTGTCATTTTTGGGGGGCTCGCGCGCGCTGACCTTGGGTGGCCCAGACTTGCAGGATGCCACAGAAGAAGTGGAGCTGTGTGCATGTGAGCCCACAGTCGTGGCGGCGGCAGTGCTGGACAAGCTGATGGTGCAGGTGTGTGACATGTGTGTGTGTGTGTGTGTGTGTGTGTGTGTGTGTGTGTGTGTGTGTGTGTGTGTGTGCGTGCGCCTGCAGAACAGATCCTTGTCCTCCAAGGATGCTTACAGGATGAAGCTTGAGAGGGAACGATCTGCTCTGAAGAAAAGAATCCCTCTGAAGATGCCTCAGAAATGCAGCTTGGGCACAGCCTTCTGCACAACTCGCATCGTGAATTTTGTGTAGCGCGTGGGATCGGTCGCTCTTTGCACAGACGCACGCTCGTCATCTGTGGTGTGCAGGTGACTCCCACCTCAGTGGTGCTGTGCTCATTGGAGAGCGTGCTGGCAGCAGGAGAGCAAATCAAATCACCCTTCCTGCGCACCAGTCCCAAAAACCCACGCATGGGCAATGAGGAGCCAGGACTCACACAAAATGACTGGCAGCAGCAGCAGCAACAAGGAAATTGGATGCAACCGCAGCAGCAGCTCTCTCCACAAGAAGGCTTCCCAGGCAGTGGCACAGAGGCGATGGAGGTGGAGGGGGATAACGAGTGGGCGCGTATGGGGTTGGGGGCGGCAGCTGCTCTCAGTGTGGAGGACCTGGCATCCGCAGGAAGCCATGTGCTGGCAGCAGATGTGGCGCCTGGGTGTGTGGTGCTGGCGCTGAGCCACTGCAAGGAGCTACAGGTGTGTGTATATGTGTGGGTGTATGTGTGTGGGTGTGGGTGTGGGTGGGTGCACGCGTGTCACAATGTCTGAAGGAAGTCGTGCGTTGGCTGCACAAGTGGCCCTGCTTCTTTGGATCCATGCCTGCTGAGTCTACCTTTTGCCTCACTCCTGTTCAGGACAACATGCCATTCGCACAACACGACGTGTTGCTGTTCTTGAACCTGCTGAGTCTACCTTCTGCCTCACTGTTGTCCTTATGCCATGTTGACCACAGCTTCTTGCTGTCCTTGTGCCTGCTGAGTAAGCCCTTCCCCTCATTGCTGTCCTTATGCCATGCGCATGCACAGGTTGTTGCTGCCCTTAATCCTGCTGAGCCTACCCTGTGCCTCATTGCTGTCCTTATGCCATGTTGAATCACTGCTCATAGCCACTTGTGCCTGATGAGTATACCCTTCCCCTCATTGCTACCCATGTGCTGTGCTGATTCACGGCACGTTGCTCGTTGTTCTTGTACCTGCTGGGTACGCCCTTCCCCTCACTGCTGTACTCCTTGTGCCATGCTGACCCATGGCTTCTTGCTGTCCTTGTGCCTGCTGAGTAAGCCCTTCCCCTCACTGCTGTCCTCCTTATGCCACGTTGGTCCACGGCTTCTTGCTGTCCTTGTGCCTGCTGAGCAAGCCCTTCCCCTCATTGCTGTCCTTATGCCATACCCACATGCCATGCGTATGCGCAAGACCTTGGCCTGGCTTCCGTTCCTTGTACTTAAGTTTTACGCAAGACTGTAATGCACGACGCTTTCCTTCAAAGAAACAAGTTGCGGTGACTGTCATTGATGCCATACCAGGTGCTGCATGTTCCAAACACATCATGTGCATTACAGGACCCTCTGCCGCTCGCTCTGAACCTTGACGCAACGTTTTACCCTTAGTAATGCAATGTGTCGTCACTGCCAGGTGCAGCATGTGAAAGCCAGCACAGACTCCAGCAGCACTGGGGGACCTCACGCAGCCCCGAACCCAAGGACGTGCAACACCATTCCTTAATAGTGCAACATGTATGTCATTGCCAGGTGCTGCATGTGTCCAGCACAAGCCCCAGCACCACTGGAGGGCCCTTTGCAGCCCCATTTGTAACTGTGATGCAGCACTGCACCCTTCGTAATGCAATACTTGCATCAATGTCAGGTGCTGCATGTAAAAGCCAGCACAAGCCCCAGCACCACTGGAGGGCCCTTTGCAGCCCCCTTTGTAACTGTGATGCAACACTGCACCCTTCGTAATGCAATACTTGCATCAATGTCAGGTGCTGCATGTGAAAGCCAGCACAAGCCCCAGCAGCAGTGGGGGACCCCAAGCAGCCCTGAACCCGAGGAAACGCTGCCGGGAGCACTGGGGGACGCAGTTGGTAGGCACCGTGCCAACAGACGCTGAGGTGTCCTGCCTAAAGGTGCGTGACTGTTCCTGGCGTATGAGGGCGTTGAGTCCGAGGAGACAAAGGAGCAGGCAGAGCTGGGTGGCGTATATTGAAGGATCTTATGAGCACGGTCTGTGTGGATGGCCGCAAGGGCGTTATCCCTGGAAATGCATGGCTGTTACTGGTGTGTGAGGGATGGGGTGTTGATCCTGAGGACTCGAAGGAGCAGGCAGGGCTGGAAGCATTTGAGATGGAGCCTTGAGAAACATGGCCGCGCGCAAACAAAGGGATCTGGTTTCATATTTGGAGGTGTTTTGCCTGCAAGAGAGGATGTGGTGGGAGGTGCAGCTCTATGTCAAGCCACCATCCAGAAAGCTACCTGCTGCAAGCACGGAAGCTGTTCTTTAAGGCGAGCTCACTGACACACACACGCACATGCCATTCTCTTGCTCTCCCAAAAATCCCTTAACCGCAGGTGCAGCTAGCCCCCGCCTCCCTCCTCCCTCCCCACTCCCCGCCTGGTAGCACCTCTTACCTGCTGCTCACTGGCGACCACCAGCCCACGTCCATCCTTACCCTCCTGACCATCACTCCCCAAGGAGCCCTGCACCATCAGCGCCTTGCCTCTGCTGCACACCCTTGGGTGCAATTGTCGGAGGTGCCAGCAGTGGCAGCAACAGCTGCAGACAGCTGCAGGCCCGGGGGGGCTGTCAAAGACGGTGGGTGTGGCTGAAGGCGAGCATCATGTCAGCGCTGGCTGGGGGTTACATTTTTACGCTTATGCACCATAAGCTACAGGAGGTGAGCACAGCCTGGATGTGGCATTCTTTGTGCTCCAGTCCGCGCTGCTGCTTCTGCTGCTGTAGCTGTTCTTGCAGCCGACAAAGCTGACTCGCGGTCTTCCACACCGCTGCAAATGATGTGCGCAGCCTGGAAATCGCATCCCATGTGCCTGAGTCCCTGCTGCTGGTGCTGCTGTTGGTGCGGCTTTCAAAGCTGACTCGAGGTTTTCCACACCAGCACTGCAGATGATGTGCACAGCCTTGATACCGCGCCCCATGTGCTTGGATCTCTGCAGCAGCAGCTGCTGCTGTCTTCTGCTGGTTAAGCCGACAAAGCTGTCTTTGCGCTTTTCCATGCCAATCCTGCAGATGGTGTGCACAACCTGGACGTCGCCTCCCATGTGCCTGAATCCCTGCTCCTCCTGCAGCTGCCTGCTGGGCAGCCCCCCACCCCCACTTCCAAGGCCACTGCCCCCCTCCAGCCCTCCAACACTTTCATACACCCTGCAGTAGGGCAACACAGACAGGGCATGTCAGGGAGTGCTGGTCATCAGTGCTTCCTCGCTACGCAGTCCCCATTGAGCGGGGAAAGCAGCCCCGATGCGTGTGTTGTTGTGCAGTGGATGGTAGGCTACAGGGATGGCAGTGCTGCTCTGTTCCAGTGGGTTGGTGGCAAAGCAGAGCTTGGGGAGCCTGGGGTAGGGTTTGTTTGGGGGCAGGGTGAGTCTGTGTCAACGCCTTCATTCTCCCAGCAACAGCTTCAGCACCAGCTTGCTCCCCCCAATTTGCAGCCCTTTCCTGCCTTGTCAGCTGAACAGCAGCAACGCAGCCTGGAACATCTGCAGGAGCAGGTGCAGCAGCAACAGCAGGTGCAGCAGCAGCAGCAGCAGCAGCAGCAACAAGGCAAGGGAATGGTTGGCGCCCCTGGCTCAAGCAGCCTGCTAGCCTTTGCGCGCTTGAGCTCCTTGCCCCTCAAACTTTCAGCCTCAGGTGGGTGCCTTTTATTTCCTTGTGCCAGAAGTGATAGGCCATCCTTGCCCAGCATCAACAGAGGGAGTTTTGCATTGCCTGTGTTATTCTTATTTGTCAATCAATTGGGCTTTCGCTACAAAAATCCTGCGCCTCTTGCCAGAAGCAATAGATTTTTTTCTCCCGTAAATACTTTGTGTCGCACAACGTGTCATTCTTGTTTGTCGTCCAAGGTGGGCCTTACTATGCAAGAATCCCATGTCCCCTTGCCTGGGGATGAGATTGGGAGTACAAGATGGGGTACTCAGTCCCTGATTGACAAGCTGTCGCTTATTTGATGTAAGGTAGCTCCAAGCACACCAGCCGTGGCAAACCCCTACCTTATGCCAGCAATACCTCCCCTCAAAGCAGTGCAGCGTATGTGCCTTCCTGCAATTTACCAAGTGGTGCGCCACCTGTTTATTTCCCCTCTCATATTAATGTTATGCATGTGCAATGTGGTGTGATGCATGTCCAACCATGGCCTGCCCTTTCCACAGAGCAGTGGTCCCTCTATGTCCCATGTGTCTCTCTGTCCTTTTCAAAGTGGTGCCTCATCTGTGTTTTTTTCCCGCTCAGGTCTGGCCTTGGGGCGGTGGCCCCCTGTGCTAGCTGTGGGGGGTGGGTGCTGGGAGGTGGATGTGTCTCCGCTGAATGGCTGCTTGCGCGGGTATGCGCTGGGGGTGCAGAGTGTTGGTGTGGGGGTGCGCCTGACGCTGGACCCAGGCACGGCAGGTGTGTGTGTGTGTGTGTGTGTGTGTGTGTGTGTGTGTGTGTGTGTGTGTGTGTGTGTATGTGCACGCGCGCGTCAGCGTGCGTGCGTCGTTGTTCACATTCTACAACTTACGTGATCTGCCCAAAAGGCGCATGCGTGCGCGCGCACGTGTGTGTGGACCTCTCAGGATCTACATTTACTGCCTTGCCCCTAACAGAACGCAAAAAGCACCCATGCTGCACATCCTCTGAATGCAATTACAAGCATACCCTTAGAATCATACTTATTCTTCTGCCCCAACCAAACACAGTTCGTGGCAAAAGCATTTGGGTATGTTAGTATCCCTCGCACATGCCCTCAAATCGCCTTCGAAAGAATCTCCTGGTGTTGAAGCATCCTCCCTCCATGCCTCCCAGGCGTGTGTCCTTGCAAAATGTTTTGGAATGCAGGCGCCATGTGCCAAGCCGCGGGGCTACGCATAGATGCTTTATCTGACGGTTGCACCTCCTGCTCACAAGGCCAGCCCTCAAGGTCACCCCCCCTGGGCTCCAATGGCAGTGCTCCCAACTCCTCCGGCAGCAATGGCAGTGCCCAAAGCAGCAGCCCTGTTTCTCCTGGTGGTGCTGGCAGCACTGGTAGCGCTGACTTGGTGTTCTTGGCGCACACTGATGGCAGCTGGCGCCTGCTGATCATTGGTGGCAGGGGAGTGCACAGGTGAGGAGTGCTGACACATGTAGGAGTGCTGACACTGTTGTGCAGTCCGCCTTCATGACGCATTTATTGTGCACGAAGGCCGGGGGGGGGGGGGGTATGTTTGCTGATGATGTTGGATCAGCTCCATGGATTGTGGAAGGCAGGGGAGCACACAAGTGGGGATTGCTGACACATTTGTTGTGCACCAAGACGGGAGGGGGTGTTTGCTTATGATGTTAGATCAGCTCAGTGGACTGTGGAAGGCAGGGGAACACACAGGTGAGGATTTGCTGGCGTTGCAAAGGGGAGAATTGCTGACACATTGAGGATAACTGGCATCTTGCAGACTGATGGCATTGCAAAGGTGTAGGTTGCTGGCATTTGAGGATTGCTGGCTTGTTCGCTGAGGCTTGATAACCTTAAATGAACTGAGGGACATAGGTGGGCAGCAAATCTGACACATTTGCTGACCTTTTCAGTGTGTGCTGAGGCATGGCGGTGCAGACTGCTGACACGCCTATCCTGTGCCCAGGCGCAGGCTGGTTTTTGCTTGAGATGGTCGATTAAATTTTAAATGAACAAGGGAGCAAAGCGTGGCAGGTGATTGGGATTTCACAGGGTGATGATAGCGGGCAGTGCGTGAAGTTGGTCAGAATGTTTGCACTTACTGCAAACAAAGGAGGGCAAAGGACAGGGCAAAAAGCAGGCTTCTTGCATCTACCGTACAGACATGTAATCACTCCGGACCCCTGAAAAAGATATTTATTTTTTGATTCCTGCCTTAATTCCGCACACCTCTCAATATTTATTTCATGGTTTCCCGCATGTTCCCGCAGGGGCAATCAGCCCGCTCATACCCTCTAAAACTTTCGGAATAAATAATAAATAAAACTCTCAGAATAAATCATAAATACAACTCTCGGAAATAAATGTTTTCCACCATCCCGCACATTCCCGCAGCCCCAAAAATAATTATTTTTCCTGCTGTCTGCAGTCATCCTGCACCCCTCAAAAACATTATTTTTGCAGGATGATATATTGTCTGTACAGTACATGTATGATGCGTATGAAAAGAAGCTGGTGTTTATAGAGGAAGGGGCAGGAAGCTGTTGAGGACGGCTCCAAACACCAGAGGGTGATGAGCTGTCACGGTACATTGCCGATGATGGGCAGGATGTGGAGTTGGTGAGGAAGGCTGTTTTTCCACCCCACACAAAGGAAGGAAGTGGGGGTTTGCTGATGATGGTGTGCAGGGCTTGAGCACAAGTGAGGTCGGCTATAGACTTCAGGCGCACAAATGTACCATCAACGAGGACATGCTCTGTTACTGATGACAATTCTGTTATGACTAATTACAATGTTTGCATGTGTCGTGGCTGCACTCATGGCAATGCAGTCACGTGCCATACATACAACGTCATGTGACGTTATGAAGTATTTCGTGACACATCGTCATGTCATGGCAATGCACTCACGTGCCATACCTACGATGTCATATAACGTTATGAAGTGCGTTGTGACACATCGTCATGTCATGGCAGTGCACTCACGTGCCATACCTACGATGTCATATAACGTTATGAAGTGCGTTGTGACACATCGTCATGTCATGGCAGTGCACTCACGTGCCATACCTACAACGTCACGTGACATAACGATGTGCGTCATGACACATTTTCATGTCAAACATGACATCGTAGGTATGGAACATGAATGCCTTATCATGGGAACACATGACATCGTAGGTATGACACATGAGAACCTTATCATGGGAATACATATGGTGGACATGGCGTCAGGCAAGCAAGCTTGCTGGCACTTTTACTGCTTGCATGCATGCATGGTGGGAAGCCACAGTCTGCGGATGGTAGGCATGGCCTTGCTGGTGGGTGCAAGTGCGGTAGCAACACGCCACATCATCATCACCGGCCTGCTGACTTTGCTTACCAGAACCTGTGTGCGGGGGGTGAGCTTCCGTCTGCAGATGGTTGGCAATGTCTTGCATGTGGATGCAATTATGGTGACACCAAGCATCTCATCATCACTGGCCTGCTGATCATGCACACCAAAACCTGTGCGGGGGGAAGCCACCGTCTGCAGGTGGTCAGCATAGTCTTGCAGGTGTTGCAAGTGCGGTGGCATCTAGCCTCCCCATCATCACTGGCCTGCTGCTTCCGCACACCGGCTGTGCTACTGTACTAGCCACATGGCGTGCACATGGAGCGTGCCTAAAGGCGCCTCTACCTCTTGCCAACTGATCATGTGCAAACTTGTTTTGCGGTGCTCTCGATGGTTGTTGAGTGTAGGACGCCATCAGGTCTCTCTGCCTCTCGCCTGCTGCCTCCTCTCCAACAGAGGGCCGTCCCAACACAACCAGTCTTGAACGAGGCAAGCCAATTCCAGCTACAGCAGCAGCAGGATCAGTTTTGGCTTCACGATATCCTTCCCCACACCCCTACCAGCAGCCTGGTTCTTGTATCATCAGCTATGGTGGAGGAAGAGAAGAAACCGGGCCCAACGGTAGAGGCAATGGCACAGGTGTGTGTGTGTGTTTGAAGAGTGCACAAGCTGCCCGAATGAGAACAGCACAAGCAAAGCTTTTGGAATAACGTGAGGTTGTGCCAGGCTGGAGTGGCAGCACAGAATCCACTACTTACTCACGATGTGTTTGGTGCTTACATGAAGAGCACACAAGTGCGCGAAACTCAAATGAAACTTGAATTGGTAGCTCAAACTTGAATGAAACTTGAATGGAACTTGAATTGGTAGCACATACCCCACATGCAATTGTCGCTCTATGAGAGTGGTGCTTAAATGAATGCGCATGTGTGTGTGGGGCTAGAGGAGCTGCATAGGCCTCACCAGGAATGCCCCAAAATGGAAATGTGCATACTTTCAAGTAGCAGCACAGGCCCGTGCCTGATTTGTGCACAATCTGGTGCATAAAGGGTGGTGAAGTGCTGGCAAGTCTGTGACTGGGGATTTGCAGAGGATGCCTTTTTTGCTGCTTAGGTCTAGGAGGCAAAAGAGATCCTCTGCAATTCCTTTCTCCTTTGTTACGACCTGATGCTGAGCATCGAGTGCCCCCAGGACACAGAGATCATATTTGGCACGATGATGGTAGGCTGCAAGTGTACCTTTCACAGGTGCATCCTCTGTAGTTCATGCACGATCAATGAACATCAACTTTTGGTCTCTTAGTGAGTCATAGTTGGTCCACACTGCGTACGCAAGCGTGTTGGCTGGCCTGTGCATTGCAGGGCATACAACTGGCCATCAAGCATGATCTGCAAACTAAAGCCAGGACCGGTCCCTCGATCATACTTGGTCCACACTACATATGCATGCGCATTGGTGTGCATGTGCATTGCAGGGCATGCAGCTGGCCATTGAGCATGTTCTCCTGTCAGCATGGATGTCCATTGCCACAGAGCTTGCCACAAAAAATAAGCAAAAGGCTGCAGTTGGATTTTCAATGCTTGCGGTGGGCAAGTAGGTTGAATGGATGATACACTGACGCATACATGCATGCATGTGCGCGCGTACACACATATACGCGTGCGCACACACATATACACACACACGCACACACACACATACACACACATACACATAAGCACACATGCATGCACGCATAAACAGGGCGGCAGGGGGTCGCCCTCACCCATGCAAATCGACCAGGCTGCCACGCATCAAAGCCCTGGACGAAGCCCCTCAGGGATGCGGCAGCAGCTGCAGCAGCAGCAGCAAGAGCAGCAGCGCCAATTGCAAGAACGGCAGCAGCAGCCGCCACAGCAACAGCTGCAGCAAGAGCAGCGGGAGGGGGAAGCCATCACTGATAGTGCTGTGCGCATGGTCAATCAGGCGCAGAAGCACAACCAAGAGGATCAGACTCATGTCCAAGCTGAAGCTGAGCGCCATCCTGACATCCATGAGCCTCCCATGGGAGATGCTGCTCCAAAGGTTGAAGTGTACCAGGTGTGTTGCAGCTCTCCTAAGGGAAATTGGCGGAGTTTCTTCATGCCTTGTTGTAGCATGCAAGCATGCCGTCCATGGGGCTTGTGCTGGATGCAGGGCAGGTTGCGTCAGTGAAATGTGGGAAGCGCACCAACCAAGAAGAGTGGCCAGAGCGTTTAGGAAATCGCTTTTGAAATCAGCATCTCAAAATATTCATCTGAAGCCTTTCACTGAAACTGTTCGGTAGCCCAAAAAAACACCTGTAGACTCTGAGGTTGATTGGTAAACATTGATAGCATGGACTTCAAGCACCATAATACCTGTTGCAAAGCAGGTTTTTGTTTGGCAAAATGTGAGCAGTCATCAGAGCTGCCACACACACTTGCCTCTTGCACACACTGAGCTACACTTCACACTTCCAAGTGCATGAGCACGCATACACACACACGCATGCACGCACGCAGCTCCGTGTCGTGCATCCAGAAAGCGGTGACCTGCTCGGCCTACACACCCTGCCTCCCCATGAGATCATCACCGCTGCTGCGATCTGGAAAGCCACCTGGGATCCCCCCAAGCAACCGCCGGCCCCATCAGCAGCAGCAGCTGTTGCTGCAGAAGTGCCAAGTGCACCCAGCAGTGCAGCTGATGCCGCAGCAGCAGGTGCAGCGGCGGCAGCCGCCGCAGGTCGAGCAGGAGGAAGGCCGGCCCCCGGACCGCAGAGGGTGGCTCAGATGTTGGAGCGGCTGCGACAAGGGATACCCTCCACGCAGCAGCAGCAGCAGCAGCAGCAGCAGCAGCAGGTTGAGTTTAGGTCAAGGCAAGAACCAGAGGAGGAGGAGGAGGAGGAGGAGGGGGGGAGTGGAGGAGGGAGGAGCAGGGCGGCCATGGATGTGGACTCAGACGAGGATGTGAGTGCTCAAGCACAGGAGCATAGGCCCATGCAGTACTGGGGAGCCATGACTGCTGACACAGCGGCACGCAGCGTCAGAGGTGGATTTCAACCTCTAGATGCAGGTGTGGGTGGTGGTGATGGTGGTGGTGGTAGCGTACGGGGCGGTGTTGAGCACGGGGAAGGTGGGTCGCAGTCTCAAGGTCTGGGTCAGACAAGCACGCGCTCCCCCTCTGCTGCTCCTTCCCGGACAGGGGACGAGGGCAACAGCAACAGCACGAGCAGGCAAGGCAGACCTGGCTGGGTGCATGCCGCAGGAACAACTGATACCGTGGGCGTGCAGGGCATTGGAGGGGGACCGGGGCAGCACTCAGCTGCAGTAAATGGGAGTGGCATGCAAAATGGCGGAGGAGGGTATGCAGCGACGGGAGGCGCAACGGGCATGGAGGACAGCGGTGCAGGGAGGCATCAGGGTACCAGCATGAGTGCAGACCAGGTTACTAATGGTGGCGGACGGGATCCCTTCATCTGCGATGGAGACGTGAGCACGGAGCAGGGCTCTCATGGTGGTGAAGGGAGGCAGCAAGGCGCCAGCGCGAGTGTGGAGCAGGGCATGGACAGCGCACAGGGTACCCAAATTGGGCAGGGCACCAACAGCGCACAGGGCACCAACAGTGCACGAACCACTCACAGTGCACAAGGCACCAACAATGGGCAGGGCACCAACAGTGGCGCACAAGGAGGCGGGGCCAGCGCAGAGAGAGGCAGGCATTTTATGGGCGCTGCCAACAGTAATGCAGTGGGAGGTGGGCCATGCGCAGAGGGTACCATCAACAACTCTGAGGGCAGGGGGCCATGCACAGAGCGTGGAGGACCCAGTGAAGAAGGCTCAATCAAGGGTACAAAGAGCACCACCAACAACAACAGCAACAGCAGCAACAGCAACAGCGGAATTGAAGGCAGGCCAGGGCCCTTTCGACGCTGCCTGCAAAAGCTGCATCTGCTGCAGCGGCGTCTGAGAGGTGTGGGACACAACCTGAGCTTGAGTAGCAGCAACAATGACAACGGCAATTGCACCAATGGCAGCAACCACAAGGGTGGCCACAGCAACAGCAAACGCAAGATCAACAGCTCAGGGTTGAGCAGCAGCAGCAGCAGCAGCAGCAGTAGCAACAGCAGCAGTGGTAGCGGTGGTGGGTTAGAGGATGAGGACGATGAGGTGGGCGCCAAGCATGCCACTGCCTCTACTGCTGCCAGTGCAGCAGCACACAAGGTGGGAGGTGCTTTTGTGGCCGGCGCTGGGGCCGCAGCACACGCACCCGGCAGCAGCGGAGGGGCAGACCCAGCCGTGCGCTTTGCAAGGGCAGCTGGCTCTGGTGCAGGCCCCACAGTGCACATAAGGGGTACCCTATCACACACTCACCTGGGGTTGGGAAGCTCGGGACCTACTGCAGGCTCGGCAGCAGCACGTTCGGCAGCTGCACGCGCGCACTTTGCTGCCGCCGGCACGAGCAGCAGGGGGGGCAGTGGCAGCCCTGATTTAGGCCCCCTGCGTCATCCCTCCCGAGCATGCCGCAGCTTGGATGCAGGGTACTACGCTGCTGGTTGCGCAGCCATGAGTCCCATCAGCGATGAGGATGTGGGAGGGTGCAGCAGTGTACATACGCCTGCCAGTGCAGCAGAGCGCGCAGCGCTGGCGGCACAGATGGCGCGGCGGGTGATGGATGCAGAAGCAGACGCCCGGGGCTGCTCAGAGGTTTGTGTGGGTGTGTGGGTATGGGTGGGGGTGGGGGTTGGGGGGTTCAGTGGGTGGGTGAGTGCGGGTGTGGGAATGGGGTGTCAGGGGATGGATTTAAGTGTGGCTGGTTGTGTTTGTGCGCCTCTGCTGCTCAGAAACACGATTGCAGTTCTCAGGCAGCTTTTGTGGTGTTGGTTGGTTAGAGTTGTGGCAGGCGGAATGTAATGCTGTTTTGAAGAGTTTTTTTTTCAAGATCTAAGCATCTAAGAGGAAGGCCGTGGAGAAATCATGACACTAAAGTGATGGGTGTCTTCAAGAGCTGATTTGAGAGGAAAGCTGTCAGAGTGTGATGCTGTTGTTGCAAATTGTGTTGCATGGCTAAGAGTGTGATGTCTATGTTGAGGTGGCAGGTGTCTGCAGGTAATGCTTGAGACCCAATTGAGATCCTTTGCTTGCACACGCTCTGCATCGCTTATACATCTATTCATGGACGTGTAGATCACTACGACAAAGGAAATTTTGCATGTCTCAGGCCTCCAAAACATATCATTTGCTCATACAACAAAGCAAGCAAGTGCGCAAATGTGGCCCTTTCTATACGCGCGCGCTCGTGCGTGCAGGTGCGCGCCCGATCCGCAGATTTTGCTCGTGCTTCCGCGGAGGCTCACTTGCGCCGTGTGTCTGGCGTGGGTTGGATGGAAGCAGACAGCAGGACAGGCCCGCCACACGTGCGCAGGTGAGCTTGCGAACGTACTGGCGCTAGGCTAAGTGGTGTGACAAAATACAGAGAAAGCGATAGGTGCTTGCCTGTTAGATTGAAGCAGACAGCAGAGCAGGCTCACCACGCGCACGCAGGGGAGCACGGGTGACTTCACCAGTACATGTAGCAACTCACCCCACCCTGACAATGGTCAGCACCAACATATTTTCAACATATTATCTCCTCAGGCACGCATGCTAAAACTATCAACAAACCAGACCTGGAAGGGGTGAGGGAAGAGGAAGCAGGGCATGCACAGATGAGCATGCAAGATTTTAGCCAGGCTCGCGGCTCTTTCCCCTGCTGCTCTAAAATTTCTCTCATTAAAACCTGCTGTCTATTTTATTAATGCTCTCCTCGGCAGCTGCCACAGTGCTCCCAAGAAGGCCTGCTGACATCTGCCGCGCATCCTAGCAGGTGCATTTGCAAGATGTGTTCCCTGTATCTGCCCTCCCCAAGTCCTCCCCATTGCTTTCATGCTTGTTGGCAGGCGCCCTGCCGGCTTATTGGACATCAATGAAGCTGCGCCCTTACCCATGCACAGCAATGCCCAGCCCTCCCCACAAGCGCCCCCGCAGCCACTCCCAGTAACCTCACAACTGCTGCAGCCTCATGCACCCAACCAGCCAGCCCCCAGGCAACACCAGCCGCAGCCACTGCCAACAGCCTCACAACAGCCGCAGCCGCATACCCACCAGCAGCCGCAGCCACCCCCCTCGCAGCACCAGCAGCAGCCACTGCCAACAGCCTCACAACAGCCAGAGTCGCGGCAGCCCCCCCTGCATGGCCACCACCAGGAGCCATGCCAGCTGCTGTCCTCCGAACAGCCTGCACAACTGCAAGGGGGCCCAGACGCAGCGGGAGATGTGGGAGGGATTGCAGCAGGTGGAGTGGACATGGAAGCTGGTGGGGAGGGAGGACGCATGGGTGCGGGAACTAGTGCAGGTGCTGGTGGTGGAGTTGGAACAGGGGGAGCTGCAAGCACAGATCAGGGGGCCAGCCAAAGTGGGAGGGACCTGCAGCATGATGCACACAGTGCTAGCCTTCCTGAAGGTGTGCCTCCTCGGCTAGAAGCTGTTGCCCCGGAGGGCCGAGCAGCAGCGACGGCAGAAAACGCGCCGAGGGGGCCTTTCAGAGCTCACCTCTTTGTGCTGGGCACGCACGTGGAGGAGAAGTCGCCATTACAGCAGGTGGGACTTGTGCATCGTAACCTCTGTGTTCCTTTGTGAAGCATGAATGCAATACATCTCCAGAGGGGGCTATCTGAGCAAATCCCCAAATGTGCTCCTTTTCTGCATTAAAAGTGCGCTCACTCACAGCTACTTCATCTGATTGCGACGTTCTTAGCTCTAGAGTGTAGCTGGCTTTACAAGCTACCAGAACACATGCTCAGATTTGTGTGTCGCCCTGTGTGCCTAGATAGACTGGGCTGAAGCTCACATGGGGCACGAAAACCCTGGTTCGGTGCTGTTTATGGGGAAATGGCTGAAATCGCCATGAAAACACCAAGCATTGGGTCTGTTCACTTTATTTCTCTTGCGATGATATTCTTTTGTTGCAAGGACTCCAAACCAAAAGGAAAGTACTCAATTGGGGTTCTATGGATGGTCAGATATGGTGTTTTAGTGTTGAAAACTAGGGTTCAAGCCGCGGCTAATTTGGCATAGGCCCCACAACTGGCACCTCTTAAACTCTAGTGCCACAGAAAGCATGTTTTACGGCTACCAAAGGAAACCAAGGCCACCAAAGGAAACCACGTTTGAAAGCTTGGGGGGCGCATATGCAGGGAGCATGCAAAAACACCTGTTTTTAGGCCTCAGATAGCCCCCTCTGATACATCTCGATCAGTGTGTGTGTGCCCTAATGCGCATGAGTGCAACACGCGCTCTGTGAGAGGCTGCTGATGGGGCAGGTGGGGATTGCATGCCTTTTGCATTTGATGCCTGATTGTTCTTTGAAAATCCCAACCATCCCAATCCTCATGCCTGATTGAGGAGAGCATCGTTTTCTGATGTGCTCTAAGAGAAGATGTAGATGTAAAAATTTTCAGTTTCAAGTTGTTTGGGGGTGACATAGCATAACCTACAAGATCACAAGTGCAGAGTTTTATCAGTGGCTGCAAAGACAAGGGCTCCAATTGCATGGCTTGCACATTGCTCGCCCTCCTGGACTGCGAGTACTGTAAGTGCTCACAGACGGGCACAGCAAGTGATGTGTGCAGGCACAGCAGGTGCTGTATGTGCAGGCACAGTAGGTTATATTAGTGCAGGCACGGCAGGTGCTGTAAGTGCAGGCACAGCAGGTAATGTAAGTGCAGGCACAGCAGGTGCTGTATGTGCAGCACAGCAGGTGATGTAAGTGCAGGCACAGCAGGTGCTGTAAGTGCAGGCACAGCAGGTGCTGTAAGTGCAGGCACAGCAGGTGCTGTATGTGCAGGCACAGTAGGTGATGTAAGTGCAGGCACAGCAGGTGCTGTAAGTGCAGGCACAGCAGGTGATGTAAGTGCAGGCACAGCAGGTGATGTAAGTGCAGGCACAGCAGGTGATGTATGTGCTCACAGAACGACCGCAGGCACAGCAGATGGGAGCCTGCAATCTTCAAAGCTGTCCTCTCTTTGACATGGTGGAGGGAAGGTGGCCTTCAGGGGTGTTTGTGTTGAATTGATTGAGTCCGGTGGATCAGTAGTGGAGGGAATACGACTCTATAGGGCTAGCTGTTGTGAGGTGCAGTGTCGGCATGCATCTCTCTTTTGCAGCTGAGGGGCAACTTGAGAGAAGGAAAGTGCATGCAGGGCGCTCTGTGGGAGCCATTGTGAGGTGCAGTGTCGTCATGCATCTGTCTCTGACAGCTGAGGGGCAACTTGATCAGAATATTTGATAAGCGCAGTATATCTCGTTGAATATTTATTAGCGCAGTACACTTTGCTGAAGATTAATAAGCGCAGTCAGCAAAGCTGCTGCATCCATTACCTCCTTGCCACTCCCTCCTTGTCTCTCAACAGTGCTCAAAGACGCTTGTGATTTGTACCACCAGCTGTCTCTAGGCCCACTTTGCACAGGGTTTGCCTCTGTTCCTACGTCCGTGCACAAAATGGCTTTTGACGTGTCACGTCCAGAGGCCAGTGACATAGACCACCAGCTGTCTCAAAGGAACACCTTGTACAGGGTGTGGTTTGTCTCTGCGCTCATGCACAATGAGGCTTTCCACAAACCCACCCAGCGTGTCACACTTGTGCATGTGCAGCCTGAGCGCAATGCTGGCGCAGAAACATGCAAGGGTGCCGTACATGTCTTCTATCTGAGGCCTCTATATCCGCCCCAATCACCAGACTTCACGGCCCAAGCTCAGCAAGCTGCAGTGAACAATGGGCAAAATGAGCAATACCAGCAGCAGCAGCAGCAGCAGCAGCAGCAGCAGCAGCAGCAGCAGCAGCAAGTGGAGTCAGTGGAGGAGTCTGGGGCGTCTATTTCAATTGAAGAGGTGGCACGTGTCCGCTTTGATCAACCAGTAGGAGCGGTGCGTGCATGTACATCTCTCTCAGTTGTCTTTTGTATTTTGGTGCCTTTGTAGGTAGTGCATATTCATTGTGTCGAGGAGCAAGAGCAGTACATGTAAAAGAACTTCGCGTCCTGGTTATGCATTGTTTGTCTCGAACAGAAATTATTGGTGTGGCTGTCCTTGACTTTCTTAGTTTCTGTCTTAGCGAACAGAAAGAGATATAAATGTCTTCGCGTAAGTTTCAAGGCATTCAAAATGCTAAAAAGGTGAAGGATGTCTGCCAGGGGCAAAAGATGAGAGGGCAGTTCTGTCCAAAAGGAGTTTGGTGTTATTGCAGCTTAAGAGGCTCAAAGGATTGGAACATGGTGCATACCCTTTAAGGAGCGTTACTGTTGATATCCTTAGAAAGCAGGAATGGAAAGGTTTAAAAAAAGTGTTCAGGCGGCAGAAGAAGTAAGATATGCTGCAATGCTGTGTTGTAGGCACCCACATCTTTTTCCATTGGAAAAGTTGAATGAAAAGGCTGTGTGTGTGTATCAAAAGGGGTGTGTTAAGCCGTGAGGTGTGTACACCTGTGACGCTGCTTCATTGGCAAGGGATTGTCAAACCATGCAACCAGTCCCCACTTTGACACAAACACACACACATACAGACATGCACAGTTCAATGTTTGTCACACATACACACACATATCAATTGCGTTCTCCTTTCCCAACAGGTGTGTGGATTCCGAAGCCGAAGTTTAATAGTGGCTGTCGGAAATCGTCTCGCTTGCTTTGTGCTCAAGCGGAGGCGACTGCTGAAGCAAGGGTGCGTGCACAGCAAGCATTCCCTCATAGGCAAATATCACAACAATCTGGTGGAGGCAATAAGCGTGGTCTTGCTTTGTGCTCAAGCTGAGGCGACTGCTGAAGCAAGGGTATATGCACAGCATGCTAATCTCTTCAGCCTAAGTGCGAATTTTGTCATCTGAGCCAGTTGTGTAGTCTTCCTTTGCGCTCAAACAGAGGCACGTGCTGAAGCTACAGTACATGCGCAGCATTTTTCCCCATTAGTACATGTGTCATTGTTTGCTCAACATTCATTTTCTTTTCGAGTTGCCTTTTCTCAACGGTTGTGGGTTCATTACTCCACTGAGTGTTTTTTTTGCTGATGCAATTGAGTCTCATGTTTCAGAAGAGGTGTCCTGATGTGTCCTTGGATTAGAGACTCCTTATCGCCTTGGTACCTGGACATGAAAGTTTGCAATGCATAACACAAGCTCCTTTTCTACAGAAGAAGTCCTCACCCTCTTATTACATGCACATGCTGGCAAATTCCCACAAGGAGCCCCGTGACTCAGCACGCACCCCTGTCCGCGTTTGTACTGTTGTAACGCATACTTGCATGCTTTCTACATTGCAAACTTGCGAGCACAGGTGGATCCCCACACGGAGCCCCGTGACTCTGCACGCACCCCTCATCCGCTTTTGTACTCTTGTAACGCATACTCTTTAAACAGCATACTTTATACGTCGCAAACTTGCAAGCACAGATGGATTCCCACACGGAGCCCTGTGACCCAGCTGACGTGCTGCAGCGCCCGCGTTTTTCCTCTTGTAACACATGCTTTCTACATTGCACACTTGCAAGCACAGGTGGATTCCCACACGGAGCCCTGTGACTCAGCTGACGTGCTGCGGCGTCCGTGGCCTTGTGGCAGCTGCTGATGGCAAGTGCTCCGTCACGCTGTACAGCTACCCTGGTCAGAGTGGCGATGTGCGGGCATTCAGGGTGAGTCTGGATGTTTGTCCTGGCAAGTCTGTGTGCAACACTTGTGGAGGACAGGTTCTCTCATCTGGTAAAAGTGAGAGGGTATTGGCGTCCTGGAGGAGACTGGGTGTGTCCAGCCTTTGCTATTTCTGTGTACATTATATGTGTGCCCAGCTTCTTTGGCAATGGTAAGTACATAGCAAGTATGGTAAGTGCCGGTAAGTACATAGTAAGTATGGCTCCTTTGACAATGGTAAGTACATAGTAAGTATGGCTTCTTTGACAATGGTAAGTACATAGCAAGTATGGTAAGTAAAAGGTACATGCTGGCGTTCATGGACTTTAGATGGGCTTGTCTAAAGTTTGCTCTGTGTGCATATGGTTAGCATCTCTGATAATAATGAGGACATGCAATCGCTCTGTTTCACATAAGAATGTGATCCGTCGGCCCTTTGATCATAGGGTGTGTCACAGCTTCTCTGCAATGTGTGCACATGTGCTAAAGCAGCAGTGTGTGTGTATGTGTGTGTGTGTGTGTGTGTGTGTGTGTGTGTGTGTGTGTGTGTGGAGTCCTGCCTTCACAATGTCACGATTAAAGGGCCAATGCTGGTTTTATTTCTTACAAAGAACCTAGCACAGGCTGCAAGCAATTGAAGCAAAG
This sequence comes from Dunaliella primolecta, assembly GCA_914767535.2. Lineage (NCBI taxonomy): Eukaryota > Viridiplantae > Chlorophyta > Chlorophyceae > Chlamydomonadales > Dunaliellaceae > Dunaliella > Dunaliella primolecta. The sequence goes on along the minus strand of OU611758.1, from coordinate 1,305,896 downwards.
AGTCTATGCACACACAGAATTGATGGCAGGGAATCAAAAGGCTTCATGAGCACACTCCTTCCCTTTGCATGGCTGTGAACTTTTGCGATCATGAGTACAGGGCGACGCTGCTTGCTCGTACTTGTCTTTGCGTCCATGAGTGCAGGGAGGTGCTAAAAGTGAGTCCCTTTTAGATATGGACAGCTGTTTAGTGGCAAATCCAGGCATGGCTGTAAACAGTTGCAATCAAGGTTCCAGGGAGACCCTGTATTTTCGCATCATATTCTTCTTTGCATCCAAAAGTGCAGGGAGACATTGATAGTCCATCCTTACAGGTGCAGGCATCTTTGTAAGTGACTTCTCTGGGTATGGCTGTGAATGTTTGCAATCAAGAATCCAGGGAAACCCTTCACTGTCCGTACTTGTTTTTCGGCTTGTGCCTAGGTTGTTGCTGCTGATGCCTTTACCTTAACCTGTGACAGCTGTATCCCGCCATTAAGTGTGCACCCTTGTCTCTTGGCTCGTGCCTACGTCACGACCGCTGATGAGGTTGTGGCTGCTGATGCCTTTACCTTAACCTGTGACAGCTGTATCCCGCCATTAAGTGTGCACCCTTGTCTCTTGGCTCATGCCTACGTCATGACCGCTGACGTCTTACCTCAACCCGTGACGGCGGCTATGGTCTTGCACACAAGAGTGCAGGGGGACACTGATGGTCTGTAATGTTGTCTTTTGGCTTGTGCCCAGGTTGTGGCCGCTGATGTCTTGCCTCGACCCGTGACGGCCATGTCTCTGTTACCCGCAGAAGCACAGAGCAACCCACTAGCAGGTGAGACCTTGAGGTGCGCACGTAGTGTTTGATAGAAAGAAAAGGACTGTCCTCACATAAGGAGAGCTGATCTGAGAGCGGATGACACAGGAGCCACGGATTGTCTTGTACGGTGGAATGGATTTTGCTTGAATTGGGTGGAAACTTTTTCAGAAAAGCAAACTGCAACTCCTACAAGGACATGGCAATCCCCAGGCCTTGATTGCAGCACACCTCCTTCATCACCGTAGGCTCCATTCTGTAAGGTGATCATTATTTCCTTACAGACCACATTTCATTGTTGAAGTATATTTGTATTTGTGTTAAAAATTGGAAGAAATACTAATATGACTCTGTGCTCCCTTTGCTCTTCAGGTGCACCTAGAAGTCAAGAAACAGGGGCCATCCTTGTCGTGACAGATTCGACTGGGGCCGTTGCCATGCTGCAGGTAAGCAGCTACGCCATGCCCTGTTGAGCACCATGGTGCATGTCTTTGTGTCTAGGTTTTGGACATCAGGACATGCAATTTGCAAATGTGGCTGTACTCATGCATCTATGCCATGCCCTGGTGAGCACCAGGGTGCAGTGTGGCTGTACTCATGCAGCAGCCTTATACCCTGCTGGGCATGGTGCGTGCTGAATGTTGTGACTATGTGCATCATTGGATGCAAAAGCAAAAGTGGGGCTGTAGCTGTGCTGCAGATGAGCGGCTGCGTCAATGTACAGAGGGCTCAAGGGGCATGAGGAAGGGCACAGGGTTTTGAAATGGACAACACTTGGCTTTCGTTTTTTGAAGACACGCCTTGGTATACATCCACAGAGTGCACACCCATTCCTGGATCAAAATGCACTCACTCTTCTGGGTGATATGTTTGCACCTTTTCAATGGAGTGCATGCTGCATCATGTGCATATGAAATTAACATATATGTGTAGACTGCTGTTTGGACAAAGAGGCCAGGAGCCTCATGGAAAGGGGAGAAAACGACCCAGGCCATATACAAGTAGCTTTATCAGTCGTTAATCAACCATGCGCTTGCTGCCGTATTTGCTCTTTTTGATGTAGGCACCCAGTAAATCACAGTATGTGCTCCCTTTGTTGCAGGCACCCAGTGCATCACAATTTGTGCTCCCAATGTTGCATGCGCCCAGTGAATCGCAATATTTGCTCCTATTATTGCAGGCACCCCGTGAATCACAGGTTCTGCCTTTGCGCAACCTGACAACAGCTGCGTTCTATAATTTTGGTGACCAGAGGATAAACCAGATGCTGCTTCTGCCGCAAACCCCGCAAGCCACAAGTGCAGGTGTGTGTGTGTCCCTGGGTTCTTTTTTCCCAAATATTTGTAGTCAAAAGAGCAAGATGATGCTTCAATCATGCTGCTCTCTCTCTCTCTCTCTCTGGTGAGGGAGGCTCACGGCTCTTTGGAGCCTACGTGTCGCCCTTTCCTTAACTGATGTAGGGAGAGTTTTCTCTGCCTACGTAGATTTTTCTTTTTCTTTTCTTTTCTTTTTTCTTTTTCATGCTGCCCTTTGGATTCAGGTCACAAGTATCAATTGCCACAATAACCACAGCAGCAGAGGCCTCTTGATTGGAATACGCATATGTTTGCTCTGAGGTGGTGGACACGGGTGAGCCCTGTCTGGGAAGTCTTAGTGGAGGGGGTGCCAGAAATTGTATGCATGGCTTCTATAATAGTGAGGCAAGCTTGATTATGAATTTTCTTGAGCCTGTGCACGGCAACCTTGCCGGTGCCACATTTTTCATTTCCTGCGTGTAATTATGATAAGAAATTGGATTTTCTTGCTGTCCTCCATCTAGCTCTCCTTCGTCCTTAAGGAGAAGATGCCCAAAAAAGTGGAGGGACAGAAGACGCATGCAGAAGAATATAACACAGAGTTGGGGTGTCTGTCATGCATAGAATGGGGTGTGTTATGCATGCATTGGGTTGTCTACCATGCACACATCCATTGCAGTGCAAATAAGAAGTTGGCAAGCCTGATGTCTGCTGCCATGCTTTCTGTTGTTGAGACTCTTACCCTCGTGTTCCACCACAAGGCTCTCGTTCTAATGCATGCTCATGCTTCTCCACGTGCACACGCGCACACACACACACACACCATTCTATTCTTGTGTTGCACTACAAGGCCCTTCCTGCTCACGCAAGATCACACAGGCCAATGCAGCTCTCCTCCTCACAACACCCATTTCAAGTTTCACCCATATCAAGAGCTGGAGAGACGTCACTAACACCAACAACAGTGTTTTGGCAAAAAAGCACGGCTCTCTTTTGTTGTGTGGCATCACAAGGCTCTTGTCCTAATGCACACCTCTCCATGCACAAACACACACATGCGCGCATGCATCCTTTTACTGAGCTATTGCTCAACACAACCCTGTCCCCTTTATGTCATGGCTGCAATGCTCCTACTAATCCACATCCCCTTTGCGTCAAAAAGACACGACTGCAATGCTCTGACAAATTTTCATCAGGCATATGCATGCAGCAGCCACTCCCTGCGTCATGGCACCAGCGCTTGATCTTTCTGACGCACATCTGACACACAACACCCGCAAGCAGCACAGCACTTTTCCTGACGCACATCAGACACACAACACCTGCACGCAGCACCCTCTCCTAGTGCCATCCTGCTGAGCAGCTCCTCCGGTGCAGTGTATGCCCTCAAACCATGTCCATCCCAGCCGCATTTGTCCCTCCTTAGGACACTGCAAGAGCAGGTGCGTGTGTGTGTACGTGTCTGTGTCCCAGCACCTGTATCATGTGTCCCTCCTTAGGACACTGCAAGAGCAGGTGCGTGTGTGTGTCTGTGTGCCAGCACCTGTATCATGTATCCCTTCTTAGGGCAAGACCACGCTTTTTGCCTTCACCAGATTGTTGTGATATTTGGTTATGAAGGCATGCTTGCTGTGCACGCACCCTTGCTGCACCAGTCGCCTTTGCTTGAGCCAACGCAAGTGAGACGATTTTTGACAGCCACAATCAATAATCCGCTGCAACGCCACCATTGGAAAGGGAGCGTAAATGAAGTGTGTATGTGTGCGCGCATGCATGCAGCTGCCTGGATGCCCTGCCACAACCTTGCCATGTACAGCTCTGCTTGAAGCCAAAAGCTATCGCTCAAATCTAAGACCCTCCGCTGGAATATTGCTCGTGCACATGCAGCTGGCGGAGTGCCCTGCTACAGCCCCACTGTCCGGCTGTAGCCATGCTCAGCTCCGGGGCCTGCACACCTTGGGCCACATCCGTCAGGAGCACTTCCGAAACAGGTGAGCTTGGTTTGGGGTTTGGGAGTGAATTTTGGGTGTTCATGTTGGGTGTGCAACATGTGAGACCAGACATGTACAGCCTGGGCTGCCATCCATGTGACTGGGTGAGCTTGCAATGGGGTTTAGGAGTGGGTTTGTGGGTGGTGTGAGTGGGTGCACATGTGCAGGCGGGACCAGACCTGCACGGCTTGGGCCACGTCCAACAGGAGCACTCCATGAGTACTTGATGGGCAAATAAGGAGCAGGGTTGGGCATCTTCCTAAGCAGTCGTGCCACATCCAACAAGAACATGTGCTGAAGCGTGTTGTGTGAACGCTCTCTTGCCTGTGCTCGAGCTGTGTAGAGTGGCCACACTCAGGTGTTGCACGGAAGCTGCCTGCGCTGAAGTGTATCGAGTGGCCGCTTTCTTGCCTGTGCTTAAGCTGTGGAGAGTGACCACACTCAGGTGTTGCATGGACCCTTGACCCACACAGTCCATACCTTTCACCGAGTCTTAAAGATATGTAGTAAGGCAGGTGGTGTGCAGCAATGCAGGTGGCGAGTCTTAAAAGTGTAGCAAGGCAGGTGGTGTGCTTGTGGCAGTATGATGTGGCCGTGTGAAGCACGCGGTACGTTGCTTACCAGACCCTGGCTTCCCTCTGATCCCTGTTCTATTCAATTTCAGCCCACAGATTCAGGTTGTGTCAAGGCCAATATTGCCTTCCTCTGCATCTTTTGCAAGTGAGGACGACCTCCCTGTGCCGCTCCCCTGTACCTCCCTTGCACCTCGCTCTTATTTTGTGCTTCTTCTGCTTGTTGCTTTCATCCTGGTGAGGTTATAGCCTGATTAGTACCGTATGCTCCTGCATGAAGCTCTACCTCCTGTCTGTCCCAAGGCGTCTTCAGCAGTACCTTATTTGTGCTCACACATGCTTCATTGTCGCACTCCTCCTTATTCATGCTGCATGCTTCGTTGTTCCCAGACCTCCTTTTTGTGCTGATGCATGCGACGCATGCTTCATTGTCGCACCTGCCCCTGCAGCCTTGTGGGTCAAACAGGTGGTGACCATTGTTGTGCTGACGAATGCCTCATTGTCGCACCTGCCCCTGCAGCCCTGTGTTTGGACCGGGTGGTGACCATTGTTTTGCTGACGAATGCCTCATTCTTGCACCTGCCCCTACAGCCTTGTGGTTCAAACAGGCGGTGACCATTGTTTTGCTGACGAATGCCTCATTCTTGCACCTGCCCCTACAGCCTTGTGGTTCAAACAGGCGGTGACCAATGTTTTGCTGACGAATGCCTCATTCTTACACCTGCCCCTACAGCCTTGTGGTTCAAACAGGCGGTGACCATTGTTTTGCTGACGAATGCCTCATTCTTGCACCTGCCCCTGCAGCTCCATGGTCCATATAGATGGTGACCTGCTTTCGCTGTTCCTGGACCTGCCCCTGGACCTCCAGCTGCAGCTGCTGCAGCACCAACCACAGGCACAGCTGCCTCAAGCACAAAGGCAGCCGTCACAAGCGCAAGCTCAGCTGTCTCCAATCGACACACACCCATCTCCAACGCAAGCGCAGCAGGCCCAGGGCAGATCTCTGGACTCACTCCTGACTACAGCATCCCCTCTGCATCAAAGTAGCACTGAAGAAATCCGCGTAGCAGGTGTTCCAGTGTCGCAGTTGCTGCTTAGCCCATCGCCAGCGCAGGCGCGTGCATGCCTGGTAGGTGTCGTGCACCCCATCATCCAGCAATTTGCGGGCGGCTCGGGCTGACTTAAGTCTCAGTTGCTGCTTAGCCCAGCATCGACACAGGCGCGTGCATACCTGGCAAGTACTGTGCTCCCATCATCCAGCAAATTGTGGGCGGCTGAGGCTGATACGGGTTGCAGTTGCTGCTCAGCAGAGTGTCAACGCAGGCGCGTGCATGTTTGGCAAGTACCGTGCTCCCCATCATTCAGCAATTTGTGGGCGGCTCGGGCTGGCTCAAGTCGCAGATGCTGCATAGCTCATTGCCAACACCGGAGCGTGCATGCCTGGCAGGTGTCGTGCCCCTTATCCTCCAGCATCTTGTGGGTAGCTGTGGCTGAACAGACTAGTCCAGCATTTTCTGGGTCGCTCAGGCTGGTGCTTGGTGTTGCCCACCAGTCGTCCATATGTAGCATACTGGAATTTGTGAGCAACTGGCATTTCTTTCATTTGTTCCCTTCGGTGCATCCCTCTGTTGTATTGATCTTTCAGGAAAAGGGGCTAGGAAGTGAGCTACGGTAGTGAAGACAGCATCTGCATGTCAGATGCAGAGTTGCAGCATGTGTGCATGGTGATTTCTCATGCATGAAGCGGGTTGCCGCACAAGCCGCCCGTGAGCTAAAAAAGCCAATGAAATGCATGTCAGCTTCAAACGTGGCTTTCTCCTAGGCTAGCTCTGTCTTGTTTAGATTTGAGGGCCCTTTGGTGAGACCCTTGCTAGCCTACTACTTTGGGAACCTTACCGAAATGCACGCGGCCATTTGGCTGGCGTAAACTTATCTTTTTTCTTTACTTGCTTGAAACCTTTTTGTCTCTATACATTGAACTATTTTGTTAAGCATTTTTTACTGCCTGGGAACATTCTATCTTCAATTGTCAAATTTGAGTACATTGAATGTCATGATATTGCATGCTGAATGATCATGCTTTAATGAAAGGAATGAGCAAAGACTCACTTTATATCTGAACCTGACTGGCTTTTTGCACCTAAAATCTGGCTGGGAAGAGGGTTACCTCAAGCCACCTTCAAAGTGTTGGTGCAATCCTGGTCTCTCCTTTCTGCGCCAAATCCGCTAAATCTCTTCATCTTGTTATTTCAAAGAGGGACCCAACAGGGGAGACAAAGCAAGCAAAGCAGAAGCAGATGTAATAAGGATCTGGAGGATTATCGACCATGCTCCTGTATTCCTAAACTCTAAAAATTTTAGAAAAAGGGGATACAAGGGGGTTACAAGGGGTTAGCCTACAGCCCGAGACTGGCTGATCAGCTGTTTATGAAACTTTCTCAACCAGCATCAAGGGTTTACAAGGGTTTACAATGGTGGCCTACAGCCCGAGACTCTGGCTGATGGCAGCTGGTGAAACAAGCTCAACCAGTATCAAAAATTGAGACCAAGTCTGACACAAATCTAAGAAGTCTGTATGAGTCTTGGTTTAGGAAAGCATTGATTTCAGAATCAGTGATAGTATGATGGCAAGCCAAGAATGGAATAAAGTCAGCGTTTGAAGGCGGAGCAAACACACGCAAAGTCTTAAACATCTCCTCAAAAAGGTCCTTGTATCTCGTGTGTAGCTCACGCACCTCAGTATATTTGCAAAAGAAAAGCACATGTTTTTCATCCTGGACTTCCCCACACTCACACTTATCACAGATACTTGAACCCCCAAGCCATTTACCAGACTCCACTCTCAAGTGATGAGCACGCAATCTAAATCTGCTTAGGTTTACAAGGTTTACAAGGGAACATAACCTTCAGCCAGATAGTTTGGCTGCTCAGTGCGTTGAAAGAAATCCATCAATTCAGAGATAAAACGATAATTGCCATTGTCTTGATACTGGGAAAAACGAAATACGTCCTCAGAGCCAGCATGGGAGAAATAGAAAGATCCTTCTTCATTTATCACTATTCTGTGTGCAGAGAAGTCATAGAAAAGATATGCATACTTCCTTCTAAGACAGCACAAAAAGGAGCAAGAGCAAAGAAAAATAGCATGCCTTTCATCTTGTAATTGTTCTGAAGAACATAAATCACAATGAGGTGTGTGTCCATGCCAAAGAGAAGTTTCAACTCGAAGCTTGTGAGCGTGCAAACGGAAGCAAGCAATGTTTCTTTGCATATGCCTACCCAAATCCAGATACAAATACCTAGGAGTATGGAGAGGTCTGCCATAAGCAGAATTATGCCTGAAGGGAAGTGCCACCCAGTTGTGGTACTTGATCAACTTGCTCAACTGACCACCATGTTCAACCTGATCCTCAGATAGCCACACACTCCTATGTCTGTTCCGCAGATAAACTACAAAGTCTTTAATCCCAATAGGCTGACGGGAGTAAACATTTTGAATAAAACAGTTGCGCCTGTCTAATCCCTGAAAGGCAGTCATCAATTCTGATGCCCAACACTTCTTAGAAATACTGCTCATGTCAATATCCGCTCCAAGCACCCTGCGTAATGTTTGGCTGTTGCAGACAAGGGAGGCATTATAAAATCTGATAGCTGCTCGAAACCAATAGAATTGCAGTGGCTCAAACCCACATTCACGCAGTATCGACCAACTTGGTGTAGTCTTTTTAACTCCAAGAATACGCTTTAGCAAGCACAAATGTACGGCCTGCAATGGACAATCCATCTCAGCTCCTGGTCTCATAAATCTAGTACCCCAAATTTGGCTAGCATACATGCAAGCAGGAAGAGCATATGCCTTTGTCAACCATAGCATGGTATGAGGCCTATCACCCAGCTAAATCTGCTAATGTTTCTCAAAACATGCTTGTCCAAATCCTTGAACAGATACGAGGGGCTACAAAAAGGAGCACCTCTGGGACCACTCTCAGAATTCCCACACCACTTATGGTACGTCACTACCTTCTTGTTAACTGCACGAGGACAAAAAACATCGGCCCCTCTCCACACTTTCTGCTGTCTGTATCGCAAATCACCAATGAACTCTTGCATGGGGATTTTCTCAGCTCTCAGCATGTTCTGTTTGAACGAATCACCATTCCGCATCCCACCAAACCAACCAGCATCGACGATTGAAACCAACTCTGACAAAAAACTTTGAAAGTCCCATGAGTCTTGATTTAGCAAAGCAAACACAATAGGAAAAGAAGACGTGTTGGCTTGAAGAGTTGAGAGTCCTTCACCATCAGCGTAAAAGGAAGCTAATGTGGGTCTGGTGGGTTTCTGGAAGCGCGTGGCTTTGGGACACCAGGGTTATGATAATTGCTCCCGGTTTCAATGGCATATCAAAAGTTTCTAAAACTGACCCAGGGTGTGGGCAGCACATATTGTCCCATCCACATCCAGCAGGATTGTGTGGAGAGTGATCTCTGCATCTCGAAGTCGGTTGCACAGCTCACTGTGTTATTGCTGTGAGGCGTCTGGCTGGGCACTAGGCCTCGTATCTTCGTAGTGTTCGATCTCTATTAAGTGGACATGGCAGTTTTGGATGTTCAATTTACAAAGTTGTCTGGCTGGAGTTGGGCCGCTTCTTACTACTTCATTACGTCTCATACTGCGGAGTACCCGATGTGAGAGGGGAATAGGTGGTCTATCTGGGTTAGCAGGGCAAGGAGTGACCAAGATAGCATTGGAGCGGCTGGAGGTGCGTCTAGCTTGATCAGGAATGCTGGGGTCAAAGAAGTAGGGACATAAAACGCGGTTATGATTTGCTCAGTGATGTGCAGGTCAAGGTGAGCCAGATGTCCTGCGCTACCTATATCCAGTTGTAAGAGGTTTGACCCATAAGAGCCTTCACTGACCACCTTCAAAATGATTCTGCTAGCAATGTTGTGACACTCAGTTACCATGTTACAAATGACAGGGCATTGGCAACCTGAGAGAATGTGGAGGGCGCTACCTATATGAAAGAAGAAGAAAGAAAGACTACGCTTGCCAAGTCTGGCCGCGTGCATTAAGGAACGGTCACCTGAAAGGCAGGGCCCCACCACACAGACCAAGAGGAAGAGGTGGCACAGAAGTCTACACCAGCAAGTTGGCCTGCACCATGGGACCTACGACACGACTGTCAGCCAGGCCCTGTCCAGCAAGCTCAAGACCCACCCCTGAGCCATAGAGCAAGCTTCTATATGATGACATTCTGGGAGAGGACAAACAAGGCGAATGGATCTTTCAAAGCGGACTGCATGTTTTTGGTTGTAGAGGGTGCCTGTGCAGCATTGGAAGATTGAGCGTTTCATTCGGGTTGAGACACATGGCATGTTCCAAAAGGCATTGCAAGTGCTCTTATTTGCATGAGGTACCAAACATTGGTAATAAGTGTAGTAGCCTGTTTTGCAATCAGGCTGTCACACTAATTACCAGAGTTTGGTGCTTCATGCAAATGAGGGCATTGGCGACTCTTAACTGGTCTGTGCTGTGGGAATGTGAATATGGACCTTTACAATCCTACTGGTCCCGTGCAGCAATTATGTTCTACAGCGCTTTACTGCGCGGCAACAGCAATACACTCAGCAAGCTGCTGAAGCAGATGTTGAGCAGCCTTTCTCGAGAATGCTGGGCCTCAGAATTATTGGCTGCAACCACAAAGAAGAAAACTGCATAGGCAATGTAAACACTCCCCACATGGATTATGGGAAAGAGGATACCAAGGGCTGAGGCACTGTGTCTACCCTTGTTCAAGAGAAACAAGAGGGGCTTTTAGTTACATGTACACTGCCACACAGTGTGTGACACTTTAAGAGTCGGGACGTCACTTTGGTAGGAGCGTTCATCTGAATGTGATAGGTGTGACCAAAGAGAACTCCGAGACAAAAAGCATGCAGTGATCTGTTGCTTTTGCGATCCTATGTGTTCTTTTAGAAGGAATGTCGCATACCTTTCCTCTGACTTCCCCTCCACTCGCAAAACTATTATGGATGAGCCAGGCTCTTTTAACTGTTCTCAAGCTAGTTCTGAGCATGTCGTTCATTTCTTGCAGAAGCAAGCTAATAGGACGTACCGTTTTATTCTCAAAGCCATGTTTTTGTGTGGCTGGCACAATCCAGCAGGCCAAGCAAACAAGGGTCACAAGGGGTTATAAGGGAAAAAGGCCTAAGTCAAGACGTTTGACTGCTAGCCTGTTCATAAATGCAAAATTATGAAGGAAAAAAAATGAAGTTTGTCGGCCAAGCAAACTACCTGGCCGAAGGCCAAATCCAAATCCAGAAGCTCTTGATCTTTTTGGGGCCGCAAGATACGCATTGCACCATGCACTCTTCAGGAAACCTCCAATACTCCAAAGGCCGCTGCCTCTGATGCAGACATTTCCAAAATTTGCAGATGCACAAATTTCACAGGGGCAAAAATAGCAAAGCCATCATGCATGATCATAATTTGCCCAAACACCGATCAATAAACGAAAAGGCTTTTTATGGACCAGATCAAAGCCGAAATAAGTACAGGGCACTCATTGCAGAGCTCATCCATGATGATCAGGGCATGTACCTTGAAAATGGAGATGCGCCCTTGGACCATGCTTCAAATGATTGAGGGTGATATGCTGCCCATCCCACCACCACTAAGCCTCACTTATTAATTTCATTCACTGCTCTCAATTTACTAAGCATTTTAGTCTCTGCCTGTCAGCATGAGCTGCGTCAGATCCGTGGTGCGGAAGTTGGCTCCCCGTTCATTTATGTGGCTTCCAGTTTTGAACTTCATGGGCCTGACGTGAGTCACGCAAAGCGTGCAGCGTTGGTTCTGCCCAGGGACACTGAGGTGAGGCTTTTGAAGTGTGCCGAACCTGCAGCAAAAGAGGGGAAGTATGTTTACCAACCCTAATGGCGAGTTACATGAAATGTGCAGCGTTGCTTATGCCCAGGGACACTGAGGTGAGGCTTTTGAAGTGTGCTGAAACTGCAGCAAAAGAGGGGAGATCTATTTGTTAACCTGACTTCATGAGTAATGCGAAGTGTGCAGCATTGGTTCTGCCCGGGGACACTGAGGTGAGGGTTTTCTGGTGCGCTGTATCTGCAGCACAGGAAATAAAACCATCATTAACTTATTGGTATGAAGTGTTCACGCACATGGACCTGAGTGGAGGCTTCACCAGTGTGCTGACCTGTAGCATGAAAAGGAAAGAATCTTACCAGTCCATGGGCCTGGAGTGGTTATGCACATAAACCAGAAACCAAGTGGAGGCTTCACCAGTGAAACAACTCATCAACGGTTTAGGCATTGAGTGGTGATGCACATTAAGCCGAGTGGAGGCTTCACCAGTGAAACAACTCATCAACGGTTTAGGCATTGAGTGGTGATGCACATTAAGCCGAGTCGAGGCTTCACAAGTGATACAACTCATCAACGGTTTAGGCATTAAGTGGTTGTGCACATTAAGCTGAGTGGAGGCTTAACCAGTGAGCCAAACATTCAGCACAGGAAATAAAAAAACTCAACAAGCTAATGGCTCTGAAGTGGTTATGCACATGAACCTAAGTGAGGGTTTCTCCAGTGGGCTGAACAAGGGCTCCTCAAATTCATGGGTGTGATGTGGTTATGCTCATACTGGTAAGTGAAGGCTTCTGCAGTACACCAAACTTGCTCAGGAAGAGTGTTGGGTGGGACAACTCTAGCAGGCTTGCTGGACGCAAGCATTTCCAAAACCAAAAAACCCTGCAAAACGTATGCAAGCTTCCTGCAAACGCACGGACACCCTGCCACAAATCCCTTCAAATGCATGCCAGCTCCATGGCAGATGGGATGCGTATGAAACAGTAAACAGCAATGTGCCAGCGCAATGTGCAGCCGTGCAGTCACTTTTACACAATCACAACCACATAAGTACAATGTACATAATACAACCACATAACAATGTGTTGGCGCCATATGCAGCCGGAGCCCATGCTCATTGGGGCCTGCTGCTGCCAGGTAGCCACCACGCACACACCCTTCTGTCCATATAAAAACATGTGTGCACAAACGTATGGATGCGCGAGCATGCATGTATGTATGTATGTGTGTATAATAATAAGTGCATGTGCAGTTTCATGAGTCAGCAGCAAAGGATGCATGGTCATTCACGCATACCTGCTTGCATGGCTGCTAGGAATATGGATGACAGCCACCAAGTCACCTTCCTCTTCCTTTCCTTCCCCTTTCTTCCCCTCCTCTGTGGGGATAGACCTCGCGGAATGCAGGGGATTGCTGACATCAGGCACTGCATGCGCACACGTCCATCGATGAAATGTTCAAGCACTGTCCAAGCACCTATACCAGCAATTCTGTTGGCAAGTTGTTAGCTCTGCTTGTTGGCCCCCTATTCCAGGGGATCGGTGACATCAGGTGCCGCACATGTGCGCATATGGTCATCGATCTGGTGCCCGTCCAGATCTGCCTACAAGCACTCGCATTCCATGTGCGTACCAATGTGTAGGCAAGCGGCGCTCTTATGGGCGAGTGGATGTTTGGCTGCCTCATTGTCAGCTCTGCTTGTCAGCCCAAGAACGGGTAGATGCAGGTTGCGCTTCCTTGATTGCGAGCACAGGCTCATTGCACAAGAATCACACAGGCAGTGCATGGTGCAAGCTCGTCTCAATGTGAGCACGGGCTCATCATGGGGAAAACACAGGCAGCGCATGGTGCAGGCTTGTCAGCACCAGGCCCGACACTCACACTTCTGCAGCCCGACACTCACATACTTCCCCAGTCCAACACTCTGCCAACACTCTGCAGTCTAACACTCTGCCACCACTGCCAACACTCAGCGGTCCGAAACTCATACTTCTGCAGTCCGACATTCAGAAACTGCTGCAGTCCAACACCCACTTCAGCAGTCTGACGCTCTGCCAAGGTGAGCATCAAAGCATTCCAGCAACAACCAGGCTGGATGGGGGGGTCTACAAGCTCCAGAGAGTCCGACAGCTCCGCCTCAGATTCCTGCTGCCCAACACTGAGACCACAAAAACCAAAGCACGAGACAAGCACTTGGCTTGAGGGGGGGCCATCAGCACAAGCAAGCCTGACAGCTGTGCCTTGGAACCGTGCAATCCAACACGTAACCCAGGTTCCTCTAAACCAAGTGACAAAGTACCTGGCTTGATGGGGGGGTCCAACAGCTCCAGAGAGCCCCACAGCTTTGCTTTGTATCTCTGGAGCTTGCGAAACCTCCCCTCCAGGCTGATCAGTTTCTCCGGATCCACGTGCCAAACCTGCATGCCATCCATCCATTGCATCCAATTCTATTTCCATTTATTTCCATCTTTTTTTGAGGAGTAGTGGTAAAGGAAGGGTTGCTTCATTACTGTCGTCTTTCATCGTTTGCAAGTGGGTGATTTTCACGCGCATTGAAATGGTGATGTGTGTGTGTGTGTGTGTGAACTACAGCGTTGTAATTTGGACCATTCTGGCCAAGCCGAAAAGAATGGACAGCACAGCAAGTGAACAACACCTCCCACCTGCGATGGTGTGCGATGCTCGCTTCCTGCTGGCATGACAGGTTGTGTTTCCTCATTGTCAGTATGCTGCTGCTGCTGCTGCTGCTGCGGGTCATGCACAGACAGAGTTTGCTGCTGCTGCTGCTGCTGCTGCTGCTGCTGCTGTGGGTCATGCACAGACAGAGTTTGCTGCTGCTGCTGCCGCTGCTGCGGGTCATGCACAGACAGGCGCTTCCAGCGAGCGCCACCTGTCGCTGCTCCGCCACCGGGTGTTGCTGTCCCTGTGCCACTGCCATTGCTAATCCCATCGCGCATGGACCCCCCAATGGCAGTAGCAGCGTTAGCACCAGCACTAGCACCAGCACTAACACCAGTACTAGCACCAGTGCTAGCACCAGCAACATTGATGCTACCTGAACCTGTGCCAGCGGACGCTGCTGCGGCTGAAGTCCGCTGTGTCTCCTCTGCTACCACGAGGGCATTGAAACGTGGCACCAGCACCCTGGCTGCTGCCTGCTTGGAAATGTGCATGTGTGTTAGTGTGTGTGTGCGTGCGTGCGTGTTTTGGGAACGGGGGAGCGAGGCACGATCATGGAAATGGACACAAATTTGAGCAGGGTGCCCATGGCCGTTTCATGCGTGCAAAAATTGCAAGCATGAGGATGGTGCAGCAAAAGCAGGGTGCCTGTGACCTACCTTGGAGCTGTGAGCATGCGTGAGCATGAGGTGCAGGGAGGGTAAGGCTGCTGCAGCCCATGCGTGGCCTGCAGGCTGAGCCTGGGTGATGTGGACAAGGAAGGCCAGAGCACGGTCTGCCACCTGCGTGTGTTGTGTGGGTGTTACGCATGTTGTGTGCGTGACTTGTATGTGTGTGTGTGTTGTGTGCGTGGGTGTGCACGTGTGCGTGTGTGTGACACACACTCACTGCGTAAGAGCCAAGCTGTGGCTTTCCCGGACTGGACGTTCCCAGACAGTCCTTCCTATATGGAAAAGTGTCACTGCAAAACTGTGTGACGTGTGCAACGTGGACAGAGCCAGCTCTCCTCAATTTGGAACAGAGACTGCAGGGCTGTGGCGCCTGAGGCACGGAATGCTGTCACAAAACACTGAGCGATGTGTGCCATGTGGTGGGAGAAGTAGCAAGGTACCCACTTTGAAATGGACACCCTGTGGTGAGACCCATGATAGCTTGCTAGCCATGGAGCATGCACATATGGCCTTTTTTGGCTGGCACAGTCTTTTGTTTTGTTTGGAACCGATACTGGCAAGCGATGGTTTTTAGAGCAGGGACTGGCCACCCCACCCTCAGAACGCTTTAAAACAGGCTGCTGCCCGCAAAATGGCTTCTCTCCCACTGTGGTCACCTCATCTTTCAAAATGGCCTCTCTCCCACCGTGGTCACCTCATCTTTCAAAATGGCTTCTCTCCCACCGTGGTCACCTCATCTCTCACCTTGAATCAGACATCAACAGGCAGGGGGGCATCTGAGGCAGGGGAGCATCTGAGGCAGGGGGTCGCGGCCTGTGAAACGGCCTCTACACAGACCTCTGTCCCATATCATAACTGCCAATTGCCACCAGACCTCAATCCAGACTCCGGGCAAGACCAGGTGGCATGCTGGCCTCCGGGGTCATGGACCCCACTTGCCCTTGCGTGTAAACACTTTTTTCCCTTGTCCTTGCATGTAAACACTATTTCCCCTGATCACTCGCCCTTGCGTGTAAACACTTTTGTCCCTTGTCCTTGCGTGTAAACACTATTTTCCCTTGCCCTTGCATGTAAACACTATTTCCCCTGATCACTTGCCCTTGCGTGTAAACACTATTTCCCCTGATCACTTGCCCTTGCGTGTAAACACTTTTTTCCCTTGTCCTTGCGTGTAAACACTATTTTCCCTGATCACTTGTCCTTGCGTGTAAACACTATTTTCCCTGATCACTTGCCCTTGCGTGTAAACACTATTTTCCCTGATCACTCGCCCTTGCGTGTAAACACTATTTTCCCTTGCCCTTGCATGTAAACACTATTTCCCCTGATCACTTGCCCTTGCGTGTAAACACTATTTCCCCTGATCACTTGCCCTTGCGTGTAAACAGTATCTTCCCTTGTGCCCGCCTGTCTTTTACAGCCTAGCTCGCCCCTACCCTCAGGACAGCCTTCCATCCAGCCTTGATAACCAAGACAGTGCTCCTACACCCAGCCCCTCACCTTGAATCGGATATCGCCAGGTACGGGCATCTGGGGCAGGGACTGGCGGCCTGGCTTCCCGCCTCCTTCCCACAGCGGCTGCATCACCCAGTCAAGCAGGCTGGTTGGCATTTCGGGGAAGGCGCCCAACAAGCTGCGCAGCCGCCAGCACCAGGTTTGTTTGGAGCTCTGGGAGACAGAATGCAAGCGAGGGACAGTGCGTGAGTGGAAAAGGTCAGGGGTACCGCATTAACATGTTATGTGTACCCCAAATGCGACTGTCAGCACCACATCTGCTTGGAGCTCTGGCAGACAGAGTGCAAGAGAACAGACAAAGTGCGGGGTGGGCAAGCTCATGGACAGCCCGCGCTTGTGATCTGCATAATTAGCTTAAGGCTGTACAGCCGCCAGCACCACGCATGCTTGGAGCTCTGGCATACAGAATGCAAGCAAGGGACAATGCATGGGTGGAAAAAGCTGAGGGATGCCGCATGAACTCGTTATAAGCAGCACAAAATGCGACTGTCAGCACACATCTTCTTGGAGCTCTAACAGACAGAGTGCAAGAGAACAGAAATAGTGTGGGCAAAGCTTATAGAGAGTGCACGCTTGTGATGCGCATTAGTAGCAGCAGACTGCGCAGCCAACAGTACCACGCATGCCTGGAGCCTCTGGCAGATAGATTGCAAACAAGGGACAGGGTGAATAAGTGAACCACGGCTGACGGAGAGCCATGAAATCCAGGTGCGTCATTATGTAAGAGATTGTCAGCAGCAGGTGTATAAGAGCAGAATGAGCCACTCCGTGCCAGGACCATGGCCGCTTCGAGCTCTGCTAGACAGAGTGTTTATCAGGGACAGGATGCAACTGAGCAAAGCAGCTGCGATGGGTGCATCTGACAAGAACGAGCCAATGGCATGCAGCTGCCAGCCCCACTACATCTTGGATGCTGTAGTTTTATAGACTGCAACCTAGGTAAGTAGGATGGCTTCCGGAACTTGAAGACAGAGAATGAGCACAACAAAGCAGTAGGTGCATTAAAAAAGCAGCTGCCATGTGCAGCCACTCAAACCAAGCCATTGAAGCTTTGAGACAGAGGATGAGCACAACATATCACTGCAGAGGCCCATCAAAAAGCAGTGTCATATGCAGCTATTATTGGACCAAGCCTGTTTGGATTTGTATGGATATGCATCAACCTTTGCTGGCAGCAGATGATTATAGAAGCTGGTTGCATGAAGCAGTGTATTGCAAGCAGAATGCTGTCAGCTTGCAGCTGCCAGCACAATGCTTTATTGCATTTCTTTTAATAGGCACTGGGCAGGAGTGTGCAACGGCAATTTCCCCTTTTCCTTCACCCTTTGAAAATGAGAAACCCTCATCCATCAAGATGTTCCAAGACAATCTCTTGACCACCTGCAAACACTCCAAGGGGTCGATCTACTTCATGGTCTCACCGGTTTTAAAGGTGGCAAAACATTTGAATCCGCCTCCCTGAGGGCGTCCATGTCCTTCAGTACCTGCATGAGGGTCCAAGCTTGCATAGTCAAAGACACACAGCGCGCGTGCACACATACACACACACAAATGAAACATTTAAATCACACCAGGAAAAAATATAAGTGGCTCGCAGCGTTTTCACTGTACACAGATTCCAAAGACAAAACTGCCCGTGGTTGATATGCTTCGTGGCATAGTGCTTTTGGCAAAATTGCAAAAGCATCAGAGGCACTCCATGTGCTTTGTGGCATATGGGATGACCAGTGCGAAGAGGTGCTTTGTGGCATGCTCCAAATCAGATCTGGCCTGCACAGAGCAGAGCCACAAGATGGGACCCACACATGTGCAGGGAGACATGGAGGGCTATTCACTTTGGAAGGAGTGGCATTCCACACATCAGTCAGTGTGAAGGTCGCCGCCACTCTAGAGATCAGCCACGACAGAGTTCTGTGTCATGAACTCTGGAAGCATTATTTTGCCTGTTTTGATGGTCATGCACTCGGCACGCTGAGAGGGCTGTGTGCTAGGACCACTCCTTAGCTTTACGGAATCTAGACACCAAGCACCAAATTGTAAATTCATAGAAGCCAAAGAAACAGGATACAAAGCTGCGCAGTCTGGTGCTGATTGCATGCAGCCAGCTCTTGTACGCACTTCGAATAATGACTGACTTAGCGCCAACAGCACAAGGGTCATACCTAAAGGAGAATGACGAAGAAGATGTGAGTGCAAGCCCTGTTGCAAAAGGAAAACCTTGGGATC
This sequence comes from Dunaliella primolecta, assembly GCA_914767535.2. NCBI lineage: Eukaryota > Viridiplantae > Chlorophyta > Chlorophyceae > Chlamydomonadales > Dunaliellaceae > Dunaliella > Dunaliella primolecta. Next base: position 1,287,269 of record OU611758.1, on the reverse strand, counting down.
CTTGGCACAAACCACCAATTGGACTTTATAATGTCCCAGGGTATAGAGGGCTTCTGGCAGCGACGCACTCACTTGCAACGCATGAGTGTCTTGACACTGAGCATCTGGCTTGAGCAGCTGTGTCCACGCGGCCTCATTCAGCACGGCGAGTACAGCCTGGAGGAAATGCACATGTGGCACAGGGAAAACACTTACATCCTTAGTTCAGCACAGCTAAGCCCTGCCTGGAAATGGACATGTGCCATGGGAATCTCTTGGAAATTTAGGGGTAAAACCAAGGGAGGGTGTTGGGTTGCATGCGCCCCAACGAGATTGTTCATCGTTGCCAACACAAGACAGAGTGATGTGTGCTTCTTGGTTGGCGATGCGTATAAGGCGCTGTTTTGCATGTCAACAGGGCATGGAAGATTGACACAAGACACGCTACAGCACCTGCAGGAGGGGGGGCCCTGGGAGTTGCTGGGCATGTGGCAGTGGAAAGCAGCATATCAATCCTTAAGAGGACAGTCTGAGATCTTTGAGGATTGAGGAAGGATTTTGACCTTTGAAGAGGGCACTCCAAGCGTCCAGGGGTGTGCCTGGCAACCCACCCAGGGGCACAACTGGCAACTCACCAGACCCTAATTACAGTAGACCAATGCTCGCTCATTGCTGATCTTCATCACAAAAGACCAAGGCATGCTCATTGCTGACCCTCATCACAAAAAGACCAATGCACGCTCATTGCTGACCTTCATTGCAATAAACAAATGCTCGCTAATTGCTGACCCTCATCATTTCAGACCAACGCTGGCGCACTGCTGATCCTTATAACATTAGACCTAGGCTAACGCATTGCTAGAGGTTCGGCTAGGCCTTTGTGCCCCTCGGTGAGGCCTCAGCTAGCAGGCTAATTAGGGAACCTATGCACACAGTCAGACCTGGGCAAGCTTAGTCCTTCCTTTCCTAAAAAAAAAAGGTTTAGGCAGCAGAATGAGGGATGAGGCGAGGCACACATTTGCATACGGCGCTGCCTGCTTTGAGATTACCTGCCTCCCTGGCTGCGCACACCCATGGGCACAGCATAACCCAAAATAAGAATCCATTGATGCAAGGGGTGCAATGCATCCGATTGTGCCATTATTGATGTGGGAGTTGCATTGCATGGGAGTGCGTCTTTATTGATGCAGGGGGTGCATTGCATGGGAGTGTGTTTTTATTGATGCGGTGGGTGCATTGCCTGGGAATGTGTGTCCCATGGTTTTCTGATAGGATGCAAGACACTCACCATCTAAAACACACGCACAGACTTATCTTGCGAAGTTAGAACCAAAACATGGAAGTTATCAATTTCTAACAGGGCAAGAAAAAATACGTAGGCAGCAGAACCCCATCCTGTATAAGATTAAAAAAGGACATCCAGGGCTAAAACACCATGCATCCCCTTCACCAAGAAAAAAGGAAAAAATAGGAGATTACTTGCAGCACTCTGCTCTTGAGGTTGGCAATGATAATTGTCAACTATCTCCTCAAGAGCGTGTCCAGTGATGGCAAGCTCATGAGCACGCTGGACAGAATGAGCACGAGGCTTCAAAGCAAACTTGGTGGCTCTCTTATTGTCAAGATCGAGCCCTTCAAGGACTCCAAAGTGTGAGGGGTGCAGATGACCCCACCAACATTTTGGATGATGGTATGATTTGCAGCGCAACTGACGCTTTTGTAATTGCAGGGTATATGTGTGCACTGAACCCGGATGGCCAAACTTTACAGCCAACCAGGTTCAGTGGACTGAAATGCCCAGCAATTTAAAAAGCCCCTTTCCACTTACAGCTAATCGACTGCAAATCCTAATTCCTGCGAATCCTAGCTCCTTCCACCTGCAGCACCACAATGAATGCTTTCCAATCAATCCAAAGCTCCTTAAACACTTGGCCCCACAACAGTGAAACATTCCTCAAAATTTGAAAGGAAGAAAGAAAGAAAGGAAGAAAGGAAGAAAGGAAGGAAGGAAGACTACGCAGTCCAAATCTGGCTGCATGCGTTAAGGAAAAGTCACCTGTCCTGAAGAGCGAAGCCCTACCATATAGACCAAGAGCAAGACCAAAATTTGTCACTGTTGATGCAAAGCGCTTCCATGTCATGCCAAATTCTCACGCCACAACGCCTTCGTCATGTCATGCCAAATTTGGTCACGGGTGATGCAAAGCGCTTCCATGTCATGTCATGCCAAATTTGGTCACTCTAGACGCAAAGCGCTTCCATGTCATGTCATGCTAAATTCCCACGCCAAAACGTCTTCGTCATGTCATGCCAACATTTACCGTGGGTGATGCAAATGCCCTTTCTGCAAGCCCCTTTGCACAATAAAAAAACGCAGAAAACACGAAGAGCCAACTGCCTACAAAACACTGACGCACCTGCAACACAAAGCCCACTACCCCAGCAAGCATCACACCAAGAGCAGCTTTCAACTCATCACGAGTTGGCAGCCTTGCTTCCCTGTGAGGGCGCATGGTGTACACACAAATTGTTGGTACGTATCAGCTGCCTTGCCTTCCTGTGTGCTCACACTGAGTACACGTGCAAACAAGATTAATTTTTGGCTGCCTTGCTTCCTGTGAGTGCACATTGCATGCACATCCCATTGTTGATCATCAAAGCAAGAACAGTGGTTGTTGTTACTGGCACAAGTTTGGATTGGCTTCCCATTTGATCGCAGTTCAAAACAATCCTGGTTCATTTCAGGCACAAAGCAAAATTGAAGCAGATTGGATCAAGTTCCCTGTACTGTGCATGCTTTACTACACTATTCATTTATGCTTGCTTGCTTGCACGCTCGCTTGTGTGTATGTACACGCGCATACACACTGGAAGAACTAACGTTCATGTTTGATAAATGTGCATACGCAATCAGTAACACAATGACATACAAACAGAAGTGTGTTCTCCAGCTGACCATTAAGAGCCAGAGACTTGTGTTGCGCACAAAGAATCTGTGTGGGAACATGTTGTGAACCGTCTGCTCTTCAACTAGCTAAAAGATTAGCCACAACACATGTGCTCTTGATGCATAGAGATTTCGTGCTCTTGATACATGAAGATCGCGTGCTCTTGATTCATAGAGATCGCGTGCTCTTGATAAATAGAGATCGCATGCTCTTGATACAAAGAGATCGCGTGCTCTTGATACATAGAGATCGTGTCCTCTTGATGCATAGAGTTAGATAGATCACTCTGCCTCAGTGCACGCAGAAAAGAAAAAAGAAAAAGAAAAACTACGCAGGTAGAGGAAACTCTCCCTACATCAATTTAGGAAAAGGGGACACGTTGGCTCAGAAGGGCCTTGAATCCCCTCCACCACGAAGACTGCAAAAAGAAGATTCTAATGGGGATCAGGAGGGTTATCAGCCGGATGCCTTCCAGCTCCATAACATGGTTGCAAGGAGTATTCTTGCTTTCAATAGCATGCCTAGTGGTAACAAGCTTGTTGGCATACATAACAGAATGGGTATGAAGTTTGCGAGCAAGTTTATTGGCGCGTTGGTGGTCAAGTCCCAATTGTTTAAATTGTTAAAGGGTGTGATGTGCACACACATCAGCCGCAGCGTATTTAGAACTCCTCTTCCCACCCTCTCTGTGCCAAAATGGAGTCCCCAGAGGCAGCAGGAGGGGTGCTTGGCAGAAAGCGCAACACACGCATACCCATTGCAATGATGATGAGGGGGATAGAAAGCTCAACCACTTTGCCTCAGTACGCAAACAAATATTTTAGTGTGCGCACAACATCTGCACTCACCTGCGCTGTGCCGCAAATGAGCCCCCAGAGGCAGAAGAGGTTGCAGGACATGCATCCCCATTGCATCGACATATCTATCACTTTGCTGCAATGCACTAACAACTGCCTCAGTTTGTGTACAGCATCCATGCTCACCCGCGTTGTGTCACAAAGGAGTCCCCAGAGGCAGCCGGAGGGGCGCTCGGCAGAAGCTGCGCAGCTGACAAGGGCTGCAGCAGTTCTGTCCACAGTGCCAGCAGCTCCAGGACAATGGGAGGGCTGGGCGGGCGGCTCTGGTCTGGCAGCAGTAGACGAAGGGTGGGGTAGAGGAGGGGGGGAAGGAGCCTGCATCGAGGAGGGAAAATATGCAATGGGAAGGCTGAGCGGCAGGGCGGCGCTGGTCTGGCAGCGGCAGACACAGGGTGGGGTAAAAGATGGGTTAAGGAGCCTGCATCGAGAAGGATAATGATGGAATGGGGAGGCTGAGCGGCAGGGCGGTGCTAGTCTGGCAGCGGCAGACACAGGGTGGTGTACAGGGTATGGGAGCCTGCACTGAAAAAGAGCATGAAGCCACTTTTCCAAACGAAGCATGGTCTTTCATTCTGTTACCTGTGTTCTCCGCATATGTTAAGAAAAGAAAAGTATGTAAGGACCGTCTCATTCCTTGTACACCTTTCTTTGTCCTTTTTCTGGCCAGCATCGCTATCAGCAAGGAGTGTGCTCAGACTTGGCAGTATTTATGCTTTTGGTGGGAAAGGCAGCCAAAGGGAATGGTGACGCCTTCTCCTTTGCCAACACATGGGTATCCCTGCTCATTGTGGGCGGGGTGATGATATGCAGGAGCAAGAAAGGGCAAGACAAGAGGAAAAGTGTGGAGGGGCAGGGCGCTATGTAAGGATGTGAGCCCATTAAAAACGATGAATGGTTAATGATGCCAAATTTGACATGTTTCCATTCCTTACTCCGCTGCGCGCTTTGCTTTGTGCAGAGCAGGGATAAATAGACAACTGCGGCAGTTAAAATTCAAAAGTTGGCAACTTGTGCAAACCTTTTTGGCTGGCGTACGTGTAGACGTTCTTTCATTCCTTCCTATATATTTCTTTTCTATTCTTTGTTCAGTGCACAGAAAGTATGAGAGAAAGACCACAGAATGCGCACACCTGAGCAGTGCTCGGCTGGTTTGGCAGGGGGCCTGTGCCAAGGTCTCTTGTACCCACAGGAGCGCACTGTGCGCCAACCAGTTTGCTGAGCCACTTCCTGCACCCGCCTGCAGCATTCCAAGCATAAAATTTTGAAAGCGCACCTTCAAATGTTGAAAGTCTGAAATCTGAAAGGAGAGGTCAGCAATACTGGCAAATGCCAAATTTAGATTAGATAGACCCTGCTACATGAAGCATCTAACTACTTTTTGCAATGAAAGCAAGGGCAGTGAGAGAGGCAGGACACGTGACCCATACAAACAAACAATGTGCAATGAAAGCAAGGGCAGTGAGAGAGGCAGGACACATGACCCATACAAACAAACAATGTGCAATGAAAGCAAGGGCAGTGAGAGAGGCAGGACACAAGACTAATACAAACACAAAGTGAGATCCTGGAAGGCCAAGTATGTGGGTACTGAGGAGCACTTTGAAATACCATGCCAAGCAAGGGTTAAACCAGAACTATAAGGGTGCCCAAGAGCCCTGTAAAAGCAGGTCCGCAGAGACAGCACCTCAGCAATCAAAAGCCGCGTCAACAGAACAGCGGCTGTGGCCTCTCAGGAGACTATATGCACTTTTGCTGAAGCACACTGCACTGTACATAAACACACCTATGTTGCCAACGTTGCCAGCAAGACATAAAAGCATTTGCACACACGAGCAATGCTTTTACAACAATGTACAGCGCGCGCGCACACGCGCGCACACACACACACACACACAAACAAAACACACACATGCACACACACACACGCACACACACTCACACACATATACACAGACACATGCGCACACACATACACACACAATTACATGTGCACAGATATATGCACACACACCTGGCTTGCCTCCTTCAGGTACACAAGCACCGGCCCTTGAATGATCCAAGCCATTAGGTCAAATGCTGTGGCAAGGCCAGCATCTGCAAAACGAGAGGCATTGGAGGAGGCAGCAGACCAAGGGGGTACCTGCAAGCGCATGCACATGCAGGCAAGCCCAGCATTAGCAAAACGCACGCCTGTGTGAGCTTGCAAGTGCAGGTAGCATCAGCAAAATAGGAGGCATGAGAGGAGGCAGCAGACCCAGGGGTACCTGCAAGCGCATGCACATCCAAGCAAGCCCAGCATGAGCAAAATGCGCGCCTGTGTGAGCATGAACTTGCAGGCATGCAGCATCAGGGAAAGGAAAGGTGTTGAAGGAGGCAGCAGACCAAGGGGGCGTCTGCGAGCGCATGCATGAGCAGGCAAGCTCAGCACCCGCAGGCAAGGTCAGCATCAGCACCATGGGAGACATTGAAGGTTGCAGCAAATTAAGGGAACACCTGCAAGCATAAGCAAGTGAGTAGCCACTTGCTTCCTTGCCTTCCATAGAAAAGCCTGTGCTTGAAACTTGGCTGCAGACAAGGTCACAACTCAACGAGCATGCAAGTGTGTAGCTGGCCGCTATCTTGCTTCCTACTTGTAGACGGGGCTGTACTGAGCTTGCGCATTGACTGTAGATCAAGGGGCGCATGTGAGCGGGTAAGCAGCCAACTGTTTTGACAGAAGGCCTTGTGCTCCTGCTACCTCTGTAACCTCTGTGCGAGCATGCACGTGCATGGAAAAGCTGGACTAGCTCACGAATTTAAAGCTCAAGTTAAAGGGAAGCACAAATTTGAAAGAACAGGTACCCATGCGACTGGATAAGCAAAGACTGAAGCTTACAGTATGTGAGGGAGCAGGCGTCCATGGATTTGAGGGAGATGGTATCCATGAGACTGGCTAAGCAAATAGTTCAACGCACAAGGACACTGTCATTGTGTGAGCTTGAGTATTGCAAACTTGAAAAAAGAAGTACTTAGATTGGCAAGCGTAGCTGCAGTGTGAAAGGTTATTTGCCTCTAAGCATGGCTTTCTACACGCGTGCATAACCTCCACGCGAGGTGTGGAAAAAAAAAGGGGGATTAGGCAGAGGTAAGAAAACAACTCCCTGCGTCAATGAATTTTCCCATGCATGTTGAATTGACAACAATTCATCCCGGTTGTCGAAAGCTGCGCATGTCCTGCTTTTATCCACTCCTTCCGGGCACAACCTTGACCAGCACGCACACACAAGGCCAGCATCTGATAGCTTGTTTTCATAGGCGTCCAAAAACATGTATCAAAAAGTGTGTAAATATGCAAGCATGTACACACACGCACAGAGATATTTTCACTTTTTCGCTTTTCCTGACCATGTCAACATACAACACATGCAACACATACAACACATGCAAGCTCAAAGCATACTCACCCTTTGGATGGAAAACCTTTTTCTTTTGCGCATCTCCTCTCAGGTTGTTGATGTGATATGCGCATGTCACCAGATCTGCAAATCTTATTTGATGTGTGTTCCTCACTCATAACCTTAGAAGAGCAGAAGACGTGTATTTTCCCCACTTCGTGCGCACCTGGTTGTGGATGTTCAGGAGTCCAGCAAACGCTTGCACCACGTGTGAGCGCAGCGCCGCACATGCCCCTCCATCAGCTTTGTAGTGTGCACGCACAGGTAGCTCAACTGCCAAGCCCCAGAGCCTCAGAATGCACCACCAGATCTGCTTGCGGCCGGCAAGGCCTTTTGAAGAGGCCGCTGACACGCCACCTGCATTGTGTGAAATCAAAGGTGGTGTGTAAAAGGCGGCAGCGCTTGCAGGCCACGGGCTACGCTAGAGCTGCTTACGGATGCCTAAGCTTTCCAGGGAGGCCGCTAGGAACTGGTTTGCTTAAAGTCAAAGGTGATGTGCGTCAAAGGCGGCTGCATACAGAAAAGATACTATGTTAGAGCTGCTTGTGGCGGGCAAGGAAGGCACTTCGTGGAGGCTGCTGGCACAGCACCTGGATTGCTTAAAGTCAAAGGTGGTGTGTGCCAAAGGCGGCTGCATACAGAACTGACACTATGTTTGACATAGAGCCGCTTGTGGCGAGCAAGGAAGGCGCTTTGTGGAGGCTGCTGGCAGAGCACCTGGATTGCTTAAGGTCAAAGGTGGTGTGTGTCAAAGGCGGCTGCATACAGAATAGACACTATGTTAGAGCTGCTTGTGGCGGGCAAGGAAGGCACTTTATGGAGGCTGCTGGCAGAGCACCTGGATTTACTTGTGGTCAATCAAAGTGGTGTGTGATCAAACAGCAGCATGCACACCATAGGCTGCGTCAATGCCGCCAGGCTATGTCAATGCTGCATGTGGCCATGTGGCAAGGCCTTTTGCACCACACAAAAATGCATGTAATGCACATCAAAGGCGCTGTCAATGCAGCATGTGGCCATGCAGCAAACAGCCTTATGTGCCATTTAAAGAATGCACATTGAAGGCTATGCCAGTGATGCACGTGGCCATGTGGCAAGGCCTTACGTGTCGTCCAAAAAATGCATACAAAAGACTATGTCAATGCAGCATGTGGCCATGCGGCAAACGGCCTTCCTCAGGAAAAATCAGAGAGACACGTACACAGGGAGAATGCTTTCCACATGTGTGAGTCAAACAGTGCACAGTGTAGAAAGCAGGATCTAGAGAGGCCTATGCAGGAACTTTTGTATGCAAAGGTGCTTTGCATGTGAATGCACCCCACCTCTGAACGCTGCTGCTTGAAGGGAGCGTGCACACATGTATGTCGGCATATGTGTGTGTGTAGAAGTCAGAAATGCATGATCTTCCATTCTTTTATAAAATGCAAGCCGCCCACCTTTCATCTCTGCTGCCATCTTGTTCCTCAAATTCTGGCTGGCGTGGCCCAAAAAAGTGGCGAGTAGGGAGGGCAGCAGCCCCAGCGCACTGTGAAGCAGGCCCTCGGCAAAGTCAAGCTCTGCAACACAGAGCAACCGTGTGTCTGTGTATTTGTTTAAGCAGGCGTACAGACATGTGCTGTCCTCTGGACATTTTATGACTTAAAGGCATAATGATGGATATGGTTATAGTTAAAGGGCACAAATCAATGATAGGCATGCCAAGGTCTGGAGGCACCACATGTGTTGACTTTTGAGTGAGGAGTGACTGGCGCACACTTCCAGCTACCTGGGTCAACCCCTTTTCCTCTCCTAGGAAATCATGAGGGGCAAAATGGCATGAGTGGCCATTATCTCAGATTTTGCCCTTTCCGTTCTCTGCACACATTGGTCTGGGAGTAACATGGTGCGCACAGCCACCGCGGAGCTGCATAGGGTACCAACACAGTCAGCCTGACACCCCTCAACCATACGGTGCAATCACGCGCAAGCAGGCCTCACACAACTTGTCAGATCAACCCCTGCAGTGAACCCTAACCTTGATTTAGGATTAATACCTGGATCAGATCCTCAGGATTGATACCTGAGGAGTGAGGATCAGGTCACTCCTCAGGTGGGCTGATGAGTGCCAGGCCACGATCCGGCTCTTTTGAGCCAATACCTAGGGATCGGCACCTGTTATATAACAAATAACATAACATAACGTCCAGAGGTGGACAAAAGTTTCCCCCCAAAATAGGCACGTTTTTTAACGCCACCAGCAAAGGTGGGCCCAAACCTTGGGCACTCAAGCTTGGTTGCAACATCCAGTCTGTTGCATGAAGGCTCAGCTGCCCAAGGCTTGAACCCGTATGGCTAATTAGCGCTAGCTTTGGACCAAATCTCCATTCCAGACCATCCACTACACCAAATTGGACGATTCTTTGTGGTTTAAAGTCTTTGTACAAAATAATATCATTGCAAAAGAAGTTAAGTGAAAAGAACCGGTGGTTGGTTGGATACAGTATTTCAGCCATTGCCCTTAAAACAAATCCAGCACAACAGGTGCCAAAAATGCCATTTTTGGACCTCCTTCCCTTTTTTTCTGAACATGCAGGTTATATGGAGGTCACACAAACATATTTTTGGGAGTGAAATTGGGTCCCAGGGTGGAGCTGTGGGCCTACTTTGGGTGAGCTGGGGCCAAGTAAGTGATCTGGGGTACTCCAATTTCCATCATTTTTTTGGTGGAAGTAAAATATATTCACAATAATGGTCGGCATGGTTAGGTTTGAGAAAGAAACTGGGAAAAAGCATATCCAGCACAATAGGGGATCCACCTCTGATACATTTCCTTTTCCTAAGTTAATTTTGTGAGAGTATTCTCTGCCTAGGTAGTTTTACTTTTTTATGAGCCAGATTACTATCAACATAGCAGGTGACCCTTGGACATGGCTTGCAGTTTCAGTGGTCAAAAAGGCTTTCCCCTGATATGCACCAATCTTTGTGCCAAGGTCAGGCAGCTGCTAAATGCGAATTGCTGTTGAGCATGCAGATTCTAAGTCTATGGTACATCTTAAATGATCACCATATCCTTTTGTATTGTCCAGCACGCATGCTTTTCCCTATCTTTTATTGACTCCTGTGGACTGCTGCGCATTGCCACTCACATAATCACAACAGACTGAGTGCAGCTTGCTTTATTTCCTTTTGTGGTTGCAGCACACCTTTGCCGGGTGGGAGCAAATGCAATCGCTGCCAAAACCACCATTTCCAGTGTGCTCCCCATGGGCTAATTTTGCTCCGTCTCCTTGTTAAGCTGTGGAACACAAAGGCAATGACAATTCAAACGCAATGGCAATTCACCTCCAGATGCCTGCGGCTTTTTTTGGCTAGCCAAGTCTTCCCTTTTTACACTACCAGATCAACTTGATAGCGTCGCTATGGATCTCACCTTGCTCCTGCTCTTCCTCCAGTCGCAGCACACATTTGGTAAATAGCAATGTCCCAGCATCCTGGCAAGCATCTGCACACATTACCTGCAGGAGAATGAACACATGACAGATTTTTATTCACACTCCTGTGCCAAAACACAGCTTAGATACTGACACAGTTTTTATGCCTCTGTGTGAATAATACCTTCAGACATGTGTGTGTATGTGTGTCTGCGTGTGTGTGTGTGTGTATGACCCAGCTCAGAATGGTGTTCTGATAGGCAATACAAGATGGAGCAAAAGCCAGTGTGACAGAGAGGCCAAAGGCAGAAAACAGGTTCTCTCATACAAGACACGATGATAATGACAAGGCCGCATCCGTGAGGGTCCTTTGAGGCACCAAGGTTTACCTGGTGACCTATCTGGTTTTGAAGCCATCACTGCATTGGTAAGAAGCATGTATGCCACCTCTGCATTGGTCCAAAGCATTCATTGCTGTTGATGCCACCCCTGTATGGTGCCAAAGCACTCATTGCTGATGATGCCATCCCTGTACTGATGAGGAGCACTCTTTTAACCCTCTATTCCAGACTGGTCCCAGCAGAAGGCCGACACAGGTCTTACTACGAGGCTATCCACAGGGCTTACCACGAAATCATCCACAGGTTTGATCACGATGGCATTCACAGGTCTCACCGTGAAACCATTTGCAAGTCTTACCATCAGGTCATTCACAGGAGCGTCTTTGAGGATATCCAATGGTGCTCCAGGGAGTGTGGCAGATTGGATGGCAGAGGGGCTGATGGACGTGCCAGCAGCAACTGCCCTCAGGATTGAAAGCGTGATGCAGGTGGTGGCGCGCCGCCACATCAGCACGTGTGTGGTGGGGGCGTCGTGGCTCAGCTGCTGGTGGCGTTGCTCCCAAAACTGCCGGGCAAGAGCGTAAGGGCGAGTCCTCGTTTTGCGATTCTCAATGTGTGGTGGGGGCGTTGCGACTCAGCTCAGCTCACTGCTTCCAAATGTGCAGGGAAAGGCTCAAAAGGCAAGCCTCGTTAGGTAGCTCAAGGTCCTTGGCAATGAGTGTGTGATACAGGTGGCATGGTTGGCAATGAGTGGCATGGTTGGCATGGTGGCATGGTTGGCAATGGTGGCATGGTTGGCAATGAGTGTGTGATGCAGGTGGTGGCATGTCATCATGTCATCATGCCAACATGTCATCATGCCAACATGCCAACATGGCAATGAGTGTGTGATACAGGTGGTGGCATCATGTCATCATGTCATCATGCCAACATGTCATCATGCCATCATGTCATCATGCCAACATGCCAACATGTCATCATGCCAACGTGTCATCATGTCATCATGTCATCATGCCAACATGGCAATGAGTGTGTGATACAGGTGGTGGCATGTCATCATGCCAACATGTGTGAAGTGGGGCCATCAGGACTCGAAAGGCAGGAAAACACCACTCAGGAAGGTGGAAACCTCCATACATCAGCCAAGGCCACAAGGACTCCCTTTTTGAGTGTGCCCTCCCATTTGTGCCGTGTGATCTCCTTCATGCAAATAAGGCTTGGCAGGCCACCAACTGCAATGCCCTCGACTGAAGTGTCCTGGAAAGGCCATACCTTTCTTTTCCCGGCGTCCTCCCACATCCCAGTATATCTACACTCCCAAACCCGATTTAAGCCTGGATTTCAGCTTCCTAGTCACAAGTGCCTTGCTGCAGAGAGCACCCTGCTGCCTCTCTACCTTCTCTCTCCCTTTCCCTCTGCAAAATATTTACATGGAGTCAAGCAGGTCATGAAGGTCCACCACACATCTGTTTCAAGCACGCACGGTCTGCCAAGCTAGTGAGGAGTGCTGCACACAGACAGAAGGCGGTGCACAAAACAGACCGTCCCCGCAGAGTTAAGCAAGAAACACAGCAGCACACTGCAAACGGTCGCTACGCTCAATTACGCATCTGTTTCAAGCACGCAGGGTCTGCCAAGCTAGTGAGGAGTGCTGCACACAGACAGAAGGCGGTGCACAAGACAGACCGTCCCCGCAGAGTTAAGCAAGAAACACAGCAGCACACTGCAAACGGCCGCTACGCTCAATTACGCATCTGTTTCAAGCACGCAGGGTCTGCCAAGCTAGTGAGGAGTGCTGCACACAGACAGAAGGCGGTGCACAAGACAGACCGTCCCCGCAGAGTTAAGCAAGAAACACAGCAGCACACTGCAAACGGCCGCTACGCTCAATTACGCATCTGTTTCAAGCACGCAGGGTCTGCCAAGCTAGTGAGGAGTGCTGCACACAGACAGAAGGCGGTGCACGAGACAGACCGTCCCCGCAGAGTTAAGCAAGAAACACAGCAGCACACTGCAAACGGTCGCTACGCTCAATTACGCATCTGTTTCAAGCACGCAGGGTCTGCCAAGCTAGTGAGGAGTGCTGCACACAGACAGAAGGCGGTGCACGAGACAGACCGTCCCCGCAGAGTTAAGCAAGAAACACAGCAGCACACTGCAAACGGTCGCTACGCTCAATTACGCATCTGTTTCAAGCACGCAGGGTCTGCCAAGCTAGTGAGGAGTGTCGCACACAGACAGAAGGCAGCGCACGAGACAGGCTGTCCCCGCAGAGTTAAGCAAGAAACAAAACAGCATGCCCAACCCTGCAAAGCAGCAGGACACGAGACAGCATTCCTAGCCCTGCAAAGCAACGAGGAACAAGACAACAGCCAAGCCCTGCAAAGCAGCAAGAAACCACACCCAACAATGCCCACAAAGCAGCAAAACAAACTGAAAAAAACCAAGGAAAGTCTGTGCCAGCCAGCAAAGCCTTGTGCATAAGGGAAAGGTCCCCTAATTGGCAAGCTAGCAAGGGTCTCAAGCAGCCAAAAACACAAGAAAGCACAATGCAAGGGGTCACTAGGCTCGACCAAACACCTGTTAAAACACAGAGGCTCCACTGAGCCACTTACTGCAGGCACTGAGTGACGAGTGCCAGCCACTGCAGACGCCAAATGATGAGTGCAGTACACAACCCTCCTCAAAGGCGGACCAAAGCAGCACACTCAATCTCGTAACAGTCATGCTCCTTACAAAGCACACACACACACACACACACACACACACACACACACACACACACACACACACGTGTGCACGCGCACGCACACGCACACACATGCTTTGAGTTAGAGCATTGCCCCACAACAAGCCACAGAAACAAGCCACAAAAAAAATTGCTCCCTACAGCAAAACACAAACATACGCAAACGCACACAACACACACACACACTTTCAGAGCGTTGCCCCAACCTTGAATAAATCTAAAGACTCTTACTTCCTGCAGTATCCCCTTTCAAAACACACACACACACATGCTTTCAGTCAGAGCGTTGCCCCGCGCTTAGTCAAATCAAAAAGACCAAAAGCTCCCTGCAGCACGCACGCCTCCTTCAGAAACATGTAGCACTCCATTTTTCTTTGCACCTCTCTCAAGCCAGCACAGCAATCCCTTATGATCAATGCGCACCTTGCTCAAGTCAGTGCAAAGCTCCAGCAGGTTTGCAGGCGCAGAAGGGGGTGGCGTGCAGCGCACGCCCAAAAGCACCGCCGCTGCTGCTGCTGCACGCACCTGCAGGGACAGACATGCAAATATATCAGAGGGGCCTATCTGAGGCCCCAAAACAGGTGTTTTTTGCATGCTCCCTGCATATCCGCCCCCCAACTGGCAGCTTTCAAACTTGTTTTCCTCTGGTAGCCTGTTTCATTCTTTCTGTAGCACTAGAGTTTAAGAGGTGCCAGTTACGGCGCACATGCCTTATTAGCCGCAGCATGAACCCTAGTCTTCATCACCAAGACTCCATATCTGACCACCCACTGCACCAAATTGGGTGAAATTTAGTGATTTGAGGTCCTTGTAACAAAAGAATAGCATTGCTAAAAACAGGAGCGAAACGACCCAGTGGCTGGTGTTAGGTGGCGATTTCAGCCATTTCCCAAAACTAGGGTTTACGTGCCCCATGTGAGCTTTAGCACAGCCTACCTAAGCGCGCATGGCAACTTACGCAAATCTGAGCATATGGTTTGGTAGCTTGTAGTATCAGCTACAGTTCAGAGCAAAAATTGTTCCAACCTGATGAAGTGGCTGTGGGCGCACTTTGAATGCAAAAAAGGAGCATATTTGGGCATATGCTTAGATAGCCCCCTCTGCAAATATATGTTCAAAAGCATGCATGCAGTGTGTGCAAAAATGGACTGTATGTGTGCACCAAGGGGGGGGGAAGGGTAAGGGGTAAGGAAGAGGCCGGTAAAGTATGCTCCTCTTAGTTAAAAGCGTGAAAGGCACCTCTTTACTCTCACAATCCATTGGCCAGATCAAGGAGGCGTTTTTAGCGGCTGCCCAACAACCCACCCTCAGCAACCCCCGACGTCAATACTATGTCTTTCATGTCCAACAACACACCCACACACTACAAACGACAAGCTGCCTCGCCCTCCCAACTTGTCTGATAGTACACACTCTGCAAAAACGCTGCCTCACTTGTCCCAGATCTATAAACTTGCCCCAAAGAAAACAAAAGCAAGCCCTGCGGACGACGCGCTGCCTCACCTCCCCAAACTTGTCTGACAGCACACCCTCTGCAAATAAGGTGTCCACACCATGGTGCAGCTCAAAGCGCTCGAGCGCCACAGCCTGCTGCTCTTGCCGCTGCTGCTCCTGCTGCTGCTGCTGCTGGAGGAGATTGCTGGTGGACGGGTGACCCTGTGAGCAAACCAGGGAGGATGAAAGGCATGCAGGGGGCGAAAAGCGGGAACTGGCCAGGGAGGAAGCAACTTGACTGCTGACATGATAGGTTTTTTGGCTGGTCGGGCAAATGAGAACAAACAAGGCAGCAGGAGCAAAAAATGCAAGTTATAAGGAAGACACATGCGCTGCTTCAGGAATGAGAAAGAAGAAATGGAGATGCATACGCAACAGGCCATGACTGAAACTGTGAACACACCAGCCTATACAAAGAGGTACTACTTAGCAGAAGGGACCGCCTGCCTTAGCGCAGAATAAGAGGACAATTGAAAACACGTATGATCCTATGGTATGAAATGATCCTTAGTTATGATCCTATGGTTATGAAATCCTGACCAAATGAGGGCAGAGAAGGCGTGCCTCTATTACCCCCACACGCGCGCGCAAGCGTGTGTGTGATATGTGTGCATAATGAGTTTGTGTGTGTATGCGTGTGTGTATATGTGCGTGCACGTAATGAGTGTGTGTGCGCGTAATGACTTGTGTACGTGTGTACGTGTGTGCCTACGTGTGTAATGTGTGTGATGTGTGTGCGTAATAGGTTCGTGTGTACTCGTGCACACATGCATTCACGCGGGAACACAATATTATACACATCTACCTGTATTTTCACAGCAGCCACACCTGGGATTGATGCCATGTGCTGGCAATGGCAGCCCACTCTGAGGCCAGCTGGGGGCACAGCGCAGCTTCAAAGAACAGGGGGTGGGTGGAGGCGCGCTGTACTGCAGCACTCAACAGCCCCTTCACCTGCATGTCCGCAGTGAATATGCAAGCCCATGGATCGGCTCTATAGGAACACAGGGTGGGTGGAGGCACGCTGCACTGCGGCACTCAACAGCCCCTTCACTTGCATGCCCGCAGCAGATATGCCAGCCCATGGATCGACTTTATAGGAACACAGGGTGGGTGGAGGCACGCTGCACGGCTGCACTCAACAGCGCCTTACCCTGCTTGCTCTTGCAGTGTATGTGTGTGTGTTCACAGTGTACAAAGGGGAACAGCGCAGCTTTGAAGAATAGGGGGTTTTCCAGACTCAAAGAGGCCGTGAATGGTTTAGCATACAGTGAACCTTTGAGATTCAGCTTCCAGTACACAGTATAGTTGGGGTATGCAAATGAGATTCAGCGTACAGCATCTAATAGGGATTCGGCAAACAACAAAGCAAAGCGAACATGCTAAACAGGCCTGAGCAATCCGCGCTCCTTAGGGTGCCGGGGCAGGTGGCCTAACAGGTTTGCAAAGGTGCATGGGCATCCAGGTTCATAGGGGCCATTAGAGATCCAACAGAGCAAATCAATCATATGCTGAAGAGGCTCGCACAATCCACCTTGCACAATCCACCTGAAGAGGCTTGCACAATCCACGAACCTGAGGCTGCTGGGGCAGGTGGCCTAACAGATTGGCCAGAATGAGAGCAAGCGCACACCCACATACATATACACACACCGGGGGGTGCTGGGACAGGTGGCCAAACAGATTGGCCAGAATGAGAGCAAGCACACACGCACACACACACACGCACACGCGCACACACACACACACACACACACACACACACACATGCACACACACACGTGCACACACACACACACACACACACACACACATGCACGCACGCACACACACACACACACACACACACACACACACACACACACACACACACACACACACACACACACACACACACACACACACACCTGGGGGTGCTGGGACAGGTGGCCCTGCAGGTTGGCCAAGGTGCGTCGGCTGCCAGGCTCAAAGAGGGCCATCAGCCATATGCGGAACACAAAGGGGGGCTGTGTGCATGCATGCGCGTGGTGTGTGTGTTTGTGTGTGTGTGTGTGTGTGTGTGTGTGTGTGTGTGTGTGTGTGTGTGTGTGTGTGTGTGTGTGTGCAGAAGGCCACCAGCCTCAGAACACAAAGGGATGCTGCATTTGTTAAAGCAGATCTCGGATGGTTTAGGAGGGACTAAGACAGCAGTCTGGACGCCTGCATGGAGGCAAAAAGAGAGGAGCCTCCCATTGAGCACAAGGAAATGATCTGGTCTGGCCAAGGCACAGGGACACAAAATGTTCAAAATGCCTGCGGATAGTTCACCACGTCCAAAGATGGTCCAGGGCAGCAGCACCAGGAATAAGTGGGTGGGCAGGCAGCAGGGATAGCATAAGAAGAAGGCCGAGGATGAATTCAGGGCTGACGTAGCATAATCACACCAAGACTAATGTAAACTATGATGCCAAGATGTAATCAGTCATTTTGGCCGCACCATGAAGGGTTACACACTTAAGCAAACATACACACATGCACACACACTCAAGCTCATCAGAGGGCGTGCATGGAACAGGTGCTGCATGCAGCGTTTGGAAGCTGGAAGGAAACATCTGAGGAAAATCAGGAACAAGCGTTGTCTCGCTGCAAGTGCGTATGGCATTTGCATTGGACGCCCACAAAAAAGACTACACAGCCAAAAGCATGCTATGTGTATTAAGAAAGGTTCCCCAACTAGCAAACTAAAAACACACCAGCTGGTTGGAAAGGGCACATGGCAAGGGTGCCACTCTGGGAGCCATCGCCGCAGCTGCTGTTGCTGGTGCCGATGCTGCTGTCATGGCAGCTGCTCGTGGTAGGAGCACACGGTGGCTTATGTGGTGCAGCATGGAATCCAGGGTCAGCAGCACAAACATGCGGTGCGGGT
Organism: Dunaliella primolecta; assembly: GCA_914767535.2. Classification (NCBI taxonomy): domain Eukaryota; kingdom Viridiplantae; phylum Chlorophyta; class Chlorophyceae; order Chlamydomonadales; family Dunaliellaceae; genus Dunaliella; species Dunaliella primolecta. Next base: position 1,269,152 of record OU611758.1, on the reverse strand, counting down.
ACACCCTGCGTTTGGTGGCATTGTTGTGCATAGAGCTCCAGGGTCAACAACACAAACATGCGGTGCGGGTACACCCTGCGTTTGGTGGCATTGTTGTGCATAGAGTTCCAGGGTCAGCAGCACAAACATACGGTGCAGGTACTGATGGGAAGGTGAATTGGGGCTCAGCTTGTTGGAGGCATTGGACAGAGGCCATTAAGTGTGGCACTGAGGGGATTGTGAAATGCAGCACTGAGCGGGTCATCAAAGACAGCATTGAGGTGACCATGGAGTGCAGCATCGAAAGGAGGATCACGAAACTCAGTCAAGAGGAGACTATGGAGTGCAGCATTGAGAACACTACAAGCACACATGGGTGCGTAGGTTGCCCGGTGGCTTAAATGCAAAACCAAGCTGAATACACGTCCTTGTCCAGGCGGCGGCGGGTCCCGTGTTCGAGCCCTAGTGGCGGTGGGGGTCAGCCCTTCCTTAACATAACGCTTGAGGTGTTCGCCGCTTGCGTAGCTTTTCCTTTCTCCTTTGAGAAGACCACTTCAATGCAGCAGTGAGGGGACCATAAGATACAGCATTGAAGGGATCGAGGAGTGCAATGCTATGAACAAGAGCAATGCTAAAAAAAAGGTGTGCTGCATGGGAAGTACGGATTGGATCATGAAATGCAACCCTACAGGCTCCCTGCATGCAATGGACGCAACACTGCAAGTATATAGATTGTACGCAACGAGAGACGCGTCCTGCTTGTATTTACAAAGGGGTTGCTTGGATCACAAAATGCAGCACCATACCTACCTCATGGACGATGGACCTTGCTTGCATTGGAGAAAGGGGGGGGGGGGGTGTATGAGAGGCATAGTTTTAAGCAGGATTTGAATGCTGATGCAAGCATGATCTGGTGTGCCACCGAGCCACATAATACAAAAATGACTTAGGAGCTGAATGCCGACGCAAGCATGGTCTGCTGTGCCACCGAGCCACGCAATAAAGAGATGATTTAGATGCTGAATGCTGGCGCAAGCATGGTCTGCTGTGCCAACAAGCCACAATACAACAAAGATGACGCACCAAAACCCATTGCGCCACAGCAACAACAAGATGATGCGTTGAGCCACAATCAAACAAAGATGGCGTACAAAGCTCCAAAGCCCTGATCTTGACTGGTGTTGAGCACCTAGCGTGAACACTCTGTCTCCTTATGCCACCATCCAAGTCCTTTGTAAAAGCCCCCCAAACAATTGCTGCGCACTAAAGCATGCAACTCCTGATCCATGCCCTGAATATCCTGCCAGGTAGGTTGTGCCTGGTGACCAAGCCCCACCTGTTCTGACAGGCCCATTCCGACAGAGATGTGTAGGGTGCTATGAGCAGCAGCTCGATGTCCGACCATCTCAGCGCTCCTGCCCAAAGCTGGATGCCATAAGCGAGGCCCAAAAGGTTGTAGATGGCCTCACACAGCTGCAGGCAGGCATGCACATATGCAGCAGAAGAAGCAAATTACGAAATTTGTAGAGCGGAGACCTGTGTCTCATCTGCATCACACACACTGACATACACACAAGTGCACGCGCACACACACACACACACACACACACACACACACACATGCACACACACACATACACACACACATGCACGCACGCGCACACACATGAATACACAAACACACACACACACACATCAAAAATTTGTACACGCACCTCTCGTCGGCTGCGCGCCTCCCAGCGGTGTCCCATGGGTAGCTGTGGGGTGTTCTCAGCGCCCCCCTCAGTCTCCACCACTATTGCCTCCACGGTGCCTCTGGTGGGCAGCTGTGCTCGTGCACGGACCTGGCGAGAAAAACGAAGGTAAAAAGAAAACATATGCCAGCCAAAAGAGCCGCACACATGAGACAAGGGAAGTCAGGCAGGCATGGTCCTGGCCATCAAGCTTTTCCGCTTCATGCTTTGGAATAAATGTAACATGGGTCTCCACCACTATCGCCTCCACGGTGCCCCTGGTGAGCTCCAGCTGTGCTTGTGTGCGCATCTGTCAAGGGAAACAAGCAAGCATGGTCTTGTTTCCTGGCAGCATGTGGCCTTTTTTTTGGCTGGCACATTCTTTCCTTTCCTTATCTTTTTACTACTGTTCTTCCATTCCAAGCATGGTCCTGGTCATTGAGCTGTACCACTTCATGCATTTGGGAAAAAGGTTACACTTTACCCCTGCTGGACAGCTTGCGCGCGCCCTGACAAGAAACACAAAGAAAAAAGGAAAATGTGCAGGCCAAAAAAGTGCATGCACAAGACAAGAAAAACCAGGCAGGTATGGTCCCAATCATTGAGCTTTCCCACTTCATGCCTTAACAGACACAAGTCTCCACCATGATTGCTTCCATTTTACCACTAATGGCCAGCTGTGTTAGCAAAAGCTCCTGACTTGACGATACATGCGGGGTCTAGCTTTGGTGCTTGCACAACACAGGGCCTAGGTAGCGGTGCCCGCACAAATGCAAAAGCAATGCGACAACAGGAAGTCAAGAGTGGATTGCTGTGCCCTTCATCTCTGCACAAGCTTGTTGGGAATGACATGAAAACGCACACACACTTACACACACACACACACGCACACCGTGACAGTGCTAACAGCCTAAGCAACCGCACCAATAGGTTCTGCCTGCCAGGCTTGCAGAGCTGCTCATTTCAGCAGCAGCAGGAGCAGGCAGTGAGAGCTCTCAAATCTCAAACTCCTGCTGAGGGACGCAAGGCACTCACATTTCCAGTCTACCTGGCTTATTTTGGCCACAACTTGCGCATCTGCAGCAGTGTCTCCTGGAAGTAACATACCACGATCCTCAATCTACCTGGTTCATTTTTATCACAGCCTGCGTATCGGCAGCAGTTCCTCCTGCCTGCTGCGCTTGCATGGCCGCGTGGCTGGCGTGTAGAGCGGCTGCCTGGGCCTCGGGCAGTGAGTGGTCTCGAGCATCCACTACCGCCACAAGCAGCTCCAAGGTGGCCATGAGCTGTGCGTGTGTGCGCGCACACGTGTTATATAGCACATATGTCAAACATGTTGTAAGGGTTGGATGCTGAAGAATTTAAATACAGAGCATCCTGAGCATCGCAGAGAATGAATTTAGATTATGCATGGTGGGGCTTGTGCTCTAAGGATGAAATAGCAAACAAGGCCACAAGCAGTAGCAGTGTCACAAAAGCTTCACAATGCTAAAATAAATGCTCACATTGCGCCGAATTACGTCTTGCAGCAGAAACAACTAGCAGATGTTATTGTATTTGGTAGACAAGCTGTGTTTAGCCTAGCAGTCACGCGTTATAGCTGATGGCTTCTTTGTGTAAACCAGTGCGCGCAAACGAAAAACGCGTTCGGTTTTCGCGCGTGCGCGCGCACACGCGTTAAACATTTTCGCTTTTTTTTCGCGCGCGCGACGATTAAAACGGTTTCGTCGTACGCGCGCACGAAAAAACGAAACGTCTTATTTTTACGCGCGCGTAAAACGAACACGTACGCAACGCGCGCGTAAAAATAAGACAGTGTAAACGATTATAGTCAAGCTGTGCCTGACGCATCCATAAAACAATGTCACAGCGCTTGTTTAATCACACTCGAGCCTAAAGCATCCCTAAAAGCATACATGAGAACATTCCTTAGAGCAATGCAAAAGGGCACCCTTTAACCTCAAAAACAGCGTGGGTTCCCCCTTCTACCTGCTGATGGATGGCTTCAGCCAATGCAGTTGCTTGGAGCTGTGTTTGCTGAAGCGCTTGCTGTGCGTCCCAAGGGCTCATGCCAGACCTGTGCGAGGCGCAAGACATGAGATGTGTGGGCTGGATTGACTTACTCATTGAAGGTCGTAAATGTAACCACCTTTCTTGATAAGAAGGGGAAAGCAACACGTTGGCAAAGTCAACCTTCAAGCAACCAAAAAAAGGCAGCGAGGCCTCATTCCTGAAAACGAGCAGTCTTTTCTTCTCCTAATCCTCATTTTGATTATGATTTCTCCTAGGATTTTTAAAGTTTTCTTCTATTTTCGGCCATGTAGATCCTTTAAAATGGCATTTGAGCTTACATTATGGCTACATGCAATGCTTTCATGCGTTCCTACAATATCTCTTGCAAGATAGCCAAGAAGTGGCCACAAATGAAAGATCTGCTCAGAGGTTCCTCTAGCCACGCTTAACATTCTGTGCCTTGCCAAAGCCTTCAATTCCACAGCATATGGAAAGGAAATGGGTACAGGGCGATAAACGTTCAGGAGTGACACAGGTGCAGGAGTGACAACAGTGCAGGAGTGACAAAGGTGCAGGATTACTGACAGAGGTGCAGGAGTGACAAAGGTGCATGAACGACAAAAGTGCAGGAGTGACAAAGGTGCAGACCCTGGAGCAGGATCTGCTTCAGGGTCTTTTATGCAGTATAATTCGTGCTTCCTGCAGGGACCTCTCGCTATCAAGCGGCGCACACAGATCCGGAACTTCACCGGCAATGCCACTTCCAACTTGACGGCATTTTTATCTTTCCATGTGCCCTATTGCACATGTTTAAAAATCCCAATTTGCACTTGCATGCTGCAGGATCCAGCACGACTTTTGAAAACCTTATTAATGCTTGCACCTGAAAATAAATGTGAAGCTCTGCATGTGCGCATCACTCACAGCTTAGGGCGGCGTGCTGCAAGGTCTGGCACGCCACCAGCGCGACTATCTCATGCTTGCATTGTGCTAAAAAGATACAATGCTCTGCATGTGCGTGCTACCCACGGGTCACAGTTTGGGGCGGCATGCCGCAAGGTCTAGAACGCCACCAGCATGACTAACTCATGCTTGCATTTTACAAAAAATTAGAGCGCTCCACATGCGCGCGTCACTCACAGGTCACAATTTGGGGCTGCATGCTGCAAGATCTGGCACGCCACCAGTACAGCTTGGTGCCTCAGGCTTGCTTCCACTTTGAGTTTTGGATGCAGCAGGCTCGACAGCGGCGGACGCAGCAGGTGTATGCAAGCAGGGCCAAGCGCCTTGATCTGCAGATGGGCAGGCCGCGTGCAAACATATTACTCTTGACAGAGGACTGCAGGGCTGAGCCCCTTGGATTGTACACAGCAAACCCTGTAAAACATGCTTCACTGGACCTGCATGACCATGAATTGCGTGTGACTCTAGAAAGGACCTCCAAATATGTCGAACAACAAAATTGGATTTTAAAATTTAGATTGCAATAGTGACAAGGGACTTCCAGGTGTACTTCACATCTATGAGAGAGGCAGACACGGTGTGTGTATGCAGGCAGGGCTGAGCGCCTCGATCCGCACACAGCAGACCCTGTAAAGCATGCTACACTGCAGCATGAAGTCCCATGTACTGAATTTTCATGTAGGGACACTGGACTCGCAAATTTGTTAAGTGTGCTATTAGTGGATCATCGGCACCCCCATGTGCTACATGCTTCTTGTAAAAGGAGACCCCCGGCTCCTTGTGCCTCCTTTTCCTTAACCAAAGTAAGGAGCGTTTTCACTGCCTACATAACTTTCATGTTCTCCTTTTTCCTGCTCCATGTTGTCCTTAGCAAGCAGAATCATCTGCTGCATACTCCTGGTAAAAGGAGACCCATGGCTCTTTGTGCCCATGTGCCTCCTTCGCTTCCACTGACGTACGAGTGTTCCACTGCCTACACAAATTTCCTGTTCTCCTTTTTTCCTGCTCCATGTTATCTCTGGCAAGAGGAACCATTTGCTGCATGCTCTGATAAAAGGAGACCCATGGCTCTTTGTGCCATGGTGCCTCCTTGTCTTTTACAAACGTAGGAGTGTTACATTGCCTACATAACTTTCCTGTTGCTTTTCTTTCTGCTCCGTGTCATCCTTGGCAAGCAGAATCATCTGCTGCAGGCTTCTGCTCCATGTCATCCCTGGCAAGCAGAATTGTTTGCTACATCTGAACCAACTGCTGCAGGCTACTGCTCCATGCCATCCCTAGCAAGCAAATCATTTGCTGCATCTGGCTCCATCAATCATTTGCTGTATGCTCTGCTCCATGTCATTCCCAGCAATCAGAATCGCATAACTCATGATCCTCATAAACCTATACTTTGCATCCATTGTCCCTTCCGCATCAACCAGCACACTACCTATCTCCTGCTTTGCCTTCCCTTCTCATCTGGTTCAGGTTGCACGTGTGTGTATGTGTGTGTGCGCGCGTGTGTATGTGTGCGCGTGCTCGTGCAACTTTAACAGGTTTTCAGCAGAGGGAGGGACTGCTGCAGAGCCTGAGTGCAGGCTTGTGCTCCACGTCATCCTGGCAAGCAAAATTGTTTGCTACATCTGAATTATTTGCTGCAGGCTTCTGCAACCATGTCATCCCCGGCGATCAGAATCACATAATCCGTGATCCATACAGGCCTATACATTGCATCTACCGTCCTTTCCACACGTGTGTGTGTGTGTGTGTGTGTGTCCACTCATGCATATCCAACAGGCCAGCAGAGGACGGGACTGCTGCAGTGCCTGAGTGCAGGCTTCTGCCAGTAAGCTGCTGCAGCTTCCCTTTTCATGCCACGTGCTCTTGCACGGGCTTGGCCCTTTGCTCAATTCACAGCAGCCAGCTTGTGTATTGAGGGGCAGTGATATGCCTGTCATTTCACTCACGCACGCATGCACTCAAGGCAGGGCTCCTCATTTCCGTGCCACAAAAACCCCTACCGGCAAGCAGAACAGAGTCCGCCGCAGCGTCTCCGTGTCAGCCTCCCTCGCTGTCTGCAAAATGGTGAACCGCTCCTCCAGGAGCTGCGCATTGCGCTGTGCAGCAGTCCGTGCTCCAGAGTGGTTGGTGCTGCTGCTGGTGGGCAGGTCTGGAAGCGCACGCATGCGCAAGCCGCCGATGTAGTAGGCCTGCAGGAAGGAACGCAGGGGACATGCATGGGTAAGTCCGAACTCCAGAGTAATTGGTGCTGCTGTTGGTAGTGGGCAGGCCTGGGAGCTCATGCATACGCAAGCCATTGTTGTAATATGCCAGTAGGCATACAGGGAGCCATGCATAGGGAAATGCAGAGGGACATACAGACATTCAGACATGCAAGGGAAAATGCATGGGGACATATGGACATACCGACATGACAGGGAAATGCATAGGGACGTACAGACATGCAATAGGGAAATGCATGGGAAAATGCATAGGGACATACGGACATACGGATATGCAAAGTGAAATGCATAGGGACATACCGACATGATAGAGAAATGCATAGGGACATAAATTCACGAGCAAGCTGCCAATGTGGTATTGCTGCAAGCTAATGTGCTTCCTTTCCCTTGATTAATGTAGGGAATAATATCTCTGCCTATGTTGATCTTCTTCTTTATCTTCTTTCTTCTTTCTTCCTTTGTGCCTTAGGAAAATGTGGGGAAATGCATGGGGTAGCGCACAGAAAGGTAGCCATGAGAAACCCATGCATGTGGAAACGCAGGAGCAAGCATGCCTGAAAACGCAGCATGGGGAAACGTACAAACGACTCTGTGAGGTGTGCTCTACTGATGGTGAACATGTCCAAAATTTAGCTTTTCCACAATACGGTGGTTTAAGGAGCCAAGATTAAATATTGGTTGGTTTCAGAGTTGCATAGAGCAAGAAAGAGCAAAATATGCACCTATTTAGTGTGCACTTAGGCGCACACAAACACGCACACAAACGCACCAGGTTAGGCGGGAAGCTGCCATCCATGTGCTGGGCCTGCCCCCATTGCACATAGGAATTCACGAGGGGCATGAGGAAGCGCTCCACCAGACGCGCGCATGCGTTCTGTAGCAAAGCAGGAGCATCCCTTGCACGCAATAGCTGCAGCAGACGCACACCGCCATCCAGCAGGGTGGAGCGGATCAAAGCGTCAGACCTACACAACACAGGCCCAATGTAGAAAAGAAGGAAGCAGGATCAGAAGAGCAGCAGCAGCAGTAACAGCAGCAGCTTGAGCAATATGAGTGGCCATAGCAGCTGCAGCAGCACCAGCAGGTGCGTGCTTCTGCTTTGCAGGGCAGAACTAGGCAAGCAGTGGGGGTCAAATCTGCAAGATCCATGACCAAAAAGACCTTAGAAGTGGTATAATGTGCTGCAGATATTAAGGCTTCCTTAGTGCAAGAGGCTATCTGACACCAAAGCACCAATCCTGTGAGAATCTTCATGTCAGGGACGGGGAAGAGAGAGAGAGAGAGAGAGAGAGAGAGAGAGAGAGAGAGAGAGAGAGAGAGAGAGAGAGAGAGAGAGAGAGAGTGAGAGAGAGAGAAATAGAGACAGAGAGAGAGAAATAGAGACACACACACAGAGAGAGAGAGAGAAAGAGAAATAGATACAGAGAGAGAGAGAGAGAGAGAAATAGAGACACAGAGAGAGAGAGAGAGAGAGAGAGAGAGAGAGAGAGAGAGAGAGAGAGAGAGAGAGAGAGAGAGAGAGAGAGAGAGAAATAGAGACAGAGAGAGAGAGAGAGAGAGAGAGAGAGAGAGAGAGAGAGAGAGAGAGAGAGAGAGAGAGAGAGAAATAGAGACAGAGAGAGAGAGAGAGAGAGAGAGAGAGAGAGAGAGAGAGAGAGAGAGAGAGAGAGAGAGAGAGAGAGAGAGTGAGAGAGAGAGAGAGAGAGATTAGATGCTACCATGTGTAAATGCACGCTTTTTGGTGTACACTTGTACATGCTTATGCATGCATGGTGCTTTTTTGTATCAGCACACAGCTAGGCTTAGCTACCTGAGTGAAACCTTGCCTGTTCGAACTGACAGTGCATGAAGAGCAGCACTCTGACAAAGTTTTAGTGCTCCACCCTTGCTGTATTCCACAAGCAGCAATGGCATCTCCAATCTTGACCTTGATCCATATCTGAAGCGCTCCCCATTACCCATTTTCTGGATTCTACAAATGGCTGCAGGTTGAGCATCAGCTCCATCAACGCTTACTTGCGACAGTTCACAAATGGCACTCACTTGCTGAAGTCCACAAATGGGGTCAGGTTGAACATCAGCTCGATCACCAGCTCCACCCCATCGTCGTTAGTTGCAGCGCCAGCCAGCGCCAGCAGCACCTCCACTGCTTGGCGCACCGCTGAGACGGTGAGGAGGTGCTGGCTGTCCTCTGCGTCATCGTCATCACCACGATCTGCAAAAGGAAGAGAGTGCACACCCTGCTGTGCCTCTGCATTCACTTCATCATCTACAGCACCGATGTTGCTGTTGTGATCATCACTTCATCATCCTCACTTCCACCATCTTCAGTCCCCATGCTCTTGTTGTGATCATCACTTCATCATCATCACCTCATCATCCTCACTTCCATCATCCTCAGTGCCCATGCTCCTGTTGTGATGAGCAACAGCAGCAGAATGTGCCATCGCCAGCAGCACCTCAAGTGCTTGCCAAACCACAGACACTGTCAGCAGGCACAGGCTGTCTGCACCTTTCCTTGTATATCAATGTCTGCACGCCCAGACATTGGTGCGTCTGCGCTGCCTACAATCAGTTAATTAACTGCACATAAACTCTCTGTCCATCTGCACTTCTTGGGCATTTCCTGCACTCCCTCATTGATTGCATTGCCTGCTCGTCAGCAGCAAAATGAGGCACAAAGAGCGCATCCATTCTGCTTGGTACTAATCGGCTTCTAAGAAACCTTCGACCAGACGATCCAGTACGCAAGCGTAATGATGCAATCTGGGTGTGCCTCACCCATCTGGCGCACTGCGGACTTACTTACCTGCGTAACTTGCCCATCTTAGGTATCCTACCCCCGCATTATTGCCTGCAGAATGCTGAGTGGCTTTGCCTCCAATGTCGCTAGTGCCGCCCAAGCCAAACAGAATTGCTTTGATCACCAAGGCTCGCTACAAGCAAAGCCAGTGAAAAGAAAAGAAAAGAAAAGAGAAGAAAAGAAAAGAAAAGGAAAGGAAAGGAAAGGAAAGGAAAGGAAAGGAAAGGAAAGGAAAGGAAAGGGAAGGAAAGGAAAGAAAAGACTACGCAAGCCAGGTCCAGCTGCGTGCATTAAGGAAAGGTCCCCTAACTAACAAGCAAAGCCAGTGATGCTTGCAGCCACCACCGCGTCTGCATGGAGCTTGCAGACCTGCAGCATCTCCAGAAGTTGAGAAACTCCATCACCAGGACTTTCCGAAAGCAAAGTCGCTGATACTTGCAGCCACCTCCATGTCCGCCTGGACCTTGCAGACCTGCAGCATCTCTAGAAGATGAAAGGCTCCATCACCAGGACTCACCAAAGGCAAAGTCGCTGATACTTGCAGCCACCTCCATGTCCGCCTGGACCTTGAAGACCTGCTTCCAAGCCTTGGCCATCGCAAACTCCACCTGGAGCTGCATATCTTCAAGGTCCTCAAAGCTGCTTGCTGCATTGGCTTGCACGGCGCGCTGCGCAGCCAAAACCTGCATTGAGTGATGCAGGGGGAAGGTCATATTTCCTAAAGAACTTGACCATTTGTGCGTATGTGTTCACTCAGCTGAGTGGAGCTCATTCAGCTTGCGCCAGACGAAACCACGGCAATCACAGCAACCCGGAGGCCAGCCTAGCGCTTGGAAAAGCAGCACACTGCACTTGCGCAAAAGCACGCCACAGGCTGCATGCTGACAGCAGGATGATCCGGCTGATCAGCATGCAGGGTGTGATTGCTTTGTCGCACTGGTTGAGCTGACAAGGGCAAAGTGGTCTACCATGCTAACGGTACGGCAAATCGCACCTTCAAGGGCACCACACCACAAATTAAGGGGCAAAGGGACCCACCATGCTTACAGCGCATCGCACCTTCAAGGGCACCACACCACAAACCAAGGGGCAAAGGGACCCACCATGCTTACAGCACATCGCAACTCCGAGAACACCACACCACAGACCAAGGGGCAATGGAGCCAACCATGCTCACAGCGCATCGCACCTCCAAGAGCACCACACCACAAACCAAGGGGCAATGGAGCCTACCATGCTTACCGCGCATTGCTCCTCCAAGAGCACCACACCACCAACCAAGGGGCAATGGAGCCTACCATGCTTACAGCGCATCGCACCTCCAAGAGCACCACACCACAAACCAAGGGGCAAAGGGACCCACCATGCTTACAGCGCATCGCATCTCCGAGAACACACCACAGCCGCCCCTGGTGGGCCACAACCCTTGTTCCACTTGTGGTGTCCGCCACCTTGGGCGCAGTTGCTGCTGCTGCTGCTGCTGCTGACGCGCAGACGGCTGCAGCTGCTCCCACACGTGTTCTGCCGGCAAGGACGACCCTGGGCCAACTCCTCCACTCCCACCATTGCCAAATCCACCCAGATGGGCATGGGAGGCACCCAGACGTCCGGCAGACCCCGTTGCAGGTTCAACACCACTTGCACCACTCGCACCACCAGCACCCATGCCCTGCACCGCTTCCCCCTCGGCCCCACCATCCTCACCACCCATGTTATCATCATCTACGACTCCTGCTGCCGGTACTCCTGCTGCAGCTGACCCATCACTGGGTGAGCCGGCTTCCATGCGACCATGCGCCTGCTGGCCCACTCGAGCACGCACATTCCGGCCCTCGCCTGCACGCACCAAGCAAGCATGACCATGAAACCATGACCATGCGCCTGCTGGCCCGCACAAGCACGCACTTTCCGCCCCTTGCCCACGCGCATCAAGCAATGATAACCATGGCCATGCGCTTGATGTCCCACACCAGCATGCGCCAGCACACCAAACGGCTAAGACCATGACTTTGATCAAGCACCTGATGACCCATGCAAGCATGTGCACATGTTGCCCTTTGGCTGCATGCATCGAACAGATCGCAAGTTTTAGGGTTTTTGGTGCGACCTCTTCTTTCATCCAGAGACTTGTATCTCGCATGCATTGCCGCTCCGGAATGCCTTATACTGCGCAGTCCATCCATGCACGCACTCTGCACCCGTTTCCTTTATCCATGAGTTCATTTGTACCCGAGTGAGTCCTTTGCTTTCCATTAATCACACGCACATGGTGCCTACCTCTTGCGTACCTTCCCTCATGTATAGCACACACACTTTATCTTCCAGGGCCTTGAGTATGTTGGCAGGCCCACACAGTACACAAGCTGCGCATGCCTCCTGTACACATCCACGATCACTCTCAGCTCGCTCACTCACTCGGTCACTCACTCACTCACCAGCAGAACCGCCCTGCCACGAAATGTCAGCCCCTGAGCCTGCCTCTGCAGGGGCACGCTTCCGCCCTGCGCCATGCAAACACGTGAGGAAGAGTTGTCCAAATGCACCTCTGACCCTGGAGGCATGCATATTCTGGTAAGCAGTAGTGTATGCTTACCTTGTCCAGGAAATGCCGCATCTTCATTTTCAGAGCAGCTTCTTGGGATCATTTTGCGACCAACTCTTCCCTTGGCCACTTTCCCTAGTGCCCTCACACACATACACACACGCACACGCACACACACACACACACACACACACACACACACACACACACACACACCACATGCATGCACGCACACACCTGCATTACCACCCCCTCCTCCTTCTCCTCCTCCCCCCGCCTGCATCTGCCGCCTGCGCTGCTGCCCCGACTGCCGCACCCCAAACAAACACCCCCCCATCCATGCGCGCGCCCCACTTGAGCTGCTCAACAATCCGAGCCTTGCCGCCCTTGCAGCAGTACCCCCTCTCACGGCTTGCCAGGCCCCTGTTACCTGCACCGCCCCCCCTGCTCCTCCCCCAAAAGCACCATCCCCACCCCACCCCGTTCCCGCATTACCTCCCCAGCCCAGCATACCCCCACCCCCCGCACCAAACGCAGGCTGCAGAAACGCAGCCACATCCCCACTCCCGCCGTGCACAGCTGCAGCAGGGTCCCACGCAGACAAGCGCACCCCCAGCGGCCCCTGCTGCGGCGCCTGCTGCTCTGGAGGCGGCGGTGCCTCGCCGCCCTGCTGCGCATGCTGTGGCGCACCTGGGGTGCCGCTGCTGCTGCCGCCCTCACCAATGGGGGCCACAGAGCCACTCCCTGACCCACCCATTGCTGCTGCTCCGCTGGATATTTGCTGCCCAGGTGTGCTGCGTGGATGCAGTGGCTGAGGTAATGCGCTGGCTGTTTGCTGTGCTGGCGCACTGCGTGGTAGCGGTGGTTGTGGTAATGAGCTCATGCCCCCCCCCTGCGGCTGCCCAGTGGCACAAGCATCGCTGCGCTCCTGCTCAGCACCTGCAAGGTGCTCTGGCCCTGTGAGGTCAATCACATTGAAGTGAGAGCCATGGCTGCCTGCAAGGCTGAGATCGGGCACACTGCTGGTGGTACTGCCCCCAACCATCCCCGCACTGCCCATCACCCCTCCTCCCGCAGCACCACCCATGCCACCCACTGCCGCTCCTTGGATTCCATCTTCCCCGAAGCCCTGCTGTTGCTGCCGCTGCTGCTGCTGCTGCTGCTGCCGCTGCTGCCACTGACCTCGCACCACTCTCCTTCGTCCCCTCAGCAAACTGCCGATGTCCGCTCCCTCACCACCGAACCCCACTCCTCGCCTGGCCCTGCTCCCCCCACCCACAAAAGCGCTTCCGTCACGAGGATCAGCATTACCACCGCCGCTGACACCAGCACCAGTGTCATGGACACCAGCGCTGGCACCCAGACCAGCATTGCTGGCTCCACCTGCTGCTGCAGCGCTGCCGCCGTTGCCTGCACCACTCCCTGCACCAGCAACACAAATAATAAGGTTGTAGCTGGAGCAAACAAACTGAGAAACACACACGTGGCAACAGCGCCGGCGCCAACACCAGCATTGCTGGCTCCGAAATCTGGCCAGGGCAATGGCAAGTCAGGAAGCGCACGCCATGAAAGTGTGGAAAATCAGATAGAGAAGGAGGGGCCCTGGCATGGCTCACACAGTCACACAGCCATACAGTCCCGACAGCCTTACCGATACACCCTCACACAGTGAGGACAACAAGAAAAGAGGGGGGGCAATGTCCTGGCATGAGTCACACTGTTAAACTTTGCCCAAATGTCACACAGTGTGGACAATGAGAGGGGGTGAGGAGGGGCCCTGGCACGAGGCTTTAAAACAAGAAATGAAAAGGAGCCCGTAAAAACCTGCAAATCCACTCTATTCCAAAGCCAATGCCTTTGTTTAAAAAGCCAATGTATAACAGCAAATCCTCCTTCACGGCTTCCTACAGTTGACAAGTGTCTGGCTGGAGAGGGCAAGTGTCTGGCTAATGTTGCTATTCTGTGCCAATAATTTCAAAGGCCATCATGTCGAGTTATCGATTTCTGTGCATTGGCACGCTCAGTCATTCATAAAACCTCAACAACCACAACTTGGATGGCAAGGAACTCGTACAACTTCCTCCTCCTGATCATCATCACCGTTGCCATCATCACCACATCCTCCTGATCATCATCACCACATCCTCCTGACCATCATCACCACGTCCTCCCAATCATCATCACCACACTCCTGATCATATCACCACATCCTCCTGATCACCAGCACCACATCCCCGTCGCCATCACCAAAATCACCAAAGGCAAGCCCGCAAAAACAGCCACCCGCCTGTGTGGAGGCTGGCGGCCTGCGGTGGGCTCGGCGTAGGTGGAGCAGCCTTCACCACGAAGTGCGACACATCATCTTCTTCATCATCACCGTCACCAACGCAATTGAAGGTACCAAAACACAAATCCTCAGTACAGCCACCCACCTGTGTGGAGACTGGCGGCCTGCGGTGGCCTTGGCATAAGTTGAGCAGCCTTTACCATGAAGTGTGACACATCATCTTCCTCTTCCTCCTCTGCAGTGCTGCTGAGCATGCCAATGTTGAGACCCTGGGGTTGAACAGGAGTCAGGGAATTAATGTGGAGACAGTGGAACGCTCCCTAAATTGTACAGATAAGGAAATAAGGATCACCTAGGAACAAAGGACCGCAGGTTTCAAAAACATGTGTGCAGCATGCTGATCACGTGCACTTAAAAGAGCATTAATGCAGCATGCTGATCACATGCACTCATACATGACTGCAAGCATGCTGGTATGTCATGCACGCATGATGCCCACAAATACCCAAACAATGACCTTCCTTGTGCATAATACTTTGCTCGTGCGTCAGATGCTGCAGCAGCTGGAAATAGTTTACCCATCTCACTTGTTTGCACTTCCTGCCGCAAATACAAGCTACCTAATGAATATACCTACAATGGATTTCAGCACCCTGGCTACCTGATGCACCTCCTGCTGCAGTATAGTATGGTTGCTGCAAATACAAGCTACCTACAATGGATCTCAGCACCCTGGCTACCTGATGCACCTCCTGCTGCAGTATAGTATGGTTGCTGCAAATACAAGCTACCTACAATGGATCTCAGCACCCTGGCTACCTGATGCACCTCCTGCTGCAGTATAGTATGATTGCTGCAAGTTCCGTTTCAACAATGCCCCCCCCTCCCCCCCCACCTCATGCATCCCTTGCTCGTGCTTCTGACGCATGTCTTGCTCATGGCCTTGCTCACACCATGCATCTCTTGCTGCAGTTTTTGGCGCACCTCTCGCTGGAGCTTCTGGCGCATCTCTTGCCGAAGCTTCTGACGCAACTCTTGCTCATACCCTTGCTCACCAAAAGCATCCCTTTCTCACCTCATGCATCTCTTGCTGCAGCTTCTGGACGTCCGGCAGGGGCAGCTGCTCCTCCACAGCCTGCAGCAGGTCCCGCATAGCACGCTTCACACGCTCCCTTTCCCTGGGCGGAACGATAGCAAAGCACCGTGCATGTGGGGGATGAAGGAGGGGGAAATAGCTGCCCCTTCACAGCCTACAGCAGGTCCTGCATGGCACAATTTACACTCTCCCTCTCCCTAGGTTGACAAGACAATTGCAAAGCATTGTGTTTGTGTGTGTGTGTGTGTGTGTGTGTGTGTGCGCACGCGCACGCGCATGCGTGCGTGCCCGTGCCACGTCCATTTGCAAACACCAACAGGATGGCAATCACAATCTTTAGAAGCAGGGTGCGTCTGCTCCTGAATATTACAGCATTTGCTGTCTTTTTTGCATTTCCAGGGTTAAGTACAAAGGCACGGTTTGTGGCATGCCTGACCTATGTGGTTGGTTAGCCACCTTTCAGTTGGAGTTCCAAGCTCACTTGAAGACGCATTGGCCTAAAATCAGTGTAGAAACTTGTAAACGAGGTATGCTAGCACGGGCTCTTGCTACTGTCTCACCCCTTGGCTCTTTCATACTCCCATCAAAGTATCCATGAAGATGATAAAAAGCATCAACTCACAACAAACCTGAACAGCAAATAATCACGAGTGGCGCAGTTATTGCTCACCAGGTTTCCTCACCTCCCTGTGCCCTCATGCACGCTTGAAAATGTAGATTCAAACATTGAAAACCCAGAAAGTACATGCACCAAGGCATGAGGCAATAAGGCATGAGGCACTTAGGTGTGAGGCACTAAGGCTCACCTCTTCCCCGCTCCCTCAGGCATTGCTCCCTGCTGCAAGGGAGGAGGGAGCACTGTAGTGCTTGGCAATGGCAAGCGACTCCCGCTTGCTATGGCCCCGGCATAGGCTGAACCTGTGAGGGATTTTGAGGTGGAGGAGCGCAAGAGTCAACAACCAGCTCTGAGAAAAGGTTTCCGGCTGCTTTGGATTGAGCACACCAACAGGGCCTGTAAGGGAGCAGGCGCAGTAACAGCCACCAGCAGCAACTGACCAAGGAAACAGCTGCTGCTTTGGTGGAAGAAGTCCACTTCCATCAAAGTACGGGCAGGAATCCAGAGTGGAGTGTTATGCAGCGAATGTGCAGGTATAAAGCTTCTCAGCAGTGAACACTCAACAGCTCGAAGGAAGCACAGATTTATACAGGGAAAGCCAATACCTGGTGCTGCGTAGTCAAAGTCAAATTGCAGTTGGCCAGGGCTCCATGGCTCTCGTTTGATGAAATTGAGGATGAGGTACAAAGCAACCTAGGGCAGCAGAAGCAAAGGGGAGCAAGCAACGGATTGGCCAGGACTTCATGGTTGTCATTTGATGAAGTTCAGGATGAGGTACAAAAAACAACCTAGGGCAGCAGAAGCAAAGGGAACCAGATTATGGAGACGACCGTGGCTTGACAATTTAAAGCAAATCAAATGAGATGCCAAAAGAAACTCCATCCATGCAATGCACCGGATCAAAGCAAAGCAAAGCAAAGCAAAACAGAGCAAAACAAACAAGGTGCCAATGAAGCCTCGATCCATGCAACGCACCGAATCATACCCCAAATGGTATGCCTCTGAATGCAGCTGGCCGGTCGTCTCCAGGCCATTCCTGAAACGCTGACAGCTGCGCACGCTGCAGTTGCAGATGCCTCTGCAGACGGGGCAGATCCAGGGCAGGTGCTTGACCTGCAGCACACATGCGCAGGGCCACAAGGTGTTGAGAATGTGCGAAGTGGCTGGCAACTGGGCATGCTGCAGTTGTAGAAGTCTCTGTAGGCGTGGCAGATCCAGAAGCACTCTTGCTGGCAATGCTTGACTGGCAACACACATAGGGCTAATTGTTTAAACCTGCCAAGTGTCTGGCAGCTGCGCTTGCTGCAGTTCCAGGTGCCCCAGCAGCTTAGGCAGATTCAAAACAAAAAGGTGCTTGACCTCAAGCATAAACGTGCAGCAGTGCGTGTTTTGAAGCATGGGCTACTTTAATATGCCAGGAGATTGGCAAAGGATCAATTGAAGTCCGCTTTTGCAACTTGCTTAACTGGACATGATCCGCTTTCCTCATACAAAGAGTTCTGTTCCGTTTGTACTTAATCAGGAGAAATTTTGAACATGTCTAAAATAATATGCGAGCAATCATTGCTCAATGGCGTTCTTTCTAGCATGCAGATGCCACAAGCCTGCAATCCAGCCCATGCACTCGCATGTATGCGTCAGGAGGTGCTAAGCAGCCCCACAAACCCCAACTACATTCCCAAACACAAGAATGGACACACCAGGGGCACGTAGCTTGCAGCATGAAACACTTTTCAAATGCCCCTTGCTAGGCACGGCAACACGCATGTGAGCATGCACATCAAAAGCGCGCGCGCGCGCGCGCACACACACACACACACACACACACACACACACACACACACACACACACACACACACACACACACACACACACACACACACACACACACACACACACACACACACACACACACACACCACTGAACGGCTGCGCACCTCGTCAATGCTCTCGCCCATGCGGTTGGCCAGATCGGAGCCACACCACTTGTCGCCGCACTGGCAGCAGGTGACCTTGGGGGAGGGCGACTTTTGCCTGCATTCAAAACCATACAGGGTTGGCAACAGGTAACAGGCGTGACAGGTGTGACAGGATTGGCAGCAGGTGACCTTGGGGGAGGGCGACTTTTGCCTGCATTCAAAACCATACAGGGTTGACATCAGGTAACAGGTGTGACAGGTGTGACAGGGTTGGCAGCAGGAGACCTTGGAGGAGGGCGACTTTTGCCTGCAAGCAAAAGGGCACAGGCGTCAACATGTGTGGATGCGCAATGCAGCAAGTAATACGACGCCACCATGGTGCATGCACAACCCTGCTCCAACAAAAGGGTGTTGAATGTAGCATTCATTAGAGAGCAGGCAAAAAGAAAAAAAAGAAAGAACACCATGCAGGCAGTGGAGTGACTCCCGTATCATTTAAGTGAAAGGATGAATGTTGGCTCAAAGCGCTGCAAGTTCCCTTTGCCAGGATAGATTTGAAAAGCAGCAACACACAACTCAGCTGAGGTTGGAATGCGCTCCCCCCAAAATAAGGAAAGGAAAAAAGAGAGGAAAGATAATATAGAAGAAATGGAAAAAGAAAAGATAGGAAAGCAAAAGAAGAAGAAAAAAGAAGGAAAAAAGAAAAAAGAAAAGAAGCAAATCAAAAAAGAAAGAAAAGAAAAGAAAAGAAAAAAATGAAAAGATAAGGGGAAAATAAGGGTGAAAAAAAGAAGACAAGTAAATTTAAGGTCACAGCGTGCGCACCTGCAAAAGTGGCAGGACGTGCACATGAGACAATCCTTTCCTTCATGCCCCAGCTGTGCACAGGTTCGGCTGCGCACTGGGTTGTGTGGCTTATATCGTGCCAGATAGGCACACGCAGCCTTCAAGTGCTGGATGGTGTATGATTCCCTGCACATGAATTGGGACGAAACAGATGTGGATGGTTCAGTGCGCAGCTCTTAGGTTTAGCCTTGTGCATAATTTCTCTGCATATTGGAATATAAGTGGCATAGATGTTGGAGTGCTACATTTGATGGCCAAAGGAAAGGATGCTGCACTAGCATGCTGAATATGCACCCCTGCGAGCCTTTACTTGTTCTTTGGAGGCAGAAAAAAGGGGCATCATCTTGCAACTATGATTGACACTTTTTCAAACACATGGCCAGCTAATGAGCACTACTTTGTGGCTCCCATAGACAAGTCTCACTCAAAACAGGCACGCACCTGACTCCCCTTGCCTCCTGGTTGGCTTTGATGGCTGCCAAGTTGTAGCCCATGCTGAACACGGTGCCAGACACAAGGCTTGAGGCATACTTCTCATACTGTCGCTGTGCGAAGCTCCTGGCAGGAACGGAAGCGGCAGGCTGACGAGGCGGTTGCTGTTGCAAGTGGCCAGAGCTGGTGGAGGGCGCTCGCTGCCCTGCTTGTCCAACCCCTGCTCCAACAGATGTGGATCAAATGGATTAGCCTAGAATCCCACTTTGCTCCATGATCACGTCTCTAAGGCCGTGAAACAATTCCTCGGGTGCAGCTTGCAGGCAAGGGGATATATCTAACATCAGCTTGCGACAGCTAGGTAGCTACTGACACTTGCCCATGCAGACAGGCAAAAAACTCTTTCTTTATCACCACAACCTTCATGGCATAGCGCAAAGCTGTTTTATGTGCACTTGCATGGGAATTGCAGGTTGATGTGCCCGTGAAAGAAATATCTCAGATGCACAGCCTACCTCCTCCAAACAATGCTTCATCCTCCTCATCCTCATCAACTTCAAGTGCAGGTTCAAACACCCATGCCCTCCCCCTGCCTTGTATTTGAGGCATGGGTGTGCTCAGGCAGCTCAAAATTATGGCATGACCCTCTCCCGCATGGTTTCCTTCTTTTTCAACCACAAATTGTTTTACTTTGATGATGTCCTATGCGTGAACGATCTCAGCAACTGCATCAATCGCACACAGGTGCGTGAAACATGTTCGTAGTGTGCACCTACCGTTACTTTATAATTAGAAAGCACACTAAATTGCTGATATCAAAACGGTACGATCCATCCAACCACTTAGAACAGACCTGAACAAGTTCACGCAATGCTGTCACTCCTGGATGTGAAGGGCATCAGGTATGTGCTCCCTTTTCTATGTCTGTTTGATCTGCCACGCTGCATTGCCGCACTGCAATGCATCGCTTGCACACTCTGTTCTTGAACTGTTTGATCAAAAGCATGTCGCTTGCATCTGGCCAATGCCCTCTGCACCCTCCATCGTTTGCCATGAGCTTGGAGCAATAGCTTTGTTAGTGGTGCCTCTCTCAATGGCCAAAAGGGCTCTGCTTGCACACGCTAACTGAAATGTTGCATGTTTGGTACGTTCCAGTGGACACTTGAGGAACAGTGTGCGGACGCTCCGAGGAGGCCTCATTTGTGTTTCTGGAGGACAGCTGATTCTTCACTTTGAGGTGATCCAGCTGAGCATGTCCAAACAGTGTACTTGGGGCGTGCACATTGCACAGTGCATTGCGGTTTTTCCCCTTCATATTGGGATATGAGGGCTCAAAGTTCTGCTTGTGTCTACAAACCTACAAGTTATTCTTTTATAAATGAAAAAAGAAGATCTTCATGCTTTTTGCTGATTACTTTGCGCATGTGTGTGCATTTATCCAGGCATTTATCAGCTTTTTTTCCAACCAGGGACTGGTCAATCGTCCAGGACTTTGTGCACCTGCACATTGATTTGTTTAGACCTCCTTTTTACTCAAATGTACGCACACTATTCTGCATGCTTGGCTCAAAAACTTATAAAGAACAATCAACAGTAAGGCATTGGGTTGTAGCTTGGGTCCACAAAGCAATGAACACACGCAAGCATGCGCACACGCGCGCGCACGCGCACACACACACACACACACACACACACACACGCAGACACACATGCACGCGCACACACACACACATGCACGCGCACACACACACACACACACACACACACACACACACACACGACACACATTCACACACACACACACGTGCATATACACACAGGGGAGGCAGCAGCCGCCCCGCCTGCTGCGTGCTCACGACAGTGCTATCACTGCTTTTGATTTGGCCCCTAACGGAGAGCTTGCCGCCACCGGACAAGCAGGCCAAAACGCTGATGTGGTTATTTGGAACTTGAGGGCCCAGCAGCCGCTTTGCACTTTCCAGGTATGGACAGGCCAAGTCGCTAATGTGGTCTCACAGCAGGCGCACATTCATGCTGATGTAGACACTGCAGCAAAGGGTGCTCCAAATCACACACGTTGAAATAAAGGCATGCTCGCGTCATAATATAGGAAAACGAAACGGAAAAACCTTGTGAGTGGTTTTGACAACCTGAGCGGCAAGCTCTGAGGGCCCTGTAGCTGTGCTGCTCTTCCCAAGCAAGGAGAGCTGGAAGTGATGCAGATGTGGTCATTGGAAGGAAAGGGTAAGGAAGATTGTGTGTCTGACAATAGAGGCTCTGAAGAGGGCCAAAGAGGCCCAAAAGAGCCTCTTTGACCAAATGCTAAGCCTCCTTTTCTCAACCCCAGTCATTTGGTATGGGAGCGTCTCGCAGTTACTCCGCTCTATCCAGGCATGAAATAAGCAGTTGGACATTTACAATATACCTTGCAGACACAGAGCCTCTCGTAGCGTGGCATAGCACCGAGCTGAGCTTGCAGCAATTGCCTTCACCCTCAAAAGTGCCCTTCTTGTCCTTTTCTTGCTGTTCAAAGCTCCTCCATGTGGTGCAAGCGAGCAGCTTTGCAAAAGTTCCCAATGTTGAGCCGAGCCACTGATGCTGCATATCTTTTTGCCACATAGATGTGACAGTATCACGCCTTGCTTGTGGGCACTTGCAGTGAGACGCTTCACATTCAATGTGCGCTTGTTTTGAAGTGGGAATTTCAGAGAGTCACGAGGTGTTTGGATTTGCTAGATGGGGATTGCAGGTGGCAAAGAATTCAACAACCAGGCATGCCAAAAATCAAATCAAGTTAACCACGCTGGGCTTATTTCATCTTGAGGTCAGGGAAAATGCAGGTTAGCTGCACAGCTTTCATGGCATGCATTGCGCACATCATTGCTGAGCAGCAATTGATGCTCCTCCGCAGAACCTGCGCATGGAACGAAGCCTCCTGAAGTATACCGTACAGCACCTTGATCAATACGCAATATTTAGATTTTTTGTAGCACTGCGTAATGCTTCAATAATTGTTCTGGAGGGGTGCGTACTGGGTGCGCAATGGTGGAAATTAATGACCGAGATGGGGTGCGTAATGGTTTAAGTAATTCGAATTTATCATGGATGAATACGTGAGAAAGATAGGTGAGGGAAAGGGAGAGGAACAAGGGTGAGGAGGAGAAACGTGGAAAGGAGAGCATTGCAAAGCAGTCAGAGGATGCGAAAGAGCAGGTTTAGGCTCTAGAGATGGTGCAGAACTGCAGTGGACATCCAAGATTTAGACAAGAATGGCAATGTAAAGCAACAGGACGTCTCTGTCAACTGAATGAACAGTTGATTCAATGCTGCAGCTGATTGAAAGGCAGCATTGAGACAAACATGAGCTGTCTCTAGCTTTGTCATGTGGATTTCATCTAGATAGCTTCAACTGCTAAGATAAGTTACTTGAATGGATTCTTCTGTCAGGAAATAAATGGCTTCGTACCTGGCTGTGTGTTGTGGAACGCACGCATACATGTTTCCTCTTGCAAAGGTGCTTCTTGAGGGGTGCATGAAGAAGGGTGTGTAAACAGGAGTTTGCAGGTTGTGATTGCTGCTCAGCTACCCATGGAGTGCGTAATGGGGGTAACCGGGCACATCGAAAAAGTGCTTTGGCTGGAAGGAAGGTTGCATAATGGGGGTGTGAAAAGCAAAAATAAAATTTACTTGGCTGCTGAGAAGGTTGCGTATTGGGTGCGTAATGGAAATATTCAATTCAAAAAGGGGTGCGTCGTAGTCAGGGTTCTCTACGGTATTCATCATTCTTGCTAATTTTGTTGAGTGTTGCAGCAGCAAAATAGGGAAATTGGCAGAGTGGAGTTGCTTAGCCACAGGGGGTCTGTTGCTTATTGGACAGAAGGGAATCAATACGCCGATTAAAAAATCAGGCAAACTTATGCAACCTGTGAAATTACATCCAACACAATATGGCGTTTTTGGTCCATCAGGTCCAATTTTTCATCAAAACAGGCCCAAGGGGGCTCGCAAGATGCTCAAAACAGCCTGTTTGGCCCTCTTTGCCACTTCCCTAGCCCATCATCCCCCAAATCTTCTCATGAGCAGCGACTATCAGGATGAAAGGAAGGACAGAAAGGGTCTACAATGCCAAAAACAGGGCCAGATTTTTTGGTCGCTTGACTTGCAAAAATATAGCTCTTGGGTGGAATTGCTTGACCCTGTCACACCCTTGCCCCTAAAATAGCATTGTTGCCGTGTGCTACCCAATCCAATGGGCAGTAGCAGGAAAGTGTCATTGGCCATTTTGAGCAATGTTAGCTATCAGACCCTCTTCCTTGCTTGCTTCTTTTATAATTACAGGAACTTGATTATGAAGTCACCACCCTTGCTTTTTCCTTAGACAGCCGCTTGCTTCTGGCAGTGGGCTTTTGTCAGGGGTGAGTCCAGGGGTGCTTAACTTGATGGCCTCTATAGGAAGTAAGGTCAGGTGGTTCCTTGAACTGCTGCTTGCTGCTGCAGTGGGTTCTGCAGTGGGCGGTGTTCGTCGTGGGTGCTTATATTTGGGGTGAGCCTGGTGGTGCTTTGCTTTGGGCCTCCTCTAAGGGATGAGTCTGTTGGCTCCATAGCAGCCGCTTGCTACTGGCAGTGTGCCCCTGTCGGGGATGGTTCTGTTGGTATTCAACCTTGATGCTAAGCCTCCATTCAAACAAAGAAGCGTTTTCAATTCCTAGAGTGAAAGCTGCACGCAAGCGTGATACAAGGCCCCTATTGGACACTGCTCATCATAGCTTACAGCTCCCAGGTTGAGTCTTTTGCCTGCAACAGATTTGGCTGCCTACAACCAAATAATGCCCTCTCAGAATGTTGGCATAAAGATCATTGTTGCAGTAAAAAGGATGGGCAGCCAGCACCTGGAACACATCTTTGTTTCTATTTATGGACCGACTGCCATGAAAAGATCGCCATGTGCGCGCAATAGGCAGACATGGCTAGCACAGGGACTACACATCTGCACACACACACACACATACACACACACACACATTCCATGCCACATACTTGCCACTGCTGCAGGCACAGCAAGCTTTTCGTGTTGGATGCCAGCAGCGGCCGGATCGTGTCTAGCTCAGTGCTAGAACAACGGGTGAGGAGTGGTTCTGGTGGACTTCTCGGACTAAGACTCATAGTAACCATCCATAGTTAAGATGGTCACAAGTTTAGAGTGTGCGTGTTTGTGTGTGTGTGTGTGTGTGAGAGAGAGAGAGAGAAAGAGAGAGAGAGAGAGAGAGAGAGAGATCTTGGGCATGCATGGCTGAAATGGTTATCAGATTATGCAGGTTTAAATGCTAGCCAGCTTCTAACGCCTTAGCACTAGCCAAGAGGAAAGTGGCTGCAGTCAGCCATGGATCCTACGTACTTGTAGATTCGTGTTTGTATGTTTGTCATGTGTATGCTTTTAGCCTTGCGAATCAGATCAGCGACCTATCCTTGAACGTGCGGCCCTGCATACGTGCTCTAGAAGCACCTTGAGAGTGGCGTAGGCAGTTTCTGTGCCAGCAGATTGCATTCATCACCGGTGGTGGCAATTCACCAAAGAAGGCTGAATTGCCCAAATTTGACAGGTAATGCACCAAAGCCCATGCAAGAGACACTAAAAGGAACAAGACACCAAGAAGCATCTGCATGTGTTGTGAATTTGTGCACTTGGTCATGCTCACAGGTAGTGCTGTGCTACCGGCCGGCCGTTGCTGCTCTCCACTCGCAGCGTGTCCCTGTGGCCTGCTTTGCCGCTGCCAACAAATCTAGTAAAACTGGTGCAGATTCAAAGCGCATCTGGCTTGAGTGATGTCACAGCTAGCCTAGTAAAACTGGTGCAGATTCAAAGCGCATCTGGCTTGAGTGATGCTACGGCTAGCTTTGCCCATGCCAGCAGTTCTGCTTGTATTAATACAGATTTCTTAAGGAATATGGCTACACTACTGCCTTCTTGGCTACACTTGCAGCGTGTTACTGCGGCTGGCTTTGCCCCAGCCAGCAAATCGGGCTACACGTTTGCAACCGCCCAGGAAGGAGGAGAGGTGCTGTTGTGGACTTTGGATCCATATGTGTCCAACAAGCTCACACCACGCCCAGTGGCAATGGGTGCGTGCTGCCAAAAAAAAAGTCACACACGCGCTCACACACATACACACACAAACACACGCGCGCGCGCGCGCGCACACACACACACACACACACACACGCACACACACACACTCACACACACACACAAACACACACACACACATGCGCTTGCCTGTGCACACTTGTTCATATTCGCATGCTGGCTGTCAGGCACATAGTGTCCATAAAGCTCTTACCCTGTCCGGTGGCAATGGATTCGTGCAGATTTCTTGCAAGCTATGTGCATGAGATGAGACAAAGCATTGTTGCAAATTGGGTACATGTGATGAGATGTTCTTGCAAGTGGTGTGAATGTGATGAAATGCATGACTAGGAAAAGCACTGAGTACACACTGCCACCAAGAGGATGAGCAGGAAAGGCACACAGACTAGATTAGAAAATCAATATTCAGTGGCAGCCAAAAGCAACGTCCACCAAGGGCACCTCTCCACAAATAATTCAAGAAGGTTGCAAGCTGATGAAGGATCAACATGCTCAAGATTTATCCGTCATGAGTTTCTGGCTTCAGGGTCTCCTTCTGGATTTGACTGAAATTTATGAATAGATATACCTGGGATGGACATGAATGCACATCAGTGGCAGCATATTGCTTAGGGATCAGCATGGCGCAGCAGAATGTCCAATGGGGTGCACCGATGCCACTTCCTTTAAACAAGCATACAGTGCTTTGTGAGGGTCCTGTTTGGCGCTTTGCACAAAAGCTGGTCTCTAGTCTTTATGCAGGGGGCGCCGGCAGGAGTGTGGTACGTACGCTGCCTGCCTTGCTCTTTGTTGTGAATTGGAGAACAGCTGAGATTGAGTGATAGAATTGTACTTGCTGGACACAAGCGATGATGTTGGGCAAAAGGAAGGTGAACGTCTTGGGAAGAAGCAAAAAAAGACTCAGACTGTCTCACGGCTTGATTAAAGTGGATGTTCTCAGAAGAAACAGTGAGGCTCAGTGACAGAAGGTGCCCTGCTACCGTCTTCGGGCTCGATGGGAACTAATTTGTAGGCTGCTTGTTTGCATGCTCAATCCCCTGGCGTTTGCTCACGTGTCACAGTGTGCATGCAGTGTGCGCCGGCTCCTCATCATGTTTCATCCTTGGCACACATGGCAAGGACACGGCTTTGTGGTTCCGTGATTGTTCAAGCTCATGGTGCTTTCTCGTAACCTGCAGGCAGTGCGTGTTGGACATTCGTCTTCTTTTTCACCCTTTATCTTTCATCCTTCATACCTAGTTTTTACTGGTGCTTCCTCACAGCCTGCAAGCATTGTGTGCTGTTTACTCCTCACCTATTTCCTCGTCTTCAACACGCATTTGGCACACATGACAGAGGCGCATGGCTGTGTGCAGGTGTACTTAATCTAAGTGGCACATGGCTGAGTGCACGTGTACTTAATCTCATGCTCACGCCTGTGCTTGATCCTCATGCAGGCAGCGTACGTCGACCCCTCATTACCTCCCTCATCTTTGGCACGCAAGACGGAGGCGCTTGGCTATATGCGGGCACCAGTGCAGGGGATGTGATGACGATCAATGTCATGCGCACAGCTGTGCAACTTGTCCACCCAGCAACACGGCATGGAGTTGGTTCGATGGTGAGTAGCTTGAGGTCCATTCAAGCCCTACATGTGCTGAAGAAGTTGAACCAGGCTGGCTCCAGTCCACGCAAGTATTTGTCATCAAAAGGAGGCCAGTGGCTGTACCACCAGACAGAGGTCTTGTGTGTGGCAAGAACTTGAATTTTGCAACTGTCAATGCACCCGACCACGCAACCGGTATGGAGTGGGGCCGATGATGAGAGTGGCTGAAGTTCCGCACTGTGTGTGTGAGAGTTGTGTGTATGCATGAAGGGCAGAGCTAGGGCGCCTTTCAAATTACCACACATTGCAAATCATGTCCTTGTGACAGCTGATGGGAGGAACTAAGAAGTGATTGCATGCATGCATGCATGGATGTTTTAAGCCTACTTGCCAATTGACCGATTATCAAAATCAACTTATCAAAATCATGTCTTTGTGATAGCTGATGATGTGAATGCATGCATGAATGAATGAATGACTCAAATGCACCTCTCAATTGATCGATCAAGCAGTCCAACCAATCAATCAATCAACTATTTGACCAACCGACCAACAGAGCACTGATGAATGAAACCTGCATGGAACTCATGTTTTCCTCTGGGCAGCTCCTCGTGGCAGGCGGGGATGGCAGCCTCACCCTGTTCGCCACCAACAGCCACGCGACACTAAACCAGAAGCACTAGTGACCGCCCTGTGTGCAGCAGACCATGTCTACTTCTGGGCAGCTCCTCATGGCAGACAAGGATGGCACAAGATGCTTGCTTATTGAGGCACATGCTTATCTAATTCTAAAGCACTGATGACCACCTGACCTGCACACTGCAGATCATGTCCTCCTCTGGGCAGCTCCTTGTGGCGGGCGGGGACGGCAGCCTCACCTTGTTCGCCAACGACCACATGTGGCAGAACATGCAGCCCTTCTGCCGTGTGCCTGGCTCCATCACCTCTTTGAGTTCTACACCGGATGGCGCTGCGCTGCTTGTGGGAACGCTGGAGGGCAGCGTGTATAGGTGAGCATGCTAATCAGGGTTCCCTGCATGGTGTAGTGCTTGCTGCAGCCAGGGGATCACAGTGTACACAAAAAGCAGCGACTGCCAATGAACATACTCCACAGGAGAGTTGCCCAGTGAAAGAGCACACAGCCCAGGTGCTCCCCACCAGTTTCTGAATCGCTGGGATGCTGCTTGTGGGAGAGCCCTGTATGTGTGTGTGTATGTGCCGCTGCTTGTAGAAAAGCCCTCCAGGCATCGGTGGGCACTTTTCTATGTTGGGCGTCTGTGTGTGAACGTGCCTGGTAGAAGGGGAAAGAGGTATGTAAAATAGTGTGAAGGCCACCGTCTCTCTTCTGATGCTAGGGAAGAACTTCACAACGCAGACACCTTGCAAGTTTGGGCGTGACAAGCTGATGCAGCCAGCTTCTCCACCTTTTATTAAGCGTCTGAGCATGCGAGAATACCTTCCGGAGGACCTTCTTTTCAAACAAAGCCACCCCTGCTTTGCCTGCATCTTATTACATGAACCCTTAATTTGCTTTTCTTGCAACCTACAATGTGTGCCAGCATGCACTGTTGTTACACTCTTGGATGCAGCTCTCTTATGCCACTGCACACACACACACACACACACACACACACACACACACACACACACACACACACACACACACACACACACACACACTCACACACACACACACACACATACACACACACGGGCACACACGCAGGGTGACATGTGGCAGCTTTGCTGTGCATACTGTGTCTCAGGGCCATGCAGGGCCTATCACCAGCATGGGCTGTGGCACCGGCGCACCTGGCCTTGGGTCTTTAGCAGCCACTGCATGTGCTGATGGCGGGGTGCGCCTGTTTGACATACAGGTATGTTTTTGATGCAGATGGTCAATGCTTGTGAGTCTGATGCTTGTGAGATGATGGTGATGATTGTGAGATGCTTGTGAGTCTGATGCAGATGGTCGGCATACCTGTACCATACATATACAGGTACCGTACAGAAATCAACCCATCCCGCACCCCCAAAAAAATAATCAGTTTTGCAACCAACAGGCCAAATAATTTTTACACTAATGCGCATCAACCACGCAGGGGCTTTTGGCCCCACAATGCACAGCAAGCATCTGTTTACAGGACCACCAACAGTTCAAACACCAAATCCAGTGCAATCCAGTTAGGAGGCACACAGAAAGGTCATCCGTCCTCTCCATGCCTGCTCCACTCCTTCCCTTCCATCCCTTCCACCCTTGTTCACTCTTCATCACTACTGCCCTCCTCACTGCTCCCCTCCTCGCTGCTGCTGCCACCTCCGCTGCTGCTTCCTTGACTGCGAGCGCGAGTCTTGCTTGTGCTAGCCTGCCTTGCTGGTGCTGCCATGGTGCGAGCAGTTTTGGTGCGGGACCTGGTCCGCGGCCGCATCATTTCAGCAAGCTACTCATCTGTCATGCGGTCATCCTTCACCTGCATGCGCAATGAGTCCCTCTTGCTCCTCCTGCTCCCCCACACCATCATTCCACACACCCTCGCCTCATCTGCTGCCATCAGTTGCGCTGGCAGTTGCTGTCCCACTGGCACCTGGGCAAGGCGCTGCACGAGCTCTGCAGGGGGGATATCATCCTCAGTGATGCTCAAAACGTTATTTTTCACAACCATGCACTACCGTGCACCCTCAAAAAATATAAATTTTTTGTGCACGCAGTCACCGCACAGGGCAGGAGACGGTAATTCTGCGCGGTGATACTGTTTGGTATGGTGTGTTTATGATGCAGATCCGCGATGCCTGTGATGCAGATGGCCACTGTACATATGCAGGTGGTGCGGTGCCCCAGTGTGTAATGCATGTGTGATTCGTTTCTGTATTCCCTGAGAGCTTCAGGTCTTGTTGAAAGTCTCCGACCACTGAGTGCAGAGTGCCATCCTTGCCCGTGCTGCACCTCCTATCCCAAGTGCAGGCAGGTGCACTGCATAAGGATGCGTGCGCTTGCTACGCTTGACTACAAAGTGGCATACTCTCCAGTGCTGCTCATTTCGACGGGATGCGCTTAGGGCAGAATGATCCTGGCACAAGTGCAGGCAGGTTACGGCACTGAGATGTGTGCACTTTCTGCGCCTAGTTGCAGCGTGGTGTGCTCGCCAGTGCTCATGTCCTGGCCCAAGCGCAAGGGCCTGCCTGAGTCTGGGCCTGGCGTCCTCTGGGCTGCAAACATACAAAGTTCCATCGACAGTCGCGCAGCAAATCATAGTGACGGGGTATCGCAGGGAGGCCATGATGGCAGCCGCGGTTTTGAAATGTGCACTTGTGCGATACATGCATGGTTGTAGAGTGGTGTGCTCGCCAGTGCTGCACATCCCGGTCCAAGCGCAGGGGCCTGCCTGAGTCTGGGCCTGGCTTCCTCTGGGCTGCAAACACACTATTGAAATGTGCACTCGTGCGATACATGCATGGTTGCAGAGTGGTGTGCTCGCCAGTGCTGCACATCCCGGTCCAAGCGCAGGGGCCTGCCTGAGTCTGGGCCTGGCCTCCTCGGGTCTGCCTGGTGGGGAGCTCATGCTGGTGACCGGCTGGGGAGATGGCTGCATGCGCGGCTTCAGGTGTGAGGCTGAGCTTATGCAAGTGACTGTGCTGGTGACCAGCTGGGGGGAATGGCTGCATGCGCGGCTTCGGTTGTGGGGTTTAGCCCATGCTGGTGACCATACTGGTGACCGACTGGGGGCTGTTTTTAACAGAGTTGTGCTTTGGAGCCCTCTGTCGACTGCGATGCAGGTAGTTGCAACACAGACTTAATACAGGGTGGTTGCGACACAGATATAGTGCAAGGTGTCTATGATGCAACCCAGTGTCATGGCCGCCATTGGGCAGCGAGGTCCCCTAACATTGTGTCACATTGCACCTTGCATCGCAGCCACTTGACGCTGCACCCATTCGCACCTTACATCACAGCCACCTTGCACTGTATCACCGCCACTGCACTGTACCTCTTAGCCACCGGGCACAGCCTCAAATCGCAAGCACCCAGCACCACAGCCGCCAGGGGGCGGCATGGCCCCTGAACATTTAGTGTTGCATTGCACCGCGCATCACAGCCACTGCGCCATGCACTGCAGCTGTCCGGCAATGTATCCCTTTGCACCCTTTGAATCGCAACCACCACACCTTGCATCATAGCAACTGCGCCATGCACCGCAGCTGTCCGGCAATGTATCCCTTTGCACCTTTTGAATCACAACCACCGCACCTTGCATCATAGCAACTGCGCCATGCACCGCAGCTGTCCGGCAATGTATCCCTTTGCACCTTTTGCATCGCGACCACCGCACCTTTTTGTATCACAGCCACTGCGCCATGCACCAAGCTGTCGTGCAATGTATCCCTTTGGACCTTGCATCACAGCCACCTTGCACTGTCTCACACCGCAGGCACCCAGCATCACAGCCGCCAGGGGGTAGCATGGCCCCCTTGTGGACTCTGCCAGGCGCGCATGCCACCGCCTCTGGGTGTGGTGTGACGTCCATTAGCATGGCTCACCAGGGGCATCTTATTGTCAGCGGGGGCGAAGCAGGCGAGGCAGGTGTTTTGTTGTATGTGTATCTGATGGCAATTGTCCATACCTGGTGTAATGGGATTTTTGAAGGTTAGATTGCATACAATCAGCAACGTTATAAGTACACTGTGCAATTAAATGAGGTTAACGAAAATGATTAAATTGTCTTTATAAAACGTGTTTCATTGCAGTCAAGCAGTGATTAAAATATATGTTGACATGCTTATGTCTCTTTTGCTCCTTCAGGCCTTATGTCCCTTGTTCCTTCAGACTCTTGACACCATCCATAAATCTCCAATTGTGCCACCTCTTCCAAAAATAATGATCAAAAACTCCATTGACTCAATATCTTGTTCTTGTTGCACAAAGCCTTCATTTTCATACGGCGCTATTCAGGTGCGCATATGGGACACGGCAACAAGAGAGATGGTGCAGCAATTTAAGCAGGTGTGTGTATGTGTGCTTGTGTGTGTATGTGTGCGCTCACGCACTTTCAAATGGACGGTCTGCTGAGCCAGTTATCCAGCCTCTTATCTGTTAGCACAGATTCTGCTTGTTAAAGGACACGAGCGTGGTACTGTTGTTGCACACCAGTCAGATAAAGCAAAATCAGAGGTGATGAGCATGGTACAAGATTGTTTCTGCCAACGTCTCATAGTTGCTAGAAATTGTGTCTAATTATCGGCGCTCCTCAAGTGCAAGCTGGCTTTTTCAAGCAAGGTTTTGGACCAAATCACTGTGGTCTGTTAATTGGGCCCAGGCTTTTCCAGCGCTGGAGTGTTTTGTGGTTTCTTTACACAGCAAATTGTCAACGTAAGGTCTTGGGAAAAACTTGGTTCCTGCTGAAACTGCCTCAACAATATCCAGCTTGTTCCACGTGCTTTGCAATCAGGTCCATTTGTCTCTCCAGGTACTCCAAAAAATTTAGCCAGTCACCCTACCATCAAGGTATCCCTTTGCTGCTCAACGTATATGTTTTCTTTCTCCCTAAAGTGCTTTCTGTGAGTTCCAAAATACAATTCAACGTCCTTGTAAATTGAACCACGTGCACTCCTTGTGTATGCAGCAAACGATGCACGTACACACTTGCTCTGATTGCGCCATGTGTCGCTCACTCTGTGCGCAGCACACAGTGCATGAACTCCCTCTTTGATCACACCACCTGCACTCTATGTACATGCAGCATACAATGCGCGTCAACAGCCTGTCCATCCTTCGAGACGATGTGCATGCAATCACTTGTGGAGAAGACTGCAGCGTGAAGGCCACAGATCTGTCCACTGGGGCATCCAGGGCACAGTGGCAGCTGGCTGTTGGCCCAAGAGCACTGGCTGTGGGACAAGATCAGGTGAATGTGCGCAGGCTTGTTTGCGCTATTGGGATCCAGAACGTCCAGGGCACAGTGGTAACTGGCTACTGGCTTAAGAGAACTAGTATTTGGACAAGATCAGGTGAGTATACGCAGGCTTGTTTGCGCTATTGACGTTTGGAACCTATGGGGCATAGTGGTTGCTGGCCACTGGCTTAAGGGTTCTAGCATTGGGGCCAGATCAGGTGAATATGCGCAGGCTTGTTTGGGATTTTGAGAGCCTAAATTTCAGGGTGCAGTGGATGCTGGCTGCTGGCCCAAGAGCACTGGCCGTGGGACAAGACTAGGTGTGCATTTGTAGGCTTTTCATCACGGTTGAGAAGTCAGGCATCCAGAACACTGTGGCAGAGGCCTTTGGGTCAAGAGCACTGGCCTTGAGGCAGGATTAGGTGTGCATTTGTAGGCTTTTCAGCACATGCAAGATCTGGGCAATAAGACCGCACTGGCAGCTGGCCACTGACCCAGAAGGACCAGCATGAGGGCAAGACCAGATGAGAATGCGCAGGCTTGCTTGCATAGTTGGGAACTGGAATATCCAGGGCACAGTGGCAGCTGGTCACTGGCCCAATAGCAATGGCAGTGAAGCGAGATCAGGTGTGCTTGTTTGCTTAGATGCTTGTGCATGCATGCGCGTGCTCGAGTGCGGACAGAGGTATGTTTGCATGAAAAGGGGGCTGAGCTCAGGATGGGCTCAGAATTGGGGCTGCTTGTGCTGCCAAGATTCGACCTTGGAGGTGCTGCAAGCATTTATTCTGCAGGAAAGTGATAGCTGCACTGGGTTTGATGTCTGGAAAGGTTGCAGTGGTCAACACATGAGAGGTACATACCTAGGTTGCAAAAGTTGACTCCTTGTGGGGATTTGGTACCAGTAGAATCCTCAGTGCAGATCCATCACGTCCGCATCCATTTTTTCTTGCAAGCATGCTTAATAAATGGATTGCACCAATTCCTTTGGCTTGCAGCTTATATATATTTATATATATTTACAACAGATTGCAGGGAGGGCCACACAGCTGTGAGCATGCTTACCTCATGCGCTACGCAACTTTTCGTTTTGGTGCGCAGGTTACGTTTGTGACTGGTGGCAAAGAGCGCCACATCTCTGTGTGGGATTTGCGTGTGCCCAGCCCTGTGCGGACGCTACCCCAAGCGCACGACAGAGAGGTGAACAGCCTGGCTTTCCTGCACCAGGGTCCGCCCTTGCTGGCATCGGGTGAGTCATGCTTTCAATCGCAAGACAATTGTAAATGTTTGGTTGGGATTGGATTGCAAAGGGAGGCTTTCTGCCAGGCTGTTTGCCTGATTGGCTGGTGATCGCCCTTGCTGGCATTGGGTGAGTCATGCTTTGAGCCGCAAGACACTCGTACAGAAGTATGCTGTGCTAGCATGGATGGTGCTTATACCAGGGATGTCAGAAAAGTGAACGGCCTGGCTTCCTGCACTAGGGTCCGCTCTTGCTGGCATCAGGTGAGTTCGTGAGTTACGCTCCACTTTAAGAGACGCTTGGAGTGGATAGACACATGATGTCAGAGACACTTCATTTGAATAGGCACATGCTGTGCTAGCACAGAAGTTGCTTGAAGTGAAGAGACGCTTGAAGTGAAAGAGACACATGCTGTGTTGGCACTGATGGTGCTTATGCCAGGGGGGACAAAGAGAAATGAAGTGAGAAAAGTACATGGTCTGGCTTTCCTGCCCATAGGCCGAGAAAATTTCCTTGCAAACCTGGCAACGGGTGAGCTGCATGCCGCGCTGATATATTGGCTGTGACTCTGGGGGGACAACAGGAGAGTGAACGCCCTGGCTTTCCCAAAAAGAGCATCCTGACTTTAGGTCAGCTGCAAGCTACAACAAAGTTTTTTTTTTGCAAGTGGCTTGCAACCGCTTAGTAAAGCTTGTGCTATTGTGTGCAGTTCTGAACCGGTCTGTGCATGATTGCAAACACAAATTGCAGGCAGCATGTACAAGCCCACTTGAACAGCGTACATGGGGCTGCACTGATATACATGCCCCCCAGAAAAGCTGTTGCCTCTTCTCTGCCAGTTCCAGAGGGGTCAAGTTGTGGCATGCACGTCCACTTTTTTGCCTTCATGCTTACACCCGTGCCCATTTTTGCTGCCCCTTCCGCAGGCACCATGGAGTGTGTCGTTGAAGTGTGGCACACAAGCACTCACAAGGTTTGCATTAAGGGTTTCATAACCACCATCCTTCACATTGTCCTGCCTCACCTGCATGTGGCAGGGCAGATGTGGTCAAGGGCGAATGTGGTCAAGGGATGGCGGATGTGGTCAAGGGCGGAGACTTGCCCCCCACCCCCCCTTGTGTCATTCAAACCATTCTACCGTGCAGAATTGTATTCATCCCGCACCCCCCAAAAAATTATTAGTTTTGCAATATCGCATCAACAGTGCAGCCCAAAATTAGTTATTTTACACAACCGCGCAAGGGCATTCTTGACCACTCATGGCCCTCTCGCTGTCGAGATGTCAACTGTTGCAACCGCACACCTCCAAAACAAATATTTATTTTTTGTGCACGCAGTCACCTCGCAGGGCAAAAACGATATTTATGCGCGGTGATATAAATTCTGCACGGTAACTGTTTAATTTTGATCGCTTTGCTGCAGGTGGCGGGGAGGGTGTCGTCAAGGTGTGGGACATGCGAGCAGGAGCACTCGTTGCGGCAGCTGCTGCCCATACAGACCAAGTCACATCTTTGGCTTGGGCGCCTGGTGGCTCTAGCCTTGTTTCTGGATCAAGGGATGGGTGCATGGTGACATGGCAGGTCCGGGCATGAGGTGTGCTATGGCAAGGCAAGGTGTGCTGGACATGTGTGCAGGACATGTGTGCCGGACCATGTGCAAGGCAATATGTGCTGGAAACATGGCAAGGCAAAGTGTGCTTGACATGTGCAAAGTGTATGCCTGGTTGCATGGTAAAGGTTTTGAGTGTGCTGCAAGCGGAAGGTGGAGGCTCTATGGCGTCATGGCATGGAAGCATTGTGGGCAGGGACAGGTTAGAAAAGAAAGGTGATATATATATATATATATATAGCAGGAGACTTGGCTGTGTGGGCACGTGCCACATCTGGCCATGGTTTCTGATAGACATTAACATTATTCACAGATTGTCTGCACACGCATAGCTGTAGAGCCTCAATGAGGGACCTTAGGTCTACTGAGCAAAACCTCTCGAACGTGTGACATTGCAAAGGTCTTTGGTGGGACCCAGTCTTAGTGTCAGTGCTGGCTCTTGAGTGGTACCTTCATGCATGATGGGACACGGACTTACACTAGGAAGAACTTGCTATGACCCAGCATGCACTTGTGCGATATGCGACAACGAGTTCATTTCCCTTGTTTGTACTGGCAGAGCTAGCTTGCTAGTTAAGGAATTTTGGAACCTTTGCTTGGTGTACACAGACTTATCGACAAACATAGCTTTCTTCTATAAAGCTATGCCTTCATAGCTTCATCTCCTCTTCACCGACATAGGCTAGTATTAGGGATCCCTTTTCAAGATGCATAGCTAATCTTGCTGCTCTGTCCTTTTGGTGGTATGAGCTTTTTGGTCGCTTTCATTAGTGATCAAGTAATAGCACTTTTCTGAAGTTGCGGAGGGCCTAGCGAACTCTGAGTGCAGGCCAGTGCATCAAACTGATCTCTCAAGGGCAAACCCCTCCCCTCAAGTGCGTGTCTGGTGTTAGCAAGTTTATAAGTAAAGAAAAGAAATGTCTACGCAAGCCAAAGGCCGCGTGCATTAAGGGAAGAACCCCTAACAAAAGTTAGAGGCCTCACCAGGAGGCCCTCCACCTAAACTAGACAAAACTAGCCTAGGAGAGAGCAAGAGACAGACTAATGGGGATCCGGGGGATTGCTTGCCATGCCCCTGAGCGCTCGGACTCTCCTTCTCCCATCCTCTGCCGCCGCCGCGCGCCCAGCAAACCCCCTCCCAGATGCTCCCTGAAAACAGATCTGCTCTTGTGATGGTATTGGTAGGCCCATGGCCATTGGGTTTTATGTGCAGTTGCAAGTGTTGGGATGGTTGAGTAGCGTCTCTTCCTGGTTTGTAAACACATGAACCTGATAGCGGTGGGGAATCATCATCTTTGTGTTTGATTACACTGCCATCAGTGTAGGTCATTTCCCTCCAATCCTTGATTTTGGGTGTGAACATCTTTCTAAAGTTGGCAGGGGTGAATGTTGCCCTTTCTCGAAAGCATTTGTGTGAGCAGCTATGAGTGTCAGGGGGGAGTGATTGGAATTTCTGCTTCCAAGTGTTTGATGCAAGGTGTTGGTGTGTTCGCAGTGGCGTGACTGGATTCGGAGTATCCAAGGGTAGCCAAGTAGCCTATGGTGTGTCTTGCTTTACATCTTGCTGGAGGGACTGGAACCAGTCTGTGTTAGCGCTATCTAGTAATGCTCTGGCATTAGAGTTCCACACAACGATGAGTTGCATAGGATAGGAAGGTGGGGTAGGATTGGGTATGGTATCAAACCAGTGTTGTGGTGCTTGGAATTGGATTTTTCTTGCAGGGATATAAGTTATTAGCAGTATGCTATGACCTTCTTCCACGCTTCAAAAAGAGCATTCCAAGTTACTTGCTTTAATTCAGGTTAC
Organism: Dunaliella primolecta; assembly: GCA_914767535.2. Classification (NCBI taxonomy): domain Eukaryota; kingdom Viridiplantae; phylum Chlorophyta; class Chlorophyceae; order Chlamydomonadales; family Dunaliellaceae; genus Dunaliella; species Dunaliella primolecta. Next base: position 1,231,427 of record OU611758.1, on the reverse strand, counting down.
CTCAGGTCAAAGGTCACAGAGCCATAGTCTGGCCACCCTAAGGGATTTCGTTCTGTACAAATAGAAAAGGAAGATAGAGAAGATCTACAAAGGGGGGAGACCATTCCGTAATGCTATGAAATCATTCTATATAGTATATACTTGATCGTGCTTAGGGGGAGAGCATGTTACATGTGCACCCCACACAGCCCTGAGGGAGAGGACACCAATGATAACAGGTGAATTTTGTTGAAGTGAGATGACGGATCCAGATCATCCTCTCAATCAGGTCCGTTCATGTGCGGAGTTCTCTTCAAAAATGAAAGGAAAGAAATTAAAGTCTAGGCCAGCCAAGAGGCCGCGTGCATGAAGGAAGTGTTCCCTAAGGTTGCCTATGAGGTCTCAATGTAAAGATTTCACGAGATTTTCCATGGGTGTTCTTAGGGCTGTTCCACAGGCTTCTGCTTGCGTCAGCAGCTGCAGCTTTGGTTTAGCCTAAGGTCCGACATAAGTGGTGCTCCAATCTGCTATCTCTGCTGAGTATAGCTTTCCTTGGTTGGCAGGCTGACAGTGCTGACTCTGCTTGCTGTTGAGGGTCCGTAACTTGAGTCTTTCAGCTTTCATATTGCTCCATTTCTTGTTGTTGGTCCTGCCTTCTATCTCCGCCTGCCATGCTCCTCTCAGTCTGGACTCTGTGGTTCCATACGGTCTGAACCAATGTGGCTCATTTTTCTAAACTGATGTGGGGAGTGTCCACTACCTACTAGGCAGTGCATGCAGTATAATGATTTCTTCTCTTGTCTTCCCCTCCCGCAAAGCCATCAATTGACTAAAGGTCTGATATCCTCATATCCCGGCTGCCCCCTTAAATGACCATAAAGGTGCAAGCGACAGAAAGTTTCACTTTTAAGGTGATCTTTCCTCAAGGCAGGGACATTCACCTTATCGAACTTATTTCTGTCATGATATCAACATCTTTCCCACTATAGAAGCCGCAACTGCCCATCATGCCAGCACTATAACCAGACTCAAAACCGCAGCTCAAGGAACTTGAACAGAAACAACAAGGCGACCTTGCACATAATCTTAACTGGTGTGGCAGGCACTATCTATAGTGACAACACCATTGGACCTCTTATCAACTTGGGATTATCCAGGCAAAAAGGGATTATCCAAGTCACTAGCGTTTAAACTGATTTTCCATGCCAAAACAGGCTACCAGCCTTACTGTCAGAGCTTGTTACCATACGTAGATAAGAGGGTCAGCAATATCTTTAGAAATATGCCCTGTACGTTCGCATCTATGATGTGCACCATCCTACAGTACCGCATAGGCACCCTCTATAACCAAGAGCATGCGGTCCGCTTCAAAAGACCCACGAAAATTATATGCCCCCTCCCAGGCTGTCATCAATCAAACGGCGCACTCCACATGCTCTCAAACTGCCAAGATCATATAATTTCTAGCATGAAAATTGAACTGATGTTGCTAGCAGGATAATTACAACAGCTGTTAACAGAAGTGCTTGGGAAGCAGGCTTGGTTAACACAGAAATAGGAACTTCCTACCCCACTTGAAGTGGATGATCGACTGGTGCAACACAACCTTTATATTCCTACAGGCCTCAAACATAATTATTCTCCCTTACCTTTTCCTTCAAATTTCCCCTGAGAGATCTAGATACACCTCTAACCATCCTAGTGCTATACTGATTCCCCCCTACCATGCCAAATCCACTTCTTCTTCTTCTTCTTCCTCCTCCTCATCATCATCACATCACGCAGCAGGCACAACACCTCTCAGAGAATCAGCATCAGCATCAGATAGTGATAGTGACCCACGCAAGACAGCCCCATCGACTAAATGCAAACCAGTGGCACCTGCACTTGATTGAAATAAAATCCTTTGAAGACACATGGCCTTGGCAACAGTGGTAAGCGGCACAGCGTCAGCAAGAGACCTTTATAAGAGTATTAGTGGGAAAGCCGCAAAATTGCACACCATCTTTCTGGGTGTTGGTGGGACTTGTTACAATGGCCACAACGAAATCAATTCACAAATGAAACGTCGACCACCAACGAGCTAGCAAACTTGCAGGTGAACTCCATGCACCAAAAAAAGTAGAAGTCTATGCTGGGCAACAGCCAGCATTTATTGAGGAAAGACCCAACAGTCATTGCTGTCACAACAGTGATTCCAACCAACTAGAAGCACAGATAGCAAGCAAACCAAAGTGATGCGGACCGGCTAGTTGACGGCCATCCTTCCAGTCGTGCGTTGCATCCTTCCAGTCGTGCGTCTTGCTCTCCTGTAAGCAGCCCGTCCAGTAGCCTCCCCATCCAATCCCCCATTGCTTTGATTGCTTGGCATTGGCGTTGTTGGCATTGGCATCATTGGCAATGAGATGCTTGCGCGCAAACTGCAGCCCTTATGGATACCACAGATATCTCATTGCCAGATGCCAAGGACCCTTGCCACAACTCTTTTAGGCTATCCGTCTAACCTCTCTAATAGCACTCCCATACTGCCACACCCCTTTACCTCACTGACTTGAAAGACAAAACCCATATGCATAACAAACACAAACTTGGCTCTGCTGATATATCCAGTTGCTATTACACAGGCTGGCAGCAACTCATGCAACCTCCATTTCTTAACAGCAACACCAATACAGGCTTACGGAGGCCAACCCCTACAATTTCTAGCCAGGAAATCAGTAATTCCTTATGGAATAATCTTAAGATCACCCCAAGCATCACATAAAACTTCTCAAATACCACACTGCCTGACAGTCGTGTCGTAGGTCCCATGGTGGAGGCCAACTTGCTGGTGTAGACTTCTGTACCACCTCTTCCTCTTGGTCTGTGTGGTGGGGCCCTGCGTTTTAAGTGACCTTTCCTGACTGCACGCGGCCAGACTTGGCAAGCGCAGTCTTTCTTTCTTTCTTTCCACACTGGCATAATTTACACCCCAAAAGCACGCTATCAGGTTCAATCACACATCTGGCTCCACCAACTACCGCCTCTGCGGCAATATAAATAGCATCAATTACTTAGTCCTTGGGTGCTCACATCCAACATGCCAAGGGACGTTCATAAACAGACACAACACTGTCCTCCGTTTTTGCTGTGATGAAGCCCTTGGCAAAGGTGCACATGGCTTATTCCTTGTTGCCATGGACGCTTGCTGTAGTGAAAAGCTCCAAGAGCAGGGCATTGAAATCCCTGAAAACATTATAAGATACATCCCTGACTGGGATTTTCCCAATGGCACTGGCCACTTTGCCTGGCATCTAAGCCGTCCTGATGCCGTATTTGTGCGCCTTATCCAAAGGAGATCCACCCATCTCGGCCCTAAGATAATACCTGCTCATAAAAGAGATATCCACCGTGGAACTCAAATTTTGCCCTGACACTAACCCCTTACCCAGCCTACAAACAGCTGCCGACCAGCATGCTGGTACCATTTCCAGACTTCACACACGTAGTCTCAGAAGTCCGAACAGGAATAATAAGATGACCTTGCGCACCATTTTACTTGGCGTAGCAGGTACTATCTATAATGACTATACCATCACTCCTCTGGTTGAGCTGGGCCTTACCAGACATAACGCAAAAAAAAACCTCTAAGTTGCCATGAAATCCTTGACAAAAATCATAAACACCAGGCACACCTTAAACTTACGGGATTCTTTTGGTAGGGGCTTCATTGGGGGCGAGGCACTGCAGAGCAGGAGGAGGAGAGTCCACGCCCTCAGGCGCATGGCTGATAACACCACGCCAGATCCTCATAGGTTAGTTAGTTATTTCCCGTCGGCTCCTAACTTAGTTTAGGCTAGGCCTGTGTGCCTCCTTGGTGAATCCCTAGCTAGCTTGCTAGTTAGGGAACCTTCCCTTAATACACGCAGCTGGACCTGGCTTGCGTGGACTTTTTTCTTAAATTGCTGAATTGGATGGCATGTTTGGTTGTTGGTAATTTCTGTGAAGGTCTTAACAGCATGATAGTGGAGTTTGGATGCAAGTTTGGGAGCCTGTTCTTTGGTTGAGCCAAGCTTCGGCTTACAGATGGGGTCGATCGTGTATGGATTGTTATTCCGAGGATAGTAAGTAATGTGACTCTGTTATTTTGGTGTGTGCCTCTAAGAATTTGCAGAAGTTCTGAAATTGAGAACCTCAAGAGTGTTTTTGTGTTGTTTTGGGGCAGTTATTAGAGTTTGTTCAGAGCAAAATTTCAGATCAATAAGGTGGATACCTCTCTCTGATGCAAATTTTGTAAAACCCACAAACTAAACACGCAATCAAACACTCCTTACAGCCAAGTTCTGGAACCAGTGATTTCAGAAAAGAAAAGTCTACGCAGGCCACAGGCCGTGTGCATTAAGGAAAGGTCCCTTAAATAGCAAGCTAGCAAGGGTCTTACCGAAGGGCCTTTAAGCATAAACTAGGCACGGCTAGCCTAGGAGAAAGCCAGAAACAGATCTTACGAGGGTCTGGTGGGTTGTCTGCCATGCTTTTGGACGCCCGACTCTCTTTCTCCCGCTCTCCACCGCTACGTGCTCAGCCCCCCCCCCCCTGAAGTCCCCTGAAAATGAAGTGCATTCCTGGTGTTAATAAGAATTGTTAATCTTTGGATAGCATGGCAACTTGTTTTGGTTGCTAATAATCTGGCCTAGTTGAACCCAAGCTGACAAGAGGCTTAATGATGTAGTCATTTTAGAAAGCCTGCCGTACCAATTAAATTAATGCGCAAGGCCACCTTGTTGTTCCTGCTTGTGTTTCTCAGGCTTCGGGTTTTGAGCCTGGCTTCAGTGTTGGCATGCTGGGCACTTGCAGCTTCTAGAGCGGGAAAGGGGTTGGTATCAAGGCAGAACTTGAGCTCAAGAAGATGAATGTCCCTGTCTTGAGGAGGGATCTTAGTGGGATCAATGTTTGCGGGTTGGCCTGGGATAGAGCGCATAATGACAACATCGGGGCGGCTTTCGTGCCTGGTAGAGGAGCCTGCACCATTAGGGAAAAGCCTGTCAGGGATGGCAGGGAATTGTTCTCAGGAACTTCAATGCCCTGTTCCAGGAGTCTCTCAATTCGGCAGGCATCCATACTAATAACGGATTATCCATATCTGCCTTTGCAGAGGGCTTTGACACATGAGCAGAGACCGGCATGGTGCCTATTAGTGTGCATCCCACTCGTGGTTGAGTTAGGACATCTCAGGGCAGTGTGGTTTATGCTGTCAGTTTTGCCGCATAATGGCAGCATGCAGGGATGGATGATTTCTTGAACCTGTTGGCATGTTTTTGTGCGTGAATCGTTCCTGCACGGTATCTTATTCCATTTATCTGATGTTTAAGGGTGATCTTTGGCTTATTCCAGAAGGAATTGCTTATTTCTCTGTTGGCAAGTTGAGAGGGTGGGTTGGGAGCTTCCGAACTGACAGTGTTGATTATGGGAGTGGGTTGCATGGCATTATTAAGCCTCTGCCAGCTATTGTAATAGTAGCCAGAGGTAACAGAGCATGTGTGCTTTGAGCTTGTCTGTGTGTGAGGACTTCAAAGAAAGCCAGTAGAAGTTATGGAAGGGATCTCTGGCATCTGGAAGTGCAATGTCCGTGGTGTCCGTAAATGCTACAGTGCGTGCACAGGTGTCAGCCCCCTCATTGCCTATGATGCCAGAATGGGCTTGAACTTTATAGAAATGAACATGGTGTGGGGAGTGCTCTGACACATTTGAGATGGCCTGAATGAATCCTGCCTGAAGGTGGGTCCTCATGTGCATTGGATAAAGGGTCCCTTCAAAAATCTGAGAGAGACAGGATGCACTATTGAAGGCTATCATAGCCTGGCTTGATGTCAGTGTGCCCTCGTCAGACAATTACATTTATTCTCATTGGAGTGCGATGATAATGCCTTGCTTCCAGGAAAGAGCACTCTGCATCCTCTGTTCATTCTGAGGCACCTCAAGCATGCTGCGAAAAAATTGAAGCCACGGAATTCTTCCAGATTGCACGTTGCTTTCATTGACTTTTCTCAAGCTTATGACACTGTGCTCAGACAGCAGCTTTGGTCTCACTTGCAGCGCAATGCAATGCCGACTCCTCTGCTCAGTGTGATCAGAGACATGTATGATAATGATGAGTACATTCTAATGGATGGTGAGAAAAGGGCGCGCGTGCAGCCATCGAACGGTGTTAAGCAAGGTTGTCCTTTGTCCCCCCTTCTTTTCTCTCTGTACATCAATGATATGGGCAGAGAGATAAGTGAGGGCATTGAGGGTGCTGTGACTGGTGATAGAGTGAATGGTGTATCCCACATGATGTACGCTGATGACCTTGGATTAACTACGAATGACCCTGGTGAAATGCAGAAGATGCTGGACAGACTCCGTGTGTATGCCCAGAGAAAAGGGTTGACTGTAAACACAGCTAAGTCTGAGGTGGTGCACTTCAACAGTACGTCTGTCTCTCCTCTGCAGAATCCTTTTACGTATGATGGAGTGGTCCTTCCAGAGAAGGACAGGTTCAAATATTTGGGAGTGCTGTTGGATAAAAAGATGGATTTAAAGGTAGCTGAGGAGCATGTGGTGCGGCCTTATATGGCTGCACAGAGAAGGATTTCGGAGTTTGCCAAGGGTCATGACCTGAAAAACAGGCCTCATGCTATGCTCTGGATGTCTAAGGTGTATGGCATTCCTGCTGGGATGTATGCGTGCCAGGTGTGGGGAACTCATTACTTGAGAGAAGGCAGTGAGTTTGATAGTCAATTGCAAAAAAGACATCTGTGTTCCTTGAGGCGCATTCTTGGAGTGAAGAACAGTACTACACATTGGCCGGTGTTGAGAGAGTGTGGCCAGGAGCCTCTGCAGTTCTTCTGGTTCCGTGCCTCCATCAAGTTTTTTAATAGCATGCTTGACTCCAATAGTGAAGTTTTGCGTCGTGTGCTGAGGGCTGATTTAAGTCTGGCTTCTTTTGATTCCTCTTGCTGGGCTGCTGAAGTCTCTAATGCTTTTGGTGGGATGCGGAATGGTGATTCGTTCAAACAGAACATGCTGAGAGCTGAGAAAATCCCCATGCAAGAGTTCATTGGTGATTTGCGATACAGACAGCAGAAAGTGTGGAGAGGGGCCGATGTTTTTTGTCCTCGTGCAGTTAACAAGAAGGCAGTGACGTATCATAAGTGGTGTGGGAATTCTGAGAGTGGTCCCAGAGGTGCTCCTTTTTGTATCCCCTTGTATCTGTTCAAGGATTTGGACAAGCATGTTTTGAGAAACATTAGCAGATTTAGATTGCGTGCTCATCACTTGAGAGTGGAGTCTTGTAAATGGCTTGGGGGTTCAAGTATCTGTGATAAGTGTGAGTGTGGGGAAGTCCAGGATGAAAAACATGTGCTTTTCTTTTGCAAATGTACTGAGGTGCGTGAGCTACGCACGAGATACAAGGACCTTTTTGAGGAGATGTTTAAGACTCTGCGTGTGTTTGCTCCGCCTTCAAACGCTGACTTTATTCCATTCTTGGCTTGCCATCATACTATCACTGATTCTGAGATCAATGCTTTCCTAAATCAAGACTCATACAGGCTTCTTAGATTTGTGTCAGATTTAGTCTCAATTTTTGATACTGGTTGAGCTTGTTTCACCAGCTGCCATCAGCCAGAGTCTCGGGCTGTAGGCCACCATTGTAAACCCCTTTTACAGCGGGGGCCTTGTTCAGCAGCAGTTTGGCCAGCCAGGGGCTAGCTAGTATTAGGTGGAGGACTGAGCCTCTCTTTGAGTTGCACGACTTTATTAGGAAAAAGATAACTACACCATTAAACCCCTTATAAACTTGGGTTTAACCAGGTAGTAGGCCAAGCCCTTACCATCCAAATTGAGTGACCATGCTCTCCACATTGTAGCTACTATTATTCACACCAGACATGCACTTCAGTTCCAGGGGACTTCCGGGGGGGAGTTTGCTGGGCGCGTGGCAGTGGAGATCAGGAGAAGGAGAGTCAGGGCGTCCAGGATCATGGCAAAAAAACCTCCAGATCCCCATTAGCTCTGTTTCTGGCTTTCTCCAAGGCTAGCTGTGTCTGGTTTAGGTTTGAGGGCCCTTTGGTGACTCACTCAGAGACCCTTGCTAGTTTACTAGTGAAGGAACCTTGCCTTCATGCATGCGCCTTTTGGCTGGCGTAGACTTATCTTTTCCTTTCTTATAAAAAGGAAGAAGCAAAAATGATGAATTGGCTCCTAACACAGTGCAAAGCGTGTTGCAAACATGTGCAGAAGAAATGTCTGGAGGCCAATCGTCGTCAAGGCCCATGAACATTCAGTGCCAAGGAAGCGTTTGGTTGGAAGGTGGACTCCATGTTTGCATGGCAATCAAGGGGTACTCTAACACCTAATCTCCTCTATCACCATTCAGACTCAAGGAGGCATCCATAAGCTCACAGAGACATCCATTGGCTACACGACGGGGCGCCGGTACTGGGTCTCAGATTTGTCCACGGCCTGCATGTAAGGTCGTACATGAGTTAACAGCCTTGATGATAATAGACGATTGAAGCAAAAGCAGTTACAGCCTGCATATGAGGTCGTACACGAATCAGCTTTGTCCACAGCCAGCATATGAGGTTGTACATGAATGCAGCAGCCTTAATCATACTAAATGATTGAAGCAAAAATAAGCATTTAATGAGGGTGCCTTTTTAAATTCCAGCTTTGTTCACGACCTGCATATGTGGTTGTACACAATTGCAGCAGCCTTGAACGCGTAACAAGATTACGGTAGCATGAAACAGGTACTGTGTGACGAAGGGAAGGATGATGCAGGCCATTTGATGGCTGGACACATCTCCAGAAAGGCCTTTTTCTCATCCCCACAAGTGTTCAGACCGTGACAGAGTCCAACTCAATTCCTTGTGCTTGCTGATCCACAAACCACCTGCTAAACAAAGCACGCAGCTATCTGGAACCAATGACTGCATTTGGCATCCTTGAACACCAAGGACAAGGTGAAGGGGAGCACTCAACACCAAGGAAAAAATGAACAAGGAATAAGGAACAAGGAAGGAAGGAAGGAAGGAAGGAACAAGGAAACCTGAACACCAAGGACAAGGTGAAGGGGAGCACTCAAGAACTCTGTTGCTCTAATTTAGAGTCTAAAGGGCTGATCCAACATGAAGGGAGGACTTCAGAATTTCAGGTTACACCTCATGCGGGCCTGGAATAGATTATACAGGAGGTCCCACAAAAAAACGATCTTCTAACTGTAAACCCCAAGTAAAATCCATATTTTAAGATGCCAATCATGTATGTAAGCCCAACAAGAAGACGCAATGCTCTCAGCATCAGTATCAGCAAGGCCCTGGCAAACTGCCCAAGAAAACACATGAAGCGCACCTTAGCGTTTGGCTTGTAAAAAGAAGCCAGAAATTAGGTAGGTTATGACAAGCCGCTGCTGCTCGCAGTGGCTTGCCTTGTACTTCCTTTTTGCATGCTTGCTCCCCACGAGGCTCATAATAAGTTTACCCAGTAGCCAAGCTGTCTCTGCTTGTAATTGAACCACTAAGTAGCCAGGCTGTAATTAACCTACAAAGAAGCCAAGCTGTAATTAACTTATCAAGCAGCCAAGCCGTAATTAACTTACCAAGTAGCCAAGCCGTCTCCGATTGTTTAAAAAGCACTCTGTGTCGTTCTCTGCGCACTCTTCACACGCACCACAGGATTTCCTGCACATTCCCCCCTGCGATCGCACAGATCAAACAAAAAAATTACTCTTTGCGCACATGAAGGCAAAATTAATTATCATAATGGATTCAAGCATGTCTGCTGGTAACCACAAAGCGATATTAGCTTGCATAGCCCTGCTGCTGTTGCTTTTGCCGGAAAAAAAAAAAGAAAAAACCATATGGGCCTGCAGAAACTTGCTGCTGCTGATGCTGCTGTTCTGCGTATTAAATGGCTTCAATCGGGATTTGCACCTCTGAGCACGTCATTTACCACACTACAAGGCCCTCAGCAACGGAACAAAAGAAAGAGCACAAAGCCTTGCAAGCAGCAGGTCATAGGGGATCATGGGCTCACATTAACACAATCACAACTGCCTCATCCTGCAGAAAGAAGCAATAAAGAAGATGATCCACCTGAGCAGACAAGCTACCAGTCTACGTCCCCGAGCCTGCCATATAGGCACAAATAATCTCCGAGCCCTTGATCATTTGCAAGTTCCTACCAGCTCTCCCTGAAGTTAGAAACAAAGGTATCGGTGACCTCCCCGAGCCTGCTATTTAGGCACAAGTACCGTCTGGGCCCTTGAATATTTGCAGAGTGCAGAGGGTGACCTACCTGAGTTCCTGAGCCCTTCATGTAGATAGGGTTCTTTTCGCACTCCCCTGCATCTGCCCAGGCCTTGCAGGAGTTCACATTCTTGTCTTTACAAATGCCCGGGTCTTGGAAGGGAGGGTTTGTCCGAAACTTGCTCGTGCGCGGGTTGAATTCGTTCTGCAAGCAGTACATGTAAAGCTGTTGCTCGTTCATGGTCCCCCACTGCGCGCAACACAGCACTATACAGACTCACATTTTGAAACCCACTTGCATGCGGCCTTCCCCAGGGACATGCGCAAAATCCTAATAGGCCTCAAATGTTGCGCGTCAGAATGATGTGCGCGGCACAGAGCTCTGCTGGTTGCTTTGAAATGGGCCTGATCAAGCGCTGGTTTGACACAGCTCGCTGTCAGGCCCACTAAATTTCTGTTCAGTGGGCCTACTGAACAGAGCTTAGGAGCAGGGTGCGTCGCTCACACAATGCCCAAAGAAACTTCATCAGGCCCTGGAGCAGATTGAGCAGAAGGGCAGCATTTGGAGCCCCGCTGCAGCTGCCCTCTGCACCAGACTAAATTTGACAACACAGACCGCAGAACATCCCGCATGGCACTGGAATTATGCAAAGTGCATGCGCACTAGCCAGAAGGGCTGCATATGGACCAAATGGTGGTTGTCCACTTCGCATCACAGTTCAAAGCACTTGCCACATGTGCGTGTGATGCCACATGCTGGGAGCATTTTGTGAGCTTCCTGTCCTTTACACAGATCCAACTGCACAGCCCTACAGGTATCACGCATCATTGTGTTCAGCATTCACTTTATACCAGCCGGAAAGGCTGCAAGTGGAAAACCGTGTTGAATCAGATTGCCATTGTCAACTCAGTGCTAGACTCAACTCCACAGCCAGCAGCACATTACGCATTACACAAACCCCAACACATTACACATTACACAAATCGCAAATCATAAGTGCGCACCATCAGGAGGGCTGGTTGTCAAACAGCGCAGCCCTAAATATCTGCTGAAAACACCAACGCATAAAAACACAGGTATTTCCTGGTCAGAAGGGCTGCATATGAACCTAGATCGTGGTGGTCCACTTGGCTCCATCCTCAACAGCGCAGCCCCAATGATCGACTGACGACGCTAATGCACATAGTTACGAGTATGTACCGATCGAAAGGGCTGTGTGTGGATCCAAATTGTGGTGGTCCACTTGGCATCATCCTCAACAGCGCAGCCCCAATTATAGACTGAAGGCGCTAATGCTCATAGTTTGAGTATGTACCGATTGAAAGGGCTGCGTGTGAATTCAAATTGTGGTGGTCCACTTGGCATCATCCTCAACAGCGCAGCCCCAATTGTAGGCTGACACCGCTAATGCACATTGTTACGAGTACGTACTGGTCGAAAGGGCTGCGTGTGGATCCAAATTGTGGTGGTCCACTTGGCACCGGCCTCAACAGCACAGCCTTCATGTGTGGAGGCGGGGTCGATGGTCTTGCCGTCTGGCTGCGCCGACCAGAACAGCAGCGCGTCTCCACGCCGTGGCTTGAATGCCACGCTCCCCTGTGGCACATGAATTGCACACAAAGGAGTGTGTGTTTGTGTATGGGTGTGCACACGCGCACGCATGTGTGTCCTGTCAAAAGTATGCCAGCAAGAGCTGTGGATCCCCAGACTACGGCTTGAATGCCATGCTCCCCAGCATGCACATGGATGGTCTGAGTGGGAGATTGCATGGCTGCGTTAGAGCATGTGTCACACAGAGGTGTGTGCATTGAAGCACGTGCCACACGGAGCTATGAGCTGAATTGGAGCACGTGCCAACCAGAGCAGTGTGCATTTCACCCACAAAGAAATGTGGATACATTCAGGTGATCTTGAAGACTGTCTTGAACACAGTCGTAAGCATGGTTCCACGTTAATGCACTTGCTCATGAAATCCTGAAACGATCCTCAAACTCGCCCTGAACCTGTCCTTCCTGAGCCAATGGATTAGTTAGCGCATTGCAAACAATTCACGGGTTCCACCAAAAAACAAGCATACTTATGCTACATTCTGGCAGCCTCGACAGTTTTTACTTCAGAGATTATTTTCTGTACATTCAGGAAGCTTCTGACCCACCTGGTGGCTAAAATGGTTATGATGGATTAGGGGAAAAGGCAACAAAAAGGCTTAAATAGTAAGGAGGACGGCTGGAAAGGCCATGATGGCGCAGGAACCATGCCAGCCTCTTCCCAGACAGCCCATTCCATTGAATGTTTGATCAATTGCATTGAGTTGACTTTTTTAAAAAGTTAACACAGCTTCAACATACATCTTATTGCATATGCATTGCTGCGTTGGCTTTAAGTGGCACAATCGAGATCAATTTTTGCACAACAAAACCTATTTCAACCAGGTCTCCTCTTTTGCTCCGCTTGACGGGGCTTCTCAAGGCGGCTCGTCTTTTTTTTTGCACACTCTGCAAGCCTTTTCATGGTTCCTCAGCATCCATACGCTCAGCCTTTGCAAAGAACTTCAGCCTGTTGAGGTACCTGGCCCCTTCTCACCTGAGTGAGAACCTTAGCCTTTATTTGGGACCTCTTTGCCAGGGGTAGCTCCTATTTTTGCTTACTCCACAAACCAAACCCTCCTCGCTGTATTTCTCATCGGCCTCAGCGTTGGCTCAGTTCCTCACCGTTCCACTCCCTCAAAGCTGCTTACCTTTGCACAATCAGAAAACTCCTTGCTGTATTTCTCCCCAGCCTCGGCATTAGCCCACTTGGAGCCTTCCGGAAAGGCAGTCTCTCCCCCCACTTCAGGATCTGCCAGCTGCATTGTGGGTACATTATAAGGACAGAACGTCCATTGTGACAGAGGTAAGTTGAAAATTGAAGAGGGGCTGCTGTGCGTTAACACCTGGCTGGCAGCAAACAAGACGGGGCTTTTGCACCTGTGCGGATTACAAGCAGGACTCATAAGCTTGGCCAAAAAAATCTAACTTTCCGAGAGGTTGGCAAAGTGACTTTGTGCCTCAGCTTGGAAACCAACTCTGGCACAGAAAATTACAAGTTCTAGCCAATAAAATAGATACTCAGTGGCTATAAAATTTATCAGTACAGATTCTTTGCATGAAAACGAGGATTACACCAAAAAACAATTATAGATTGTAACTTCACCAAAAGTGCATACACAACGCGACATAGTAGCCTTTCCTCATTGCACAGTCAACTTAAACAGTTTTTACAAAGGAGCATGCACCAGCAACTCAACATTTGTTGCCTGAGTCCTGGTATCAATCTCACGACCCACTCACATAAATGAGGACTGTGGCCATCCTTGGACTGTCATTAGGTAGCGAGTCTCTATGACGATGGTAATACTGCACACACATGACAGGAAGATTCAGGGTTGCATCACTGTTGCTTGATTCAAACCAATAGACATGAGGGAAACGTATGCATGCAGAGCTGATTATGCCCACAGAGCATGCTGAAACAGCTCAGATGTTCAGGTTAGGTCACATTTCTGTCTCCCCCTTACTAGACAGTTTACCAGAAGCAGTGTAGAAGCTGATTATGCCCACAGAGCATGCTGAAACAGCTCAGGTGTTTAGGTAAGGTCACATTTCTGTCCCCCCCTTACTAGACAGTAGGTCAGAAGCAGTGTAGAAAGGCTTGCAATAAGAGTGGAATCATCTTCAAAATGCGCATGCATTGCTGAAGCCAGGCATGGATTATCCTTGGCTCTGTAGTCTGTCGTATGCTGAAACTCGTTCTGAACGGGACTTATGCAGCACTCATATGTACTTAATGCAGCTTCTCTTTCGGTTGAGGTGCGTGAGGAGTGGTGTATTACAGCAAATACAAAAGATGGAGAAGAGGAATTAGAGAACAGGTGCAAGGATGTCATACATCTCACTTCCTGCAACCTCCAAGAACATGAGTTCTTGTGCAGAACACGTAGAACTCAGTGAATCTATCTCTATGTCCAGGATTGAATGTTTCAAGCGCCAGGTAGCTCCTCAGTAAATTTCTTAAAATTAATCTCTGTTGAAATGGTTTGTTGACTATCCAGATATTATTTGCATCCATTCTACAATGGCTTCCCTTTTCATATTCATCCCAACTGATGAGCAACTCCTCGCTGCCCCCCTGGCTCTTGATCCTTGGCAGACTCCTCGGTTCCGCTCTCTGAATTTGTAGGTGGCTGGGTGCATGCTGCCTATAAGTCTTGTCAGTAATTTACTCCTATCGTTCTTGGTGCCTTACCCCTTCAAGGCTTGTCAGCACAGGCTCTGTGCAAACCTCCCCCTGCTGCACTCACAGTATCTCTCTCTCTCTCTCTCTATATATATATATATATGCCTGTGTATCGTGCCTGTGTGTGTAACCAGGCCCTCTCTGTGCCTGCGTGTGATTGCGCCTGTGTCTGCGTGATTGCGCCTGTGCCTGTGTCTTTACGCCTGCACCTGTGTGGTTGCACCTGTGCCTGCACCTGTGTCTTTACTCCTGCACTTGTGTGATTGCGCCTGTGCCTGCATGATTGTGCCTGTGCCTGTGAAATTGTGACAGTGCCTGTGTGAGCAACCAGGCTGATCTTTTGCACATCTCCCTCCTGCTGCACCCTCAGCAGCGTCCCAAGGCATCTCCTCCATTTTGGAGGGCCACCAGGCATGCATTTCAAGCTTGCTTTGCCATTGACCATATATGAGCTTACATTTCGCTCTGTACGATGTCGACTCAAATTCAACAACCAATCATCTTAAACCTGAATATGAATTAAAGACGTAAATGATTATGGATGTCATCACTGAGATATGAGGGGCACTGGTCCACTTCCTGCTTTCTCACCTCACCCACGCCTCAGCGCAGCACTTGTGCGCCCTAGTGGCGTGACGCAGGCGCTTCTGTGCGGAGAGCCACACGGTCCTCTATGGACTCAACAATGATCCACCTGCTTTCTCACCTCACCCACGCTTCAGCGCAGCGCTTGTGCGCCCTAGTGGCGTGACGCAGGCGCTTATGTATTGAAAGCCACACACTCTTCTACGGACTTAACAACGATCCACCTCCTGCTTTCTCACCTCACCCACGCCTCAGCGCAGCGCTTGTGCGCCCTCGTGGTGTGACACAGGTGCTTTTGTGTGAAGACCTATGCAAGGATATAAGTGGGAGCGGCAGCATGCAGACCTACGCAAGAAAATAAGTGAGAGCCACACACTCTTCTATGGACTCGACAATGATCCACCTCCTGGTTGTCCTCCTGACCAACACCGTAGCGTAGCGCTTGCACATCCTCTTGGTGTGACACAGGGGTCCTTATGTGGAGAGCCACACACTCTTCTATGGACTCAACAATGATTCACATCCTGCTTGCCCACCTGACCAACACCGTAGCGCAGCACTTGCACGTCCTCTTGGTGTGACACGGGGGCCCTCGTGTGGAGAGCCACACGGTCCTCTATGGACTTGACCACTTCATCCTGGTACCTCATCAAGAAGGTGCCATACGAGGTCCTGCACACATATGTACCAGAAGGTGCCATAAGAGGTCCTGCACACATATGTATCAGAAGGTGCCATACGAGGTCCTGGAGGTGTTTATGCACACATATATCAAGATGTCACGATCTGTCGCTTCATGCACACTCTTATTACTTCTTGCAGTTGTTTCTCACATCGAAAGTACCACAAGAGGTTCTGGAAGGCACGCGCGCGTGCACATTCACATATACACACACAGTTATTTGGTACCCCTTGGATCAAATTGAAGCTTGTGATTATCAATCACACTGCTAATAAGAGGACGGTGTGACCTAGTCCACGGGAAAGTATAAAAGGATGAGGCTCAGCTGTCCCGTGGATCAGACCACACCATCCTTGGAGGTAACAATTGCGCAAGGTGCGTGAATTCTGCACCCAATTTCATTATCAGCATCACCTTATGCCCCTACATAACCTCAACTCTTGTCTCTGAGATCTTTAAAGGGGTCAATGGGGCAGCTGTTAGCGACTTCAGAGTGACAGGTACATGCTAAATCTTTCTAACCAAGTGGACAAGATCAGCAAAATAGGTCCAATCAATTGTAAGCAACTTTGCAATGACGGATACAGGGTGTTTCTTCCTGAACAACTGGACAGCAGTGTTAGTGCTCTCTCCTACAATGCCTTGCTCTGGTGACAAATTGCATGCAACAGTACACAGATGGCAACAGTAAAATGATGCCCACCTGTAGTCATCTAGCACACCTACAATCCACCTAAAGTCATCTACTGATAGCCATCCATGCACCTTTAATCACCCTTTATGTCATCCAGCACAGCACCCACCTGTAGTCATCCAGCACACTGGTCCCATCCTTGCCCACCACAGTGCTCCTCTGCATGTCACAAAAAGCAAGCACACCAGGTGCGTGTGTGTATGTGTGTGTGTATGTGTGAGCATGTGTGCGCGCGCGTGCGCCTGTGCACACGCAAGTGCTCCTCTGCATGTCAAGGAAAGCAAGCATGCCAATGGCATGCGTGTATGTGCAATCATTTGCGCGTACTGCATCAGTCTGTATTGTTTTGTCAGCATTGTGCTTGAACCATACGTAAATCATTCACAGGTTTTGAAATTCCACCAGAAATGCATCCATCAAGCATCCAATTCTGGGCGGAAGTCATCAAGGAGAATACTATCTACTTACGCACAAGCAAGCAGGGAAAGGCAGGAGTAAGACACGTGAAAAAAAGGCAGCATGCCCCTGCATCAACGCCCATTACAGTCGACTGTCTGCAAAAAGTCAGACATCCTTTCTTACAATACAAAGCATGCACATGAGCACGAGCTTCATCAAACCTCCCTCCCTGCACGGGAGCAGACATACGCGTGCGTACACACACACGTATTTACCTGCATCTGAGGCCACGCCAAGTCCACAATATGCTGCGCCTCAGCATCCGTGATCAGGTTGTGCAAGATGAAGGCCCTGAGAGTGTTATAAGGACAATGTGATGCAAGGTACATCGTCAAGGAATTGTTGAGCAGTACAGGTCAAGGATGAGCAGGATGCAGGCCCTGAGAGTGTTATTAGGACAATGTGATGCAAGGTACACCATCATGGAAATGTTGAGCAGTGCAGGTCAAGGATGAGCAGGATGCAGGCCCTGAGAGTGGCTCGGTGCAATTACGAATAGCATTTTGGCTGTATAACATTGGCTATATATCGCCTCTTACTAAGATCAGGATGCAGGCTCTGAGAGTGGCTCACTGTAATCAAACTGACTAAATCCTTCCACTTCACCATAAAGGTCATTACCTTCACATGCTCTTTCACCTACACCAGCGAAAGCAAATGCTCATACACCATAAGCGGCACCAGGAATATTAGGCGTGGCGTGTGGGATCTTTGGCACCCATGATTTGAATGGTTCTGATAGCATCAAAGATGCAGTGCTGCAAAAAAATGAGCAGTGTGTTATTAGCGAATTAGCACGCTGAGCCAATTCGTCCAAGTCATGAAGATGACGAGAGGGCTCTTGAAAATTGGCAATGCGGTACAATGTTGAGCAGGGTTTATTGGCATGGCACACATATGTGGGGTCAGCATTGAGTGATGCAAGTAGAGCATGCAGAGGCAGAGCATCCAGATTGTGCAGGATGATGACCCTGGTGTGTAACGGTGTGTCAGAGCATAACTGTCTTATACGTCATAACAGTGTTGTGACAGTCTTGTAGGTCATAACTTGCCACTGTGCTGAGCGTTGGCGAGGATGCTGAGCATAGGGTGAAAAGAACAGGCAGAACAGCGCATAGGTAGAGCTTATATTCCTTACTCCAACAAGTATCAAGGAGGAGGTAAAGGCAAGTGCTCATCGTTATTTTGAGGAAGTGCAAACAGTGCAACAAAATTAGGTGACGGAAATGAGGTTTTCTGCTACAGGTCCAGCAATCAGAGGAGAAAATTTATCTGCACAGCATTGCTCCAGAAAGTATTCGTTGCCAGCTTCCATGAGCAAAGTTTCTGTTGATATCTTCCAAAAGGCTGACTACCCAGGGTTTGTGAACGGCAGATGGGAAAAAAGTATGTGCGCGCGCATCTGACATGAAGGTGCAGCCAAGGCTTGGAAATGATCATCTAGAGTGTTTATGCGCGCATCTGACATGGAGTTGAAGAGTATCTGCCCTTTCCCATCACACACACACACACACATACACACCTCGGCTTCCAGCTGATGGTCTCGATCCAGACATCTTGGCTGGGCGGTGCTTCATCATTGGCCACCTCCCCTCTCCAGCCTGCAAGCAAGCAGGAGACAGAATGGCTAGCAGCACTGATTGCCGTCTGAAGGGTCACTGCAAGTCAACCAGTCCCAGTCCCAGTCCCGGTCCAAGGAAGCAACACCCAAAGGCTTTAAAATATCAGAAGATCTGCTCAAGATAATGACTAGACAGTCTAGGAGGTAGGTGAGAACATGCTTGAAACAGAACAGTGCGCTCTGTGCCGCAGCATGTACGATGCGCAACCCCAAACTAAGTGTGAGCTCACCTATGAAAGGCTCGTCATGCTCTTTGCACTGCCCTGTTAGACAGAGCAGACCCAGCGCAAGCAGGACAACTGCAGTCCTCATGTTTGACTCTCGCAACAAGCGTCCTGCATCTGATGTTTTTCCTTCCTCCTGGAATACAACGAGGCGCTGATTGACACTGCCTGTGGACTCACAAGTGGTGTGTGCTCCTCATGCACTTTTTCATCCTTCTTCTTAAATAACCCCTCTTCAACCAGTGTGTTGGGCTTGGACTAAACCTCCTCTGCACACGTAAGGAACCTACTTCAAGTTGGAAAAATTGAAATCTACTACCTATTTTGCTAGAAGGTTTGAAGCCTCGAGCCCCGTCCTCGGTTGTGTGTCGTTTCTTTTGGTCTTGCAAGTGCCCTCTTATCGACAATTCTAAATTTATAAAATTACACATGTGCTCAAAATTTTATACAATCAAGTCTGTCAATGTACATTCTCGTTGGTTGGATTGTGCTATCCATCTAGTTAGATTCTAGCCATAATCAAATATATTTATAATAATAATTGGATTCATGTATTTACATCCTGAGTGCTGGTGTGTGTGTATGTGTATGTGTGTGTGTGTGTGTGTGTGTGTGTGTGTGTGTGTGTGCGCTTTATGCTTTGTGCATTTTATTACGTTATCCTGACAAATCAGTCTCCTTTGCAGCATGCAAGCTGCTGTTGAAAAAAATTTCAGAAATACAATATGCAGACCCGTCGTGCTGTGAGGACTCCCGTAACCAACCCCACCTCCTGATCAGGAATATATCGTATCTCATGTGAATAGCAGGTCGTGCCTATAATTCATAGGCTATAAATAACCTGAATCTTGGGGTTGTTCTTCAGCAAAAATACCCTTGGTACTATCCCCTGTTCCACATTCCTTAGCACACTTTTGCGCTCTGCTTCAGCTACAGACTTGATTACAGGATCGAATGCGCCTTGGTATTTGCATTTGGAATTTGGATCATATAATCTTGCAGCAGCAATGCCCTAAAAGCACAGATAAAGTTTAAATGGATGTGTCCGTTTAGAGCAGTCAATCTTGCCAAACCATCTGTGTCTCAGTACACTTAAAATGCAGGCGGTACATGTACTGAAATATTTTGTTCCCTGCTGACCCCCAACACGCTTTTTTTCCTGAAGAAAGCAACCAATTCTGCAAAGAAAATAAAAGCATAAGAAAATTCCCATGATGCACCAAACTGACTTTAGGTTTTTCACTGTTTCATTATATTCTCTGCCTGCTGCACTTCTCGCAGTCTGACTTTTTGTGGGGTGGTCATACGGCCTGTGCACAAATGTGGCCACTCTCCTTAATTGATGTGGGGAGTGTTTCACTGCCTACATAGTTTTTCTTTTCTTTTCTATATTTTTTTGGCATTCAAAGCAGCAGGCTAAAGTGAGGGCTTTTAGGTAAGTCAGGCATGGCCTGAAAAGCACGACAGAGTTTTCACGAGAAAATCTTCTAGAGTTGTTCCATCCAAGGGCCAAGTAACATTCAACTCTGGCCTTTCCTTTGTCGATCTGCATAGTTCACTTGCAATTTGTATGAGCTCTGTGCTGGGATGACTGAAGTTTCCGTCATCAAACCAGCCCGTTCCGGCTCTTGATGTAGCCGTAAGAGGTGGCAAACTCCCAAACTCCATAGCACCATGCAAAGCTATTACTGAGGACGTGGATGGCTCTCCTGCAGTGTCACATTTGAAAACACGTGACCAAGTGAGGCATTCTAAGCTTATATTGCAGCTGGTGGGCAAGCAGATTTATTTAAGGGCTTGTCAATTTTAGACCTGTGTCTGTGTCAGCTTTGGGGAGCAGTATGAGAAGATTTGTTCCAAACCAGACAGGCAATGCTAAGACGGGAAATGGTAACCAAAATGTTAATGCTTGCCTTCGTCCGCATCCATTCCGGATGAGTGGCCCCACCACCAGGACTCTCTCGCTTTCAAATGCAAAACCTCACAAATAAGAGCACACATAGCCTGCAAGGGCCAAACTTCTCGGAGGCATCCCTCTCCTAACTTCATGCTTGGTCTTAAAGGTGCCACCAACAAGAAAAAAGTGAGTTTCAGATGATACTTTTCAGAACACAAACGATTTCTTTTTTGGGCAGCAAAGGCTCTTGACACTCCTTACCAGCGCATACTGGTTCCAAACAGTGGCCAAATGAGTACCGCCAATGGGTAGTACGGGGCACTGTGCAAAAGGATACATCATTTTTGGTGTCAATTAAGCAGCACAGCAAGGATGTGTATGTTTGCATGCAGATTCCCAAGAATACTGAAAATACAGTGGTGCAGATTCCCAAAAATACTGAAAATACAGTGGTGATCCTGGTCATTTTTTGCCAACTCGTTTGCACATTTAGGCTGAAGTGGAATGTAAACCGCATGATGGAGCTTTTTTGTGGGTCACAAACCTGATCTTGAACACTGCCCAAGACAAGCATCAATGTCATGATGAGGCCTACTAGGCCATGTCTAGTAGACATGGGTCACGCACCTAGGCTTGAACACTGCACCGGATAAGGCATCCCCTTGGCGTTCTAGAGCCGTCTCAGTTTGCTGGCAATTTTCACCTGCACAAGACAGGTAAGGAAAGATAGTCCACGCCGGCCAAAATGCTGCGTGCATGTAGGGAAGGCTCCCTAACTAGCAAGCTAGCAAGTGTCTCACCAAAGGGTCCTTAAACCTAAACTAGTCACAGCTAGCCTTGGAGAAAGCCAGCAACAGATCTAATGGGGATCCGGAGGGTTATCAGCTATGCTCCTGGACGCCCAGACTCTCCCTCTCCTGCTCTTTGCCGCCATACGCCCAGCACCCCCCCACACCAGGAGTCCCTTTAATTCAAATGTATAACATTTCTGGTGTTAATGATAGTCATATTTTTGGATGGCAAGACAGGTAAAGCCATGCTTTCCTAATATTTGCATGATATTTGCTTTGTGAGAGCTGACTGCTACCACAAATCAATCATCCTTCAAAAGCAAGCACGCTTTACACGTGCTGGTATAACGAGAAGCAAGTGCAGTTTAGCAGCTTTTGGTGAGGCCCTTGCTAGCCTGCTACTTAGGGAATCTTTCCTTTCTGTGCGCAACCTTCTGGCTGGCACAGTTTTTTTCTAGCTTGGCAGGTTGCAAATAGAGGAGAAGCAATGGAGCTAGGTCTTGCACATGAACCCTGCCTGAAGACAAGACAAGAGAAGTCCACGCCAGCCAAAAAGCTGTGTGCATTAAGGAAAGAATACCTAACTGGAAAGCTTATGAGGGCCTGAGGAATTCAGGTAGAGGCACAGAAGCATTGTTCAAAGGCAGCCAGGCTGTTTATCTGGGTAATAATGCAAGCATATTCATTGATGCTTGGCTACTATTTGCCAAAACCAAAAAGGGAGGATGTTTATTATGAAAATATGGGGGAATGCCCGCTGCTTTACAGTTGTACCTAAGCATTTCTCACCTCCTTTATGGTGTATTTCGTAAGAACCTGGCCAAGAGACAGAGAACGATGCTTCATTCCTTACCACTGTTGAAGTTAGCTTCATCTGGCACTGCACCAGCTGTGAGGAAAGAGACCGGCAAAGAGCTTGTAGTAGGGGTCTTTTCTATGCTTGGACAGGTTGTGCCTGTAAGTTCGAAATCAGGTGGTGATTGTTAGGAATCGTACGTAATTTTGCATGAGTGGGATTAAAAAAGAGAGAGGCAGCAAAATCAGACTAAAATGGTCCCTCTATAGCTTGGCCCAGCATGACCTGCACATCACTAAGCAAATCTCTTATCACATAATATCTTCATACCTCTTTGACCCCAGTCCTGATCAAGCTACATGCAACTCCAGCCACCCTGAAGCTATCTTGGTCACTCCTTACCCTACTAACCCAAATAGATCGCTTACTTGCCCCTCACATCAGGCACTCCACAATATGAGAGGAAGGTAAGGAGCAGCACTCCAGAAAGGTAAGTGATGTGAGGAGCGCTTTCACTGCCTACACAGTTTTTCTTTTCTTACTTAATAGAAGTCACATACTGTGAAGACACAAGGCCTGGTTCCCATCTAGAAGCCCCGCAGCAACAACACGGTAAACCATGCAAACAATTTCAAGGTGCCGAGACCACTCTCCACACAATCCTCCTGAGTGTGGGTGGGAATATCTAACTGCCAATACCCTGGATCATTTTTAAGACTAGGGATTGACCCACAAAGGTTTACCTTAATGCACGCTCAAGGGCGTAGACCTTTCTTTCTTTCTTTCTTACCACACTTGCACGAAATCTCCATGCCCATTCTGTGCAAAACGTGCACAGACTTACCTCAACCAGACGTGCCATTGAAAGAAAAGGAAAGGAAGAAAAGTCTACGCTAGCCCAAAGGCCATGTGCATTTAGGAAAACGTCAATGGCATTAGGATGCCATTGATACTAAAAACGCTCATCATGATTCTCTTGCCCTGGGGCCACATGCTGCCAGAAACCCAACAGACCCACACCAGCTTCCCTCCTACCCTCTGGTGAGGAAGACTCACGACTCTTTGAGCCATTGTGTCTCCTTTTCCTTAATTGACGTAGAGAGTATACTCGCTGCCTAGGTGGTCTTCTCTAGGAAGGTGGGAGGTGGGAGATGGTCTTGTACTTGGCCACGTCCAGGCGGCGAGGGATCACGGGTTTGTGCCCTTGTGGCAGTGGGAGTCTTGCTCCTTTCCTTAAAGCAATGCTTGAGGTGCTTACCGCTTGCATAGCTTTTGGAAAGCAGGAGAATGAGAGTCCGTGCGTCCAGGAGCATGACGGACAACCCTCCCGATCCTCATTAGCTTTGTTTCTGGCTTTCTCCTAGGCTAGCTGTGTCTAGTTTAGGCTCGAGGGCCCTTTGGTGAGACCCTTGCTAGCTTACTAGCTACGGAATCTTTCTTTATTGCACGTGGCCTTCTGGCTACTAGCCAGAGTGACTAGTAGTGTACACTTTTCTTTTCTGTTCTTTTCTTTAATTGATGCAGGGAGTATCCTCGCTGCATAGGTGGTCTTTTTTTGTTTTCTTTTCTTGGCAGCTTCCATGCTTTCTTTAAAATAGAAAGGCACAATGCTGCAGATCAAGGCAATGTGACACCTCGACATATGAGAAGAAAGCAACGTGGGATTTTACAGCCATGCTCATGCCTAGGAGCTGGCACTACATGATTCTACAAAGTTATTGCCACACCAATTTGTGTTTATCCTGCGTACAGCATTCTTGGGGATTGTGGTTTGGGATGGTTGTGTGCACCAAACAATCAATCATTTTTGGGGGCTGTGATAACTTACGGGTTAGCGTGAAATACTTGACTTGTGAAACCTCAAGAGGCTATGACAGGCAAGAAGGCCTCAAGCCCTGGAGGGATATCATCAGAACAGATTATTTTAAATGCCCTTATCCAAATCCTGAAGAGCAGCAGCAGCAGCATAGAAAGCAAGCAGCAAAAAGACTGTGCAGCAACATGCAACTGCAAAACTTTCGAAGATCTCATTACAGGCCGCATGCAGGACCTGTTGTTCTGGAGCCGGGTGCTTCCAGTAACCCTCCAGACACTGGAGGGGACTCACGGCTCTTCTGAGCCAATGTGTCTCCTTTTCCTTAATTGATGCAGGGAGAGTTTCTCTGCCTACGTAGTTTTTCTTTTCCTTTTCTTTCTCCAGACCCTTATTTGCATTTTCTTTTCTAGCTTCATGGTGGAGGGGATTCACGGCTCTTCAGAGCCAATGTTGATCCTTTTTCTTAATTGGTGTAGGGAGAGTTTCCTCTGCCTATGTAGTTTCTCTTTTCTTTTCTGTTCTGTTGGCTGTGTGCAGCTGCGCTCAATGCAACCCTTTTATACAGCATCCCTTCTTCTCAACTTTCCTCAAGGTGCAACAAAGCACGGGCCTTTTTTTGGGCAATTTGAACGGGCCTTACTTCAAAGCTTACATGGCTGCCAGCCTCTGTAAGGGAAAGAGAAAAACACTACGTGGGCTTATGAACTCAATAGCACCAGATGCGCTCTTGAGGAGACTTCTTGCGACTCTCATCACCAAGATCAGGCACGGGCTACTGCTAGTAACCCTCCTGATTGCCATTGGTTTTCCTTTTTCTTGGTGGAGGGGATACATGGTGCCTGGCCCTACGTATCCTCTTTTCCTTAATCGATGTTGGGAGTGCTTTCGCTGCCTGCGTAGTTTTTCTTTTTTTTGTGAGCAGTGGAAAACAATCCCCACACCAATAAAAACAAATAGTAAACCTATGCCTTTGTAAGTGAATCACAATCACATGCATGTGCATGAACAGGTGGAAAAAATTGAGGGCAGAAAGAGGTACCGAGGCATTTGCACCTCTGGGAATTGTCTTGTGGGATTTTTTTGCAGGACAAAAAAAATCCTAAAAGGATTTCAGGATTGGATCAGGATTGTGGAACACAACTTTTTTTCCAGGGGTGCGAGATGATCTACCATGGTATAATATATTTAGATTTTGCAACCAAAGATCAGGGACAAATGTGTCAAGCTTAGAGTTAGACTTTTGTCCAGTGGGTAGCACCAGTATACAGGAAAGGAGACTGCTCAACACCTGTAAACTGTGATAAATTTTACAAATTGGCTGCTGCGCCACTGGGCTGTTGTGTTGCACTTGGGACAAGCTCTGTTACAAAACGCACCTAGGGGGCGGTTCCATGGCTCCAAGTCCAGGTGCGGGGGCACCTGCACAAAAATATGCAAGGCACAGCTCTTGTTGCAGTGTGACGTTTCAACCCATGCCCGCAGGCATAATAGAGCTCCTGTATCCTTTGCATCATGCAGGTCCCATACTTGATTGCACCGCTTGCCTGGATATTACCAGAGCTGGACAACTCATAAACAGGTGTTTTTAACATGCTGATTGCATTTGGTGGCCCCAACTATTAAGTTAGGATTCAAAATGCCTGCTTTCAAGCTTTCTCTCAGAATTGGAGCATCACTGTTTAAGGTTTGAACCACCCTGCCTAATTAGCCGCGGTGTGAAGCCTACATTTTGACTGCCGGATCTCCATTCCTGACCGCCCACAGCACCAAAATATGTGATTTCTGATAACTAGGTGTCCTTACACCAAACGAATGTCATTGCAAAAAGAATGGAGTGAAAAGACCCAGTGGTTAGTGAGATACAAAAATTCAGCCATTTCCCTTAAAAAGGAATTCCAGCACAAAGGGTGCCAAAAAGGTTAATTTTTGACTTCCTCCTTTACTTTTTTTGAATATGCAGGATGCTAGCATAGTATATGGAGGTCACAAACACAAAAAAGTGTAAGTGAAAAATGGTCCTGAGGTGGAGCTGTGGGGCCATTTTGGGTGATCTGAGGCCAAGAGAGTGATCTGGGGTCCTCCGATTTTCATCAAGTTTTGGTGAACATGACATTTTATGGAATGATAATGATTGGCATGGTTAGATTTGATAAAAAGGACCAGGAAAGAGCATGTCCAGTGACATGGGGGAGTTGTCCAGCTCTGGACCGTCCAAGAGTGACTCTTACAAAAAAAACGTGTTCTGCATGACAGTGCAAAGCATCTTTACCTGCACTACCTATTTGCATCTTGTTCGTTTCACACTTGGAAACCTTGTGCATTTGCTGAAAAAGGTATGTATCGGCGTATTTTTGTCACTGTATGTGATCATGGACGCCAGCAGCTGTGTTATCTTATTCTGCTTTAACGTATCATCTGAGCATACGGCAGAAGATCCTGGGATCCTATGTTGAGCTTGATTCACATGAGCAACAAGGGGAAAGTATATTTCCTGCAGCAACAAGGAAACGCCTGCTTCTCAGAGTCACATGTCCTACTCACATGAGTGATGCCACAAGCCAGCTGCACCAGGGTGGCAATGCCACAGTAGTACACAACGATCACAAGGAGGCCAATGAGTAGGGCCCTCCGAATTCCCATGCTGGCGGCGGCCCGGTATGCCTGCAAAGTGAAAATGTATTACTGTTTGTGTGTATGCATACAGTGGCAATAACGCAACAGCAGCAGAGTCATGGATAGATCGATCCTCCACCTCAGTGTACTGTAACTCACTTTTCACACAGACGTGAGGGGCGGACTCAACATGAAAGCAGCCAGTTCAAGTTTCCTCTTTTTAAATGCGTGAGGAAACCAGCAACCCATTTCCTTTGTCTCGAGTTGCTTTCCAGATCTCTGCTGCAGCTTCTGGATCCTCATTTTGCACCACAAGTAATGCAGTTTTCAAATTATGGGCACTGTTTCAGCCAAACTTCAGGTGCTTGCTGGTTTTCTCCCGTACGCACACTCACCCCTGCCAAGATTGCGGTGTGCATGGAAATGTGCGTGAGGGTGAACACCACAAAGTTGAGGGTGCTGCTGTATGACCCACACAGTCCCGGCCATGCTGCACAGGAAAGAAGGAGCATGGCAATGAGGGTGCCCCCGCCTCCAATCTCACATGCCACCTGCTCAAACAAGTAATGGAAGCAACTCGTGTGTGTGTGTATCAATATTCTGTAACTTAATCTAGGTGCCAACAAAATGCAAACTGTGGCGCACCTCTCGCTTCATGTACTGGTGATGATGAGTAAGCGTGAGCCTGCGTACAAGGCGCCGCTTCTCCATCAAGGCCCTGATGTTGGCCTCCACCTGCGTTCCTTATGCCGTTTTTGGATCAAATGAGGACACTGAGACGTCTTAAAGAAGCACTGAATACCTGACTGACTACTTTCTAAAAAGCTTAACATGCATGCGTCAAAGTAAATTGGAGCTCCTCTGTACCTGCAGCGCCAGATCTGCTCGCGACGTGAGCAAATCCCTAAATATGGTTTGGAGGCGCCTGCATGCAAAACCAAGCTGTACTGGTTGCAGGGTCGTGGTGCAGGTGGGTGATGGATGAAGATATGATTTTATAAATGCATTCTGAAAGAACTACGCAGTCAATTATCTCCCTACATCATTCAAGAAGGAGACACTTTGGCAAGAAGAGCCGTGGTCCCCCCCACCAAAAAACAAGAAGGAATATTAATGCGGATCTGGCACTTGGCTCCAGGGCATGTAATGTGTCAAGACACATTTTCTACTTGCACATAGCAAGTGGAACCAATGAATGGCGACACTTATCCACAGCCTTATGCCGTTCCTCCTTACCTGCTGGCGCATGCTGCCTTTGCACAATCTCTCAACCCGGGTAAGGATGCCTCTGCCCCAAAGCTGCTGCTGACAGTGCGCGAGGGCGATGGGGCAGGGGCAGGGGGAGGTGGCAGGGGCAGGGGCGAAACGCGGCTTGTTGGCCGCCGGCGAACATTTGGGCCTCCTGGCGCAAGTTGATGGCTATGGGGCAGCGGGGAGCTGGTCTCTAGAACACTAGAGTAGATCTTCAAGATGAGTTCTGTGGGGAGATCAAGCAGCTGGGAAGCTGCCCCCACATGTTGGACGGACTTAAGAGCATTAGAGTGCTGACAGACTGCCGCGGAGCTGAATGGCTTGGTATTGCTGGTTGTAGCAGTGCTGCTGCTACAGTGCTCATGCGTGCTGTAGGCCCCTTCATTGACATTAATGAATGCCTCGAGCGCGTTCTCAGCTTTCTTCATAGCTTCATAAATTTGGAATTGCATCACTCACATAAATTGAAAAATTGCGTCCCGTTGATGACATGGCAGAAACAATTTCTCAGACGATGTCAAAAAAATTCCAAGGACACGGCAGCTTGTTGGTAATTTAAAAAACATGGAAGCATGGCTTCCAATCCGTTCGAGGTTTGTAGCGTGCTGCCTTCCTTCTCTGCCTTGCCTTGGAAAGACCTTTCCAAAGGCCGCTGGTCTCCTCACCCAAGCTACCTGCACCTCATTCCACAGGGCTTTTCATTTTCTCAGAATGCAGCTACCGCTGGTGCAGCTACTGCTGGTGTGAAGCCACGAGCAAAGAGCCCCTCACATTCTGGCACACCCCACAAAGGACACAGAGCCTCTTCTCCCACAGCAGACAGCTCTGAGTCTATACCAGTTGTATCACCTCAAAAGAGGAGACGGGGTAACCCCGAGCCCTCTCTGTGCAGCAGGTCAGCAAAAGGCAAAGGAGATCAAGGGTTAGCGCAGTGCCTGGCCCGTGAAAACCAGCTCAAGCAGAGACTTGGAGGCGGACTGGGGGAGAAGCTTGGTGGTGCGTGGCCGCATGATGGTCATACTTGTTTGACGTGTTAACTTATGTATGTGTGCGTGCGTGCGTGCGTGCGTGCGTGTGTGTGTGTGTGTGTGTGTGTGTGTGTGTGTGTGTGTGTGTGTGGTGTGTGGTGTGTGTGTGTGTATGTGTGTGCGCGTGTGCGTGTGCGTGTGCGTGTGTGTGAGTGCTCAGCAAGTTGCACTTGTATATGGAGTGTACTGCACATCTGTAATTTGTCATTTAGTCAGCAATCAGCAAGTTGAGCAAAAAGAGGCCTTTCACTGAGAGCTTCAGATGAATGAAGGGCCTCATTTCCGGCGAAAGCATTCACACTTCCTAAACAACGAACCCACTGCTGCTGGTCTTCTGCCCACATGGATGCAGGGGGTTCTTTCCCATTACGCTTGATAATAGTTGGGCACAACCCTTCTGAGGTGATTTTGAGGTCAAGTGCTGAATGACTCTTCTCCGAGCACGTCCTGCTTGCTCAGATGTAGAAGTTGGGCTTGCATGTATGGTTTCGCTAAAATCCGCGCGCGTGCGTGCATGTGTGTGTGTGCGCGCGTCCATTCCAGTGGCAGATGCTCTCAGACATGCGCTGATGCGTGAGTATTGGGCAGGAAGCTTGATAGTGCCAATATTTCAGCTTGTATTCTTACACAAAGGCGATGGATATTCGTAAACAGGTGTCAAGGCATCAGGCTGTAGACCAAAACTGTTGCTAGCTCACACAGGCTTTGATTGCCAGTATTGATTCAGTTGCTCAGTCCTCATCCGCACTTTTACATAACAGAAGCCTGCTTTATCTTCGCTGGGTCCTTTTCTGACGCATACCGTAAACCTTCTTTATCCTCACTTGCTCTTTTTGCTGGTGCATAATCCTTGCCTCACCATACCTTAAAGCTTGCCATGTGCCCATCTCTTCCCCTTCATTTGCTGCACTCATGCAGTCAACGGAAGGATTTGCATTTTGTTTTCTATCTTAAGAAACAAAAGAATAAATCTGTAGATTATGCAACACTTCTTTTCTATGTTTGGTGGGACTCATGGTGGAGGTGCTGGCTGTTGGGTCTTCCCTCATGCATGCTGGTTGATCTCCAAGTGCAGACTTTTACATTGGCTTTTCCTACAAACTTCCTCACCCTGTAGCATATGCTCCATGCATGGCCTGCCCATACAAGAGCATGCTACAATCTCAAAATTCAAACCTGTTTTTTTGTTTACAATCCACAATTTGAATTACAGGCTACCTGGGCAGCCTCACATGTTTATGCGCACAAAAGCAACCACATGTGGCGATTACTCAAACAAACAGGCAAGCAGGCACCCTGCCCAAAAGTGCAGGCTGCAAGTAGCAGTCACTAGGCTAGTTGCGCAAGCGCTTCCTTTACGATTTGTAAGAGATTGAAGTTTGGTCGCATGCACACAATGCAGGACCACTGTGATGTTGCACACACAGGAGATGTGTCAGCGTTCAGACCCACATGAAGTAGGTGCACTCCAGTTGTAATGTTATAGAGCAGGCAATTGGTATGCTTGGAACCAAAGATTCCTTGTCACATTAATTTGGCAATTGAAACTGCTTGTCATGCCTGCTC
This sequence comes from Dunaliella primolecta, assembly GCA_914767535.2. Classification (NCBI taxonomy): domain Eukaryota; kingdom Viridiplantae; phylum Chlorophyta; class Chlorophyceae; order Chlamydomonadales; family Dunaliellaceae; genus Dunaliella; species Dunaliella primolecta. The sequence goes on along the minus strand of OU611758.1, from coordinate 1,200,881 downwards.
GCATATATATATGTATAGGGAGGGATTGCAAAGTAAAAATCCCTCGTACTCCAAGAAAGACCATGCTCACTTGGTCAGGTAGCACGCCTTGACCTCATGGATTCTCCTGCTCCGGATTCACCGCCTCTGCATGGAAAAAGTTGAAGGCAGTGAAGAAAACAGAATGGATGCAATGTTGCTGCTCCAGGCATCGCTCCTCCAGAAACCACTGGCCCAGAGGCAGATGACACCATGCCACACAGTGTGGGCGTGGTGAGTGCGGTATTGACAACATCATGCCTTGCAATGTGGGTGGTTGAGTATGGGGATGGAACATGTGGGAGTGTTGACACTGCCACGCACTGTGGGAGGGGTGAGCGTGGGAGTGACGGCACTGCCGTGCAGCGTGAGAGTGGAAAGTAAGGGAGCAATGAGTGTGGGATGATGAGCATGGAGTGATTAATGTAGACTAGTAAGGGTAAGGATGTGTCTGTTGGAATATTGTGGTTGGTGTAATTGATGGGGGGGCATAGAGCGCCGTGGGAGATTGAAGCTTCATGGATAACACATTGTTTCTTACTTCCCTAAGGCAGGACCTCGAAAGAAAGAAGGGGTCAAAAAAGGCATTGTTCAATGGCTCTTGGAGGGCTGCATTGGATTTGAATCCATAGGTTTTGCTGGACGTCATCATCTGCACAAAACAGTTTGGAAGCCTCCACACCAAGGCATTTGAACCCAGAGAAGTGTTCGTGCTCAGCATCCTGCAAAAGAGGCATGCTAGGACAGATATGCTTTGTACTTTTCCATGCCGGCAGAACGTGCGAACACACACATGTGTATGTGTGTGTGTGTGAGAGAGAGAGGGAGTTTTATGCCGCTCGTCGCCATCTTTCTTGCAGGGCTTCACAGATGTGGGCACTGGCCATCCTGGCACCAAGAGCTCTGACTTTCCCACCCAAGTATTTCTTCGATGGAGAGAGGTGAGCTCTAGTTCATCTTGTTTCTAACCTACTCATGTTGTACCTGCTCTTATGATAGAAAACAGCATGGTGGGTTTCAGTAGTAGCTGGTAGAAAATGCGTGAGCTTGTTACCTACTGGATGTTTCCTGCCTTGAGGCTCCAGAGGCACTGGCAAGGATGTAGGTGTATTGCCCTCCTCTTGCTGATAACTCAATTATGTATCATGCAAGTCATTAAAACTGTGAACAAGCCCATACGCGCACGTATACACAGGACTTCTATGAGCGTATGCGAGCCCACATGCGTGCTGCCTCAGAAAGCATAGGTGGGTTCAGGGGCACATGGAGGTAGGCAAGAAGTTTGCGCTAGCCATAAGCTGTTGGTTGCTGTCCAGCACCAGGGTTATGTACAAAGCTGTTATAGCAGATTTTACAGTGCCTTTTTTGTAGTAGTTTTTCAGGAAGGCAGTTCCTGAAATTTGCTGCATGGCATCTGAAGGTGATCAATAAAACAATTGATTTGCAAGCCATGTGTCAAGGACTGTTAGATAAGTGCAAATTACTCACAACATGCACAGCATAAACCAAAGCACAAGGATGACCATTGCAAAATTCAAAATTTCTTTTGAGCACATGTTTGACCTTAAGCATGAGCATGACGTGGCTTTCATTCCCCCCCAAAATTCTTTGGGGTAAAGACACATTTAAAAAAGGATGAAATACATATATTAGAAATGCATATATTAGAAATTCTGCACACCCTGGGTAGCTGGCTTATGCTGTAGCAGCTGTTGTGCTGGGATCGAGCATCGAGCATGGAGCTCAGCCACCGTCATGTTACGGAACCCTGGTCAAGCGCGAGGAGGGCGACAACAAGGAGGAGGTCCCCGGATCAAATCCTTGTGACCGGGGTGGAGATAGAGATACCCTCTATCGGTGGGAGCCAGTGGGAGGCTCTTTCCTTAATGCACGCGGCAAGCGTAGATCTTTCTTATCTTTCTTTCTTTCTTTGCTGGGACTGCTGGAACTGCACAAAGTGCTGGGTCCCAGGCAGGCTACGGTGGTGCAAGGAGTGGAGAGAGGTGAAGGCGATCTCCTTCAACCTGAGCCTTGTCTCCTCACTCTTTCAATATCATGAATCTTAAATCAATGGCAGGTGTGGCCGCCAACACCCTTTTGCTGCATAAATTCAGTACCTGCAGATGGGCGGAAAATTTTGGCGAGGCGTTGCACAATGCAAATCCTGATGGGCATGGAGTAAAAAACAAATACGCAGGCAGAGAAAAGGGCATCTTGTTGAGTCAATTTTGGAAGCAGTGTTTTGGAATTGCAAGAGGAGCATGTTATGAGGCCAAAATTGACGCATTCAGTGGCTGCACTGCGGCCTCGTCTCCACAAAGTTGCACGCATGTTCTCTGGTGTGTGGGCCACTTACTGTTGACATTTTATGATAGCATGCAGTAAGTACCTTTCCAAACGGTCGGCGCAGTTGGCATGCGTGCCATGCAGTTCCTACCGCTGTCTGACCTCTTTTGTTTCCTCTCCCGCTTTGCTTGAATTCAGGTTGTTCCTGTGGCTCCTGTGGGGCGCCTGCCCTGGTTGCTTTTTCAGGGAAGCGGCATTACATGGAGCTACTTAATGCTGGCAGGTATGCACGGGCCCCTGGTCATAGCTCCCAGACCCAAATTGCCATGATAGCATTATTCTTGGCTCTAACAATGCTTCCATTCGCAATGAGCCCTGAGGAGCTACAACAGTGCAGTATGTACTAAATGTGATACTGCACCTAATGCATGCTTTATAAATGCCCTCATTCTGCACGAATCATGAGTGATCATGCTATCTTGCTTTCGCTCCAAAGATGTCAGATTGAGAGGTGCAGCTGTCTGCTTCTCGTCTATCTCATAAGATAAAAATGATTAAGCCTGCAAATAAGATGCCTACTTTGCAGGCGTGGAAAGTCCAAGATTCCCAAGGTAGAGATTGGCGTACAGCCAGCAAACCTCCTACCTCCAGGCTGGCCCTTTCCAGCATCTACCCAGGTACGCACATGTGTGTGTGTGTGTGTCAAATAACCAGGTAATGCAGCATATGCCAGATGAGAAAGCGGAGTACTTTTGATTTCCCAGCTCGCGCATGTGTACGGTAGTCGCATGGAAAATTAAAATCAAAAACTTGCAGGGCCCCTTTTAATTGCCTTTGCAATTGCATCTTGCTCCAAAAAAGTGTCCAATCTGCATACTGCCTCCAATGTTGCATTTGCTTTGGAATTTTATTGGCATGTGTGTCCAATCTGTGCACGCAGGTGATTGTGTGCTGTAGCACAAGTGGCGCGAGTCCAATGACAGCTGCTGAGAGGCTGGCACCCTACCAGGATCTAGCAAGCAAGCTTGCAGGTGTTCCATGGCCAAGGGCTGACCTGCCTCGATGCAAGGTAAAGGAGGCTGCAGGGTAAAGGAAGCTTGCAGGTGTTCCAAGGGCTGACCTGCCTTAATGAAAGGCAAAAGAGGATGGCTCCCGCAACAAGGACTCCAGTGTAGAGGTGGAAGCCAAGGCAAGCAGCAAAAGACAAGGCAGATGTACTTGATTCATTCCGCTCTCTCCATTCCAGCATATGTACTAAATTCATTCCGCTCTCTCCATTCCAGCATAGGATATGGATGTGACAAGAAAATGTGATTTTGAAGATTTTATTGCTCGAGCCATGGCAAGCAGCAAAAGGAGAAGGGAACTTTTTTGTAAGTGTTCTTCATTATGATTTTATGCATGCTCAGTGTTACCATACTACTTTTTGACTGTCCCGCAAAACAATGTTTTGGAGGGGTGCAGGATGACTGCAGGACAACCTGAAAATAATTATTTAAGGGGCTGTGGGGTTATGAAAATATGTTTTATGAGATAGTTGAGCGGTACGAGCAAGGAAGGCCCCTCAGGTCTCGTCAGCTGGATCTGCAGAGCTTCTTCAAGCCTCTCAACCCATTGAGAAGCAGCAAATGGAAAAGCAGAAGCAGGGAGGAAATCTTGCAGGAGGAGCTTGCGCAGCAGTGTGTAGAGGCAGCAGACATTGAGGAAGAGTAGAAGCGCACATCTGGGTGCTCCCGCAAGGCTGAGCAGCACCTGCACTCCATGGCCGGCAAGCCTATCAAGACCAATGAGCAGAGGAAGCGTGAGGCCATGAAGGTGAAGAAGAGGATGAGGAAGAGGATGAACAAGAGCAGCAAGTGCAGTTTATTTCACAGATATTGAGCTGTGTGAGGAATTCATTTTTGCCTGTATGAGCGTCTCGACTTTTTGCATGTTTAGCGGAGCCTTTTTGGTCCAAAGACTCAGAGATTATGAAATAAAGACCTGGAAATTTGACAGAGGCAGGCAAATTTGCCAAGCCCACCTGTACTGGCAGGTGCGGGATCGGTGTGGGATTGTGAAAATAATTACTTTTTGGGGGGTGCAGGATGATCACATCATAGCACAGTTTGTAATGAAGTGTAAACATGTTCAATCATTGCCACTCATGCTCATTGTAAGGTGAAAGAGTGGAGTAAACAGAACATTTAGTATTGTTGCTGATACCTTTTTGGCCGCAAACTGTTTGCAAAAACCCAGCAAAACCTGATGATGCAGATGTCCTGCCGCAGGATTCTCCCTGTGCATTCATGTATGAAGGCAAAATTTGTGTGATATGAACAACCGATAAAATTAGATGGCTGAGACGTAAACGTTGGGTATAGCATGATGCCGGAAGTACACCCCAGAACCATAGGAGGTGTCAACCCACTAATGTAGGATACTTCTTGGAAAAAGAAACTTGTCACAGCCTACGATTTGTTCCTTTTTTTGACGCAGGGATCGATACACTTCCTATGCAATCAACTTTTCTCCGCAAGTCCATCTCCCTCAAAACTGCAAGGGATTACAAGGGGCCTACAAGGTTTACAAGGATAAGGCCTACAGCTGGGTATCCCTGCAGATCAAGTAAGGGTGATACATGCAAACAAAGCTTAAAAAAATTCAGATCTTAACTTGGAAATTACCTTTCTGCTTGTTTGTCAAGCTTTTTTAAACTGTTCATGTGGCCAAAGAGGGATTTAAAATGAAGTCTATCTGCAAGGAAAAAAAGAAGGAGCTAGAAAAAAGGAGGTCCTCCCGACATGAAACCGAGGAAAAGAGAGAAGACACATTGGCTCATAAGAGCCGCCAGTACCCTCCACCATAAAAGCAGGGACAAGAAAGGCTCATGGGGACTTGAAGGGTTGCTAGAAGCACCCGGCTCCAGAACCTGGCTGTACATGCTTCACATGAGGAATAAAGTAAACTGATGATTAGGCATGAACATCGTGTTTATGTGACATCCTGGAACAAGCCCTCGCATTCGACACGCAAGTCCTAAAGCTCCTACCACCAAGCCATTAGCAAGCTTGCAGAATGTGAGTAGAACCCTTCCTTTTTATCTTGAAGCTTTTAGAATATGAGTACTTCACCTCTGCAAGTCCTTGTGCAGGTATATCGGATAGCATAAAGGAAAAGGGGCTCAACTGTAAACAATATCTCTTTTGGGACAGTAAATTCAAGATATGGAGTAAAATACAAGCACAGCATGTATCTTCACCGTTCAAAAAGCCTGGTGTGCTTGTTTGAAGTCAGCAGTTGGTGGCGGTTAGGATTTTTCCATTTTTGCATGGCAAAAGTCTTCAAGCTGATCGTACACTTAACAGTTATGACCTTTCCGTAATTTGGCCTACGCAGCTACACGTAGCAGTCAGGATTGGCAAGTTGCCAAGAATGTCATGCCAGCGTTGTGTAACGACCATTGAAAATCATCATGAATAGAATAGAATAGTGTGCTCGGAGCGCAGAGGGATGTCTTCTCTCCTCACAACACAGCCCAGCCTCCCGCGCAATGGGCACGCCTGGCTCTTTAGCAACACGGATATGTCGGACGTGCTGCTGGAATTCCAGGTTGACCCGGAGGAGGACGAAGGTGCGCTCTCGTCTTGAGAGTAGCTGCACCTACTCACGGTTGACGAGGGTGGGAGGCGCTAGAGCGCGGCACGTAGTTTCGTGCGTGCGTGTGTTACGAATAGAATACAATGGTGTCTTTGTGTGCACGGCGAGAGTGCTCGGGACCGTGGTGGCGGAGACAGGTCCACGTTCGCTGAAGTGGCACCTGGGTTTGATGGCGTGGCATGATGCCAGACGGGCAAGGGGGCAGGACGCAAGTGCTTCTGCAAAAGTACTCATGCATTGGGTCTCTGCTCAGAGAATGTGTGCCCGCACTCGTGACGTGTGACGATGTGTCAAGTGACAGGCCAACAGGCCTGATAGTTATCAGGGACCACCGTGTTTGCCTTGTTGGAAACAGAGGGTCACACTCCTCAGCTCCCCTTTCTCCCCTGCCCTTCACTCACCCATTGCCTGCCTGCACAAGCAATTGCTCGCAGACGGCAACCTGCAGAGCCCCAAATCCGTCCTCATCCCTGCGCATGCTGTTATCCTGGCCAGCTGCTCCGGTAAGCGAGCGGTAGGGAGGGGGGGCGTCAGCTAGTCGCAAGCTGCTCAGCAATGGTCTGTCTCTACCCAGCAGCCTTCACCCCTGGAGTGCATGCAAAGCTCAAGCCTGCCCCATCTGTTGTGCAGAACAGCTGTAAACAACTAGGCACATTAGCAGACACACACCTGCCTGCACCTGAATTAACACACCATTTGCTTAAGCTTGCACCCTAATGGACCCCCACCTGTTGCATTTGCAGAGTACTTCCGTGTGCGGCTCTTGAGGTGGGTAGGCCCCAAAGATGATTGTAGCACTCCCACCCTCTCTGGAGACTACGAGCCTGCCACCCAGCCTGAGAGCCCAAGCAGCAGCACCAGCACCAGCACTTTCAGCAACAAAGCAGTGGAAGTGAACACAAGTCAGAAGCGCCTGGTGGAGCGCGTGCACTCTAGTGAGCTCCTGGTGGGTACTTTTGTTTGCAACTTTACAATGGGTTTGTTTACTGAATTTCAACCTGGTGGTTTGGTTGTATTGCTGGGCTGCACCAACCAGTGGGCTCTAATTGAGCATTGAGCATAGGACAGGCTTACAGGCTTACAAGGTTTCCAAGGTTTACAAATATAAGGCTTTCAGTCAAGAAGTGCAACTGCTAGCCTGCTCATAAAAGGCAATTAATTCATGAACAGGCTTACAAAAACATCAATCAAAACGCATGACTGCTGGGCCAAGCACAACAGGCTAAGTAAAATAGCGAGTACAACAGGCCACAGTTCCTCAGGGCACAGCATGCTTTGCACCAACTGCTGTAAATCAGGAAGCGACCACACAAGCGTGCTTGCATGTGTGTGGAAGCCGCCATCTTGCTGCTGTGGGGGGAGACCTCTGTGCCTTGTGAATTGTTGTTATGCCAGGCTCACACGTGTTCACTACTTACATACTTGGAGAGCAAGGTGCATGAAGGTACAGTGGTTGAAAATGTCCATTCTTGGTATGATTAGCTAACAGCAAAGTCTTATGACATGAAACGCAGTGCAAGGTCATGCACAAGCCATGAAGTTGTGCAACCCCCCCTACCAGGAGTGAAAAGGATACGACTCCTTGTGCTGTTGGAATAGGCACGCAAAAGTGACCACACACACACACACACACACACACACACACACACACACACACACACACACAACCGCCGGCATGCTGCTCAGGCCGCCCAGGCAGTGCTCCACATGATGTACACGTCAGACTTGGAGCAATCCTCAAGGCAGAGGTTCTCCTCAGGTACTGGGTGGGGGGTGCAGCCGCCTGCCCCTGCAGACACCACAGCAGCAGCGTGCGCGGAGAGCGGGAAATCAGAGGCGCAGCTTGAAGCCAGCTACAGGGTGATGCTGTTGATACAGGTGTGTGTGTACGCGTCTGTGCAACTGTGCAGCTGTGCTTGCTTATGAGTGTGCATGCTTTAATGCAGGCGCATCAAAGATGTGTGCGGATGCTTTCCTACTGAGGAGCTGTGTTTTCAGATAAGCAACAGCTTGTGTCGGATTCGTGTGTATGCATATGTGTGTATGTGTGTGTTTGTTTGTGTGCAGTGTTGCTATTGATGGCGATGCATAATTGCTTTGGGTAGCGCTTTTCATACACTGAGGTGCCCGAGAGGGTGTCACTAGGCTGCGACACAAAATTTGGGGATCTCAGCACCTTTGTCGCTTGATAATCAAAATATGTTTTTTGGAAATAGACTATGGATGTAGGAATCAAAAGTTTTTTGGGAAACAAGCCCTGGATGCGGGGGAGGTGTGCTCGTAGCTTGCCCCAGGGCGAAGTCCAGCTTTTGAAAGAAATGAAGGACGATAGCTCTGGAGATGGGCATACTTAGCCTGGTCCTCCCCCAGAGCACCCCCCATCAGCAAGATGGGCATGTGAGAGCAGCACAAGCTACAGCAGCAGCAGCAGCAGCAGGAAGCACAAACAACCTGGCCCTCCTCCGGAGCAAGCCCGGCCATTGGCGCCAGCGGCAAACCAACACCGCCCTCTGGTGACTCGTGGTTTTCAGCATCCTGTGTCGCTCCATAAGTATGTTATAAATGAACTGTGATCGTGGCACTCTGCACACTTTATGAGGAGAAGGGCCCTCTTTCAGCCTGCCCCAGGACTGCCCCACCCGGAACAAGCTGCCCCGGAGCAGCCTGGCCCTTCTCCACAGCAAGCCCCATGAGCAGAGCGTGGCAGGTGGGAGCAGCAAAAGCACCATCAGGACGTACAAACAGCCTGGCCCTACCCCAGAGCAAGTCCAGCCGTTGGCCCCACTGCCCAGCCATTAGCACCAGCACAACGCCGTGCACCTGTTGCTGAGCCTGCATGTGGAAGACAGGGGAGAAGGAAGCAGCAGCAGCAGCAGCAGCAGCAGCAGCAATGAGGGAGGAAGGGAGGGAGGAAGAAAGGAGCAGCAGAAGCAGCAGTGAGGGAGGATTAGCAAAGCAGCCCCGGAAGCGCGAATCCATGACTCACGTGCCACTGTCAGAGGCGGGCAATGCTGGGGAGCAGGCCCCAGCAGGCCAGGCTGTGTGCATGTCATGCAGCTGGCCACACGCAAGGTGCAGCTGGTGAGGGCTCACAAACCAGATTCCTATGAGGTGCAGAAAGGCACCAAAAGGACCGCCAAGGCAATAGGGTGCAGAAAGGCACCAAAAGGATCGCTAAGGCAAGGCACCAAAAGGATCGCTAAGGCAAGGCACCAAAAGGATCGCTAAGACAAGGCACCAAAAGGACCGCTAAGGCAATAAGGTGCAGAAAGGCACCAAAAGGATCGCTAAAGCAAGGCACCAAAAGGACTGCTAAGGCAAGGCAACGTCAGCATCAGCAGTGGTCCCTGCTGGCCAGCACCCAGCCCATCCTTGCAGCGGCCAAGCAACCTTTAGTCGAATGAGGCATGTGGGAGGAACAGCAGCAGCAGCAGCAGCAGAATGTGGCACATGAGAGCAGCACAGCAGCATCAGGACGCGCCAGCAGTATCTGCATTGAGCTGCAAGCAGCTGGCATGCAAGCGGAGCGAATGCGTCAGCAACTTGCTCACTTTGCCATGGTCCTGCACCTCCGTTTTCTAAAGCAATGCCCCGGGAATCTTCTGTCCCCCATCAGTCATGACTGACAGGCCCTTGGGGCCTCCTCTCCACAAGGGTTCTTTGCCCAGGGAGCATGCGCAGCTTACAGGGCTATGGGGGAAGCACATCTTGCAGGCAGGCAGACAGCTGCAGAGATTACAAAATCCTTGTTTTATAGAAACGTGTCATTTATTGGTGGATATCAATGAAGTAAAATATGGGGGAAGCGCACCTTGCAGGCAGGCAGACGGCTGAAGCTTGGGCTAACTTGTCATGGACTAGAGGAAGAGAGTGCATGGCTAAATGTGATGCTCGTTGCTGAGGTGCAAGTGCCTGGCTCAATTGAGGAGGAGGGCTTGTTTAGCAAGCTGGTTTTCACCAATGATGAGCAGAGCAATCGCCTTGAAGCAAAGCATTTAAGTGTGTGCTTGCTCCTGGCTCTCAAAGGTCATTTCCAGCTTTACAGGTTTCCCTTGTTCCCTCAGCTGTGAAGACTGACTTGACATAGACACACACACATACACATACACACTGCTAAGGAGAACTAATATGCAGCCAAAATCGCAGCAACATTGTGTATGGGTGTGGGTGTGCGCGCTCGCGCGTGCGCGCTCTTGTGACAGAAATACATGTGTGTCCAATGGGCGCAAGGGTGGACGTGCCCAGGATTATCTCTGTCCTTGGGTATACCCCACATGACTGAGGAAAAGAAGGCCTCAGTCCGTTTACTTAGCCACCAGCGTCGTTAAGCGTACTGTACTGTCGTGTGCATTTTTGCAGATGGCCCTGATTTCGGACAGGTGGCGCGCTGACAGCTGCCTCTCTGAATGCCTGAAGGGCCTGCAGGTAAGCATGGGTTGGTGGCACAGATGTCAATCCCTTGTGCCATAAGTTGCGTGTTATTTGCTCTGTAATCGGTAGCCACACGGGAGCTGCCTCTCTGAATGCCTGAAGGGCTTGCAAGTGAGCAAGGGTGTGTGGTACAGATGTCGATTCCTGATGGGCTGAGGGTTCTGGGTTTGGAGTTAGCTTATCCTTATGAGCTGATTTTACTCCATGAGCGGAAGCAAGGCAGTGCCTCCGCTGAAGGCTGTGCCTGTTCGCTTTGGTGAGCAGAAAGAGGAGCGCCCAGCATCCAATTTGCAGTCGTTTTCCAGCTCCTTGGCACCAAGCTTGATTTGCGCTGATACATGATTTGCCTGTGGCATGGTGTGAGACTCGCCATGCACTTCACTCCTTTTGGCATTCTGAACACTCCGCAACTTATTCACTGGGTCTCATGTTACCTTGCGATACGCAATAAACAGCGGTATACACAATTTAGATTTAAGAGCAGGCGAACAATGCAGGCCCTTGACTTCACCAAGCTCCACCCAAATTAAAATGGACTGCATCCTCTGCTCTTGGACATTCAACCCCCCAAGGCACACACACACACACACACACACACACACACACACACACACACACACACACTCCCGCACACTGCAGGCCCTGGACTTCTCCAAGCTCACCGCCCAGGAGTTGGACTGCATCCTCTGCTCTTGGACATTCAACCCCCCAAGGCACACACACACACACACACACACACACACACACACACACACACACACACTCCCGCACACTGCAGGCCCTGGACTTCTCCAAGCTCACCGCCCAGGAGGTGGACTGCATTCTGAGCTCCGTGCCGTGTAACTTAGGCGCCTCCGTGGCGCAGGTGCAGCTGCAGCAATTCAGCCAAAAAGCGTACCACAAGATTGGCACAGTGGCCAAGCCTGCACGCGCAGGCAACGTGCGCAACGCATCCCCTGCTGTGCAGGTGTGTGTGGGATTTGGGTAAGGGTGTGCGCATTGGCAACGTGCACAATGCATCCCCTGCCGTGAAAGTGTGTGGGGCTCATGGACATTAGAAAAACAAAAGAAGACTGAGTGTGCCAGGTCCGACTGATTGCATTCAGGAAAGGCTCCTTAGCTAGCTAGTAAGCTAGGGCCTCACCACTGGGGAACCAAACCTCGGCACATTTGGTCGAGCACGTTTGTTTGCAATGATAATGTGTGGGCAACACATGTGCTCTACATAAAATAGGCAACATCAAATCAAAAGGGCAACACATGCAAGATACGCATTGGACTGCCGCACAATTGACTGCTGGACAAGCCCTCAGAGGCGCGATGCTTATAATTTCTCAATGCGTGAAGCAAATTGGACACGTCCCGTCTTTTCTTTTTTCTTTCTTCTTTTCTTGGTACCTGGGTTTCCCCTGCGATCAACACACGCTGGCTGTGTGGAAAGGAGCCAAAGAGAAGTGAGAGGAAGACAAGGAAAGAAATTACGAACACTCTTGGCAGCAGAGTCACTCCCTACATTTATGAATAAAAAGGGAATACCTGCAATTGAATGCAACTGAAATGTGTGCAAGGCAGATTTCTGGCGCTGCCCTGAACATGCATCAGTCCTTGCTCCCTCACTGTCCTTCTACAAACAGGCATTGCACAATTTATGTGTATAGCTCCTGTGCCTCAATGCTGCCCCTCTACAGATCCAGCACAAGCTCTCTCCTGTGCCGGCATAAAGATTCTTGTCATCTGCTGTTTTTGTAGCATACTTGTCTGCGCTTTTCCTCTCATGTGCTGGCTTATGGAAACAACCTTGATTTTTTGTGTTTTGCTTGTGCTCCTAACCAGCATCCTTTTCTTTCCAGGTACAGGCTGTGGCTCGCTGCGCCTTATAAACACCCCCGAATTCTCCTTTCCATGCGCAGGCTTCAGAAGACTCCTGTGGGCGGTGCCTGTTAAAACTCTCTTGCAATGTCCATGCTGTGATCTTGGATATGCGGCTGTGTTACCGCTTGACCAGAATTCTGCTGTCAATGCGCAGGCTTTAGAAGATTCCTGTGGGCGGCGCTTGGTACAACTCTTTGGCGACGTCCATGCCGTGATCTCGGATGTGCGGCTGCGTGACAGCTTCTGTGAATCCCTCTCGCTGCCGGCGGTGAAATTGTGGGCAGCAAGCGACCAGCTGACGGTGGACAGTGAGAACAGCGTGACGGTGCTGCTGACGTTCTGGGTGAGTGGACGTTGTAGGTAAATATAGCAACCAGCTGACAGTGGACAGTGAGAACTGCGTGGCAGTGTTGCTGACGTTCTGGGTGAGTGGACGTGGCGCTGTGGGCATAAAACAACGCGACACCACAGTCTCGTCGATCCTCCTGTTCAATGAGCCCTCAAAGTGAAGAAACAAACTGAGATGGTGCTGCTGGAGTGTTACACTCCTTCCAGGTATCCAGGCTTTTTTATTTGAGGCCCAGAGGCTCTGAATGCTCCAGCTCCAAAAGTCTTCGTGGCAATCTCACTGTTTTGTAGTTCTGACGTCCAATTCAAGTAGGCCCCCCAAAACTGCAGGTGCACTTCCACTGCAGATGCACTCCCATACTTGTTGGTGTCTCTCTCTTGTGCCTGAGATGTGGTTTCAAAGGCTTGACAGTCTCCTCTCTTGTGCCCGAGGTGTACAGCCTCAAAGGCTTGACAGTTTCCTCTCTTGTGCCCGAGATGTATGGCCTCAAAGGCTTTGCAGGCTTTTCTCTCTTATGCGTGAGGTGTACACACCCGACAGCTCGAGGCTCTTGTTTTCCTGTGCTCGAAGTGTACGGCCCCAACAGCTCAAGGCTCTTGTTTTCTTGTGCTCCAGGTGTAGAACCACATCAGCTCAAGGCTCTTGTTTTGTTGTGCTCCAGGTGTATGGCCCCAACGGCTCAACCTGCACCCCCCAAGACTTCAGTCAGCTACCTGGCCTGATACGGATCAAGCATTTGAGCACCAGCTTCCGGCTGGGTGTCTTGCCGCACATGCCTTGGTTCCAGGTAAGCACTGTGCGTGCATGCGTGCATGTTTGCGTGCTTTGTGTATGTGCTCAGTGTGTGCGTATGTGTGTTGTGTGCGTGTGAGCCTACATGAGAGCAGGATCTGAGATCTGAGGCCCAGCTTTGGTAAGAATAGGTTGAGTGCAAGCAAATGAGGGGAGCAGCAGGTCGCAACTTTAACTCGAACAAGGAGTACTGGTCATTGCAACATGGCCAAGGGCTTTTGACTAAAAGTGGCCTGGCCACATGGCTGCACAGGAACACAGGGACATGCGCAGTGCATGCCTTGCACGGTTGCTTGCACATGCAAGCGGGGCGAGGAGCGCTAGATCACAGCAACATGGCCGGGAGACTCATGGCCAAGACACTCATGATGTAAAACTGCCTGACCACATGGCCGCACAAGAATACATGGACATGCCTTGCATGGTTGCATGCACATGCAGGCGGGGCAAGGAGCGCAAATAGCAAGGCCAAGGACTTGCCATCTTTAACCAACCAAAAGTTCTCTGATTACATGGCTGCACTTGGGCACATCGAGATGGGTGCATGCCTTGCATGGTTGCATGCACATGCAGGCGGGGCGAGGAGCGCTAGATCACTACAACGTAGTTGGCGCGCTGATCGGCTCCCGCAAGGATGCGCGCTTAGAAGCTGAGCTCAACTCTGGACTCCCCCCTGTGTGGTGAGTTATTTGATGTGCGCAGGTTCTGGGCTGTAGGTGTGTGATGGATTGGGTCTTCATTCGCGCTTTCACTCTTGTCTGGCTGTGCTGTTTATCATCAGCATCATTTCAGCTGTATCAGATCAACGCATTCACGTCCATGAAGTTAAGGTTTGTGTGCTCCCTACAAATGTTTACCTTCAAGACACAGGTGTCATCCCATTGCATGATTGCTCAAGGACCTCCCTCTGATTCCCTCACACAATAGACACCCGGAAGATGGCCAGAACTTGCGAGCTAGCCTTCGTGCCTTGTTTGCTATTTAGAAGGCAGGCGCTTAAGGACCTTGTGCATGCCGACCTGATGGTTACCTTATGCATATTATTGCTCTTGCCCTTCTTGCCGCAGAGCAGCATTGTCACATGCACCTGTAAGTCGTAGAATCTACGTCATACTGCACCCGGGCTCTTGCTGCCAATGCACCTCTGTTCACAACTGTGGCACGCCTGGAAGGCCTTCCCTTGCCCTGTCTATGCTGCAGACACTCAGTACAACAAAATCGATCCCTGTTTTTACACGTACGTACCAAATGGCAGCAATCCCCGGCGTTTGCTCCTCGCAGGTGTGGGCCCCCACGCAAGCTGCTGCCGATGTCAATGCTGCAAAAGCGCAGCACCATGGAGTGGGCTGTGCCTGAGGCGCAGTTAGTGGAGCTCATCAACAATGCACACAAAACAGCGCAGGAGTCAGGCATCTCTTCAGCGCGGCCCATCCTGGAGGGCAGCCTCGCTTGCTCCGCAGTCAAGGGCCCTGCTGCAGGTGTGTGTGTTTGCAAGTGACCTTACCTCTTGCGTCCTCTGTGTCAGAGGATGCTGCCACTTTTCTCATTTCGCCCCTAAACTTATATGCCATCTTTCTGTGCCTCTGACGAGGCCTGAGTCAGTATGCTACGGCAGGCGCATCCTGCAGATTCACATACTGGCTTTGAGCTTGCTCTCTGTGCCTCCACATTCCTGAGTCAGGCAGGCCCGAGTTTTTATGTAACAGCAGGCGCAGCCTGCAAATGCACAAGCCAACTTAAGAGCTTGCTCTCTGTGCCTCCAAGGAGCGCAACGCTACCTACAAGGCTGACCTGACTTAGGGCTTGCTGTCTGTACCTGCAAACTCACATGTCAGGGGGGCCTGAGTCCTTAGGCAACAGCAGGCACAACATGCAAATTGAACTTGCTTTTGCTACCTGTGCCTCGGAATTCACGGCAGGCAAGCCAGGGTCCCAATTAGGCAGCAGCGAGCGTCCTGCAAACTCACATGCCAATTTAGGATTTGCTCTCTGGCCTCCACATTCACGTGCCAGGCAGACCTGAGATCATAGGAATAAGCAAGCACAGCCTTCAAACTCACATGCCAATTTAAGGTTTGCTTTCTGGCCTCCACATTCACGTGCCAGGCGAACCCGAGTCCTCAGGGAACAGCAGGCGCAGCCTGCAAATTCACATGCCAATTCAGAGCTCAATTCTCTGTGCCTCCACATTCACGTGCCAGGCGGACCCGAGTCCTTAGGCAACAGCAGGCGCAACCTGGCAGACGAGCACGTCAGCATCTTCAGCCACATGCACTATCGGTCTGGCGTGTGGTGGCTCCTGGAGCTGGCCATGGACTTAGAGAGCATGCAGCTGGGGGTGTACCTTCACCATGGCAGCCCCTTAGAAGCTGTGACGCATGTGGTCGTGGAGGTGGGTGCCATGCTATTGCGGCAAGCATTTTTTTTCTTGCATGCTATACTGAGCTTGAGGAGGGGGCCCCCACACAACTGGTTGTGGAAGTGTCAGCAGGCCATGCATGTCTAGCACTTGGGGTGCCTGGAAAGGTGAGGTGACTCCATTGGGGTCGCTGCTGCTGTTCTCGCTTCCTGCTGTTGCCACCCCCCCAAGGCACTGAGTCATGGGCATCCAAAGGCCTTCAAGCAAAGCACTGGGTCATTGGCATCCAAAGGCCTTCAAGCAAGGCACTGGGTCATTGGCATCCAAAGGCCTTCAAGCAAGGCACTGGGTCATGGGCATCCAAAGGCCTTCAAGCAAAGGCACTGGGTCATGGGCATCCAAAGGCCTTCAAGCAAAGCACTGAGTCATGGGCATCCAAAAGACTCAAAGCAAGGCACTGGGTCATGGGCATCCAAAGGCCTTCAAGCAAGGCACTGGGTCATTGGCATCCAAAGGCCTTCAAGCAAAGCACTGGTTCATGGGCATCCAAAGGCCTTCAAGCAAGGCACTGAGTCATGGGCATCCAAAGGCCTTCAAGCAAAGTACTGAGTCATGGGCATCCAAAAGCCTTCAAGCAAAGCACTGGGTCATTGGCATCCAAAGGCCTTCAAGCAAGGCACTGGGTCATTGGCATCTAAAGGCCTTCAAACAAAGCACTGAGTTGTGGGCATCCAAAGGCCTTCAAACAAAGCACTGAGTTGTGGGCATCCAAAGGCCTTCAAACAAAGCACTGAGTTGTGGGCATCCAAAGGCCTTCAAACAAAGCACTGAGTTGTGGGCATCCAAAGGCCTTCAAACAAAGCACTGAGTTGTGGGCATCCAAAGGCCTTCAAACAAAGCACTGAGTTGTGGGCATCCAAAGGCCTTCAAACAAAGCACTGAGTTGTGGGCATCCAAAGGCCTTCAAACAAAGCACTGAGTTGTGGGCATCCAAAAGACTTAAAGCAAAGCACTGAGTTGTGGGCATCCAAAGGCCTTCAAACAAAGCACTGAGTTGTGGGCATCCAAAGGCCTTCAAACAAAGCACTGAGTTGTGGGCATCCAAAGGCTTTCAAACAAAGCACTGAGTTGTGGGCATCCAAAAGACTTCAAACAAAGCACTGAGTTGTGGGCATCCAAAGGCCTTCAAACAAAGCACTGAGTTGTGGGCATCCAAAGGCCTTCAAACAAAGCACTGAGTTGTGGGCATCCAAAGGCCTTCAAACAAAGCACTGAGTTGTGGGCATCCAAAGGCCTTCAAACAAGGCACTGAGTTGTGGGCATCCAAAGGCCTTCAAACAAAGCACTGAGTTGTGGGCATCCTTTGGCCTTGTGCAAGCGGGCACAGCACCCTCAGGCCTTGGGCAAGCAGGAACAGCAGCATCCAGGCGGAAACTGCACCCTCAGGCTTTGGGCAAGCAGGAACAGCAGCATCCAGGCGGAAACCGCACCCTCAGGCTTTGGGCAAGCAGGAACGGCAGCATCCAGGCAGAAACTGCACCCTCAGGCTTTGGGCAAGCAGGAACAGCAGCATCCAGGCGGAAACTGCACCCTCAGGCTTTGGGCAGGCGGGAACAGCAGCATTCAGGCAGGAGCAACATCCTAAGGCCTTGGGCAAGCAGGGAACAGCTGCGGCCTTGGGCAAGCGGGAACAACTGTGGCCTTGGGCAAGCGAGAACAGCTGCGGCCTTGGGCAAGCAAGAACAACAGTGGCCTTGGGCAAGCAGGAAGAGGAAGGGCGCTCCGCGCCATGGCCCGGCTTTCAGTAGGCGTGGATGGACGGAACTTAGACTTTTATAACTTTAAGGGCAGGCAAGGCCAGGGTGTGCATTCCAAAAGCCCTGAAGTGTGCCAAACTGAATTCGGTTGGCTGTGGGGTACAATCGTGTCTTTCTTACTGGAAGCCGTGTATGGCCTTGGACAAGCGGGAACAGCACCAAGCCAGTGCCTGTTTAATCTTTGCCCTTCAAAATGCATCTGGAAAATCCAGAGGGTTTCTCCTTCAGTTCATGAGTTCTGTCCGTGAGTCCGCTCATACAACAGCAGCAACCGGTGGCAGCCGCCGCTGTGGTTGCCTTATGTACCAAACTGAATTCGGTTGGCTGTGGGGTACAATCGTGTCTTTCTTACTTGAAGCCGTGTATGGCCTTGGACAAGCGGGAACAGCACCGAGCCAGTGCCTGTTTAATCTTTGCCCTTCCTTATGTACATTGCATGGCCCGCGGGCTCCTCAATGTTAATTGCGTATGGCCTGCTGGCATCTCAAGGCTACATATGCGTGGCCTGCATGCTCCTTCGGAAAAACTAGGCTCCCCAACAGAACAAAAAGAGGCAGAGGCAGGCAGGCTTAGGTACATGAAGCCATGAGAAACTGCAGCCTGAGGGTAGGCGCTGCACTGACTGCAATTTTGGACCTGATGTAGCGGATGAAGTTTGTAGGCACTCTTGTCGCAGACATGCCCATGAACGCCATGGACACCACGGTGCGCAAGAGCTCTGCCGACAGCCTGCAAAGTAATTTGTTGCCAGGTTATTAACAAATATTCTGTACTGTGCAACAAAATCTGATGAATTGTTTGTGTACCTTAGAGGGTTGCAACCGCTTGTTTGCGAGATCAGTGAATCAAACCTACTTCCTATAGTGTGGTACTTCAGATCACACATGCTCCGCCATACTGCCCAGCATGGTGCTTTAGATCGCACGTGCTCCGCGATACTGCCCAGCATGGTGCTTCAGATTGCACGTGCTCCGCCATACTGCCCAGCATGGTGCTTCAGATCGCACGTGCTCCGCCATACTGCCCAGCATGGTGCTTCAGATCGCACGTGCTCCGCCATACTGCCCAGCATGGTGCTTCAGATCGCACGTGCTCCGCCATACTGCCCAGCATGGTGCTTCAGATCGCACGTGCTCCGTCATGCTGCCTAGCATGGTACTTCAGATTGCACATGCTCCGTCGTGTTGCCCAGCATGGTGCTTCAGGTTCAACATTCTCTGTCATATTGCCTGTATAGGGGATACGGGTTCCAAGGGCATGTGACCCCGCGAACAAGATTTGTGACAAGGGTTGGCCGCCTCCATGTATGTGTGCCATAAATCTCACATTTGTCTGCTGGAAAGCTGTAATTGCGGCATACTTGCATGGAGTGGCCAACCTGGTTTGATTCAAACATGATTAGAAGTGCTTAATAACATGTGCCCTGTTGTAGGTAAGGTGCTCGTTTGTGTGTGAGTTAGCTAGCAGCAAAGGCAATTTTATTCACAAATTTCCATGCTTTCACACGCGCACGCGCGCGTACACATACACACACATGCGCGCAAGTCTTCTTGTGATGCTGCCTTCATGTAGGTGAGCGGCTCTGTGGCGTGCAACCGTGCTGGTGGCAAGATCAGCCGCCAAATCCAGCGAGGCATCATCCGCAAGGGCGTGGGATACGGCTGGAACAACTTCTTTGGCTGTACTCAGGTGAAAATAACAAGGGATTACGTGGGATTGTTTGACTTTGCTCTTGTGGGCTAGAGGGGCAGAGTGCGCCTCCTGGGAATTCACCTCATTACAGGGGTGCTTATCACACTGCAACGACAGGATGCACCTCCAGTTTGTTTACCACGGCAACGGGTGAGGGAAGGGGGCCATGCAGCCACATCATCCGCGGCACACAGCCAACTTTGTTTGCTTACATACCATGTCCCTAATGCATGGCTGTACAAGCCTTGCTCGTGCATATAGTCCAGGACAAGACGCTTGGGCTTTGAAACACTTGTTTGTGCACAGACAGTATGTGAATATACACGCTTCCCTAACCGAACAGTACGTGTGTGCGCACCCTGGCCCACAGCTGCATGCTGCCCTGCACAACTCCGCTTGAACAGCCCTTATGTGCTTGCCACAGCATATGCACACTTCCCTGGCCCACAGCTGCTTACAGCACTTGTGCGCTGCCCACAGCCCTTGTGCACTTGCCTACAACCCTTGTGCGCTTGCATGGCCCTTGCATGCCTATACAGCCCTTGTGTGCTTCCCCACAGCTGCTCAAAAACAGGAAACGCAGGATACATTGCAGGGCTGTTGTCATTTGTGTACTTAAAACCGTCTTGCTGTAAGTACCCGCTCGCTTGTTTGCGCATGCGATGGCTGTCTTGCTTGACATCAGCCGTGCCCAAACACGAAACACCCACAAGCAATCTTGGTGCGTGCACAAGCAAACAGTACCTTTTGCCACCCCATTCCCCCCCACACACACTCGCGTGCGTACACGCTGCTGCTGCTGCTGCTGCACAGATGCATGTTTATGCCTGTGTCTGTCCGTGAAGCCCATTCCATTGTTTTCAGACATGTGCATCCATATGAGCATGCATGCACTCAAAGCTTCTCTGTATCGTTCCAATTTTAACATATGTCCCGAAGGACACTCAAAGCTTCCTGCCCAACAAACGTACAGGGTGTTACTGGTTGGATTTCTTGCGCCTGCCAACATGTGACAGAGTGGGTTTCTTGCGCCCAATGGTATGACCCAATGCTTTTTTTTGTGCCTGCCTCTGTGCTCGCAGCCGGTCCAAAGCATTGCAGACCTGCAGCGCTTTGTGATGCCCCCTGGAAACCTTATGCTCCAAGTCATCCTCACGCACGTGGAGTAACTACAGCTCTTCTTTGTGTGGACGTCTGGCTGTGTCAAATGTGTGGGTGCCTTTGTACGTTTGCTACATGCATGTCCTCGGGTAACCTCCTGCTCCCAGTAATCTTTAGCCACGTAGAGCAATGCCGGCTTCTTTGTATGAACCTCTGGCTGTGTCCATTGTGCAGGTTGCTTTGTACAGCAGCTACATGCAGCAAGTCAACCTCTTACATGTGAAGCATGAATATTGGAAGCCACTGGGCGTGTGAGGCCCCTATGCTTTCCTAGCATGGCATACGACATGCATTTTCAGTTTGCCTGCCTGTGGGGAATGGCTCCTGATGACGAGAGCCAAGCGAGGCCTTTTACACCCCTCTTGTCCTGTGCTTGTGTGTGTGTGTTAAGTAGTGAGCCTAAATTGGGTTATGCGTTTATGCATGCTAGCTGAGTGAGGGGGATACATGTACAGTGGCAAAAGCAGGGGTTGTTTACAACCTTATCACTGCTTTCAAAGGGTTCCAACATAGCAAACACTTTGGCAGTTTTCTGACAGAGGTCCCTCGGATATGAGGTCCCTCGGATATGCACAGCACCATGAGCAAGGGTGCGCATCAGGCCAGTTTTGAACTTGATTGGTTTGGCCTGCCTGTGTGGACCTTGCAGGAATAGTAGGGGCATGGAAACCAATCAGGAAAAGGGGGTCCCTAGATCTGGATCCAGGAGTGGAGCTAGGTGTATGTTTGGGGATGCAGGGAGATTAGCATTTTGGTCCATGCTCTAGACCTGGTGGCAAGAGTGGATCCGTGTTCCAGGCCTGTGTGCAATAAATGCGTGCTCTAGGCCTGTTGCTCCTTGCTCTAGGCCTGGTGGCTAGAGTGGATCCATTTGTGTGGCCATTTGAGTCGTCGTTAATGGATTACCCTGGGGAAAGGCGGGCAGCAGACATGGCTCCTGAGGGGTTAGCAATCGCTGTGCAATTGTTCGTATACACGCAAGCAGCCGAGAGCTGTTTTGCCAGGGCTGGGGCGTGAGAGGCTGCATGATAAAGGCTCATTGAAGAACATGCATGCTGCCTCATATTACTGCAGTAGCATTACACGAGGGGGTGCTGTTTGCCTTATGATTTGTGCCTCCAGAGAGCAACTCCGCTGGGTCAACATTTTGCTTTGCCTCTCAGGTTATGACTCGTTTTCAATGTGTCTGGCTTCATGGTCGACGTCTTTAAGTTGTATGGTTTACACCGATTGAATGGAAACAAAACACACGCTGCCATCCTTTCTGCTGCTCTGACTAGTCTTGACTGCCATGGGCATGGCCTGATGCTGAAGGGCTGAGAGGTGTAGACATAGAGAGACCTATAGCGTCGAGCGGGTGGCCTGAGGCACCCGAGGCACGGAAGTGCATATTGAGGCCTGATCAAGTTTCCTTTTTCATAGGAAGACCTAGCTTTGAGCAGCTGGCCTGAGGCACCCGAGGCAGAAGTGCGTGTGGATGCCTGACCAGACTTCCTTTTTCTCCCCTTTTCGTTTCCCTTATTTCCTCTAGTTAGTGGGGCCCACTTTTCATGTCGGCGCTGACTGTTGGGTCTTTCCACTAATGCATGCTGCTGTGTCTCCAGCATAGACATCTTTTTTGCCCAATTTGTGCCAGCCGCTGTGTGGGGCTGAGAGTGATTATGTGTGGATGTGAGCTGCATATCTTGTGAGCTACTATTGTTTTGCAGGGACAAGCTGAACCTTTTGAATGAGTGTTAGGAAGTGTGGAGATGGTGCCTCCACCGGGGGAGTGGGGTCTGCAAGCAGGGATTGTTGTTTGGGGAAAGCATGGCGTTATGCTTTAACAAGAGTGTCAGCGCATTAAGGCTCCCATTTCAGCAAACATGTCATGGGTGCTCCCATCTGTGCATGCATGGTGCAAAGGAATAGAAATTGTGGAGGTGTGTGACTGTATGCGCTTCAGTTCAGTTCTCGGTACAATGACCCCCTGCTGGCTTTGGCGTTGCGCCCTGAAAGGTTGGTTTCGAGAGCACACAGGTCACGGCAGAGGTGCGCGGAAAAAGTACGTGCTCTGACACGCATGTACTTTCCTCGGCAGCAGGTTGAAGCTTATGTGCACATTATCATTTTTTGAGGTCCATGGCCCGGAGCTTCTCCACAGATGCAGTGTTGATTCTCATGAACTCCTGGACAAAAAGCGCTGGGAGCAGCATCACATTAGTATATTGAATAAACAGTGCAAAGCTGTTGCATGAGCTTCCTTATATGTTTGAGAGTTTGAAGGTGCTGCTAATCCAGACTTTTCTAGTGTATCTACTGTTTATTTTGCGTATTATGGGCCATACCTTAGGTGGACAAACCATTTTCCTTGATCAGCGATTGTGAGTGAAATTCTATGTAATGACGCATCTTGATCCATTTGTCAGCAAGGCTGCTCACTCATTCATGTGAGCAGTCGACCTTAAAACTCAGCTGCATGCATGCTCTCCACAAAATTAACTAGTGTGTATTGATGGTCAGCATCAAGCTCACATGGCTCTGGAGCATGCAAAGGTACTGATTGCTTGTAATGTTGCAATGCTGGAGTTGAATGACAATGCCTTGGAGGCCAAATTGCAGCTTTCTGAAGATGAGGACACCTTGTGTTGACGAAATGGTCCAGTGCAGTGAGGGGGATTCGGAGAGGGGGACAGGATATAAAATGCTTTGTCTCAACCCAGTCCAGCTTGAAGGGAAGACATTCCACTTCAATTTGTCAATGGTTACAATGGTTACAATTGGGGGTGACCTTCAGCCAGGTCGTTTGGCTGATCGGCTTGTGGCTGGTCTCTGCCAGCCAAAAATAAATCCATAAGCTCAGACACAAAAAAGAAAAGCTCTGCGTTTCGCTGATGAAGGAACTGATAAACAAATTGAGAGCTCCAAGCATCAAGTGAGTCACTTGATGCAGCAAAAAAGGTGGCGTCTCAAGAATATCCTGGAAGTAAGGTTCAAAAAGCACTTGATACTTGCGGCGCAGAGAACAAACGTGTTCATCAGCACAGTTAAAAAGGACATGTGCTTCATCTTGAGCTTCAATGTGTCCATTAACTATCTTTTAGGATCAGCCTGGGGAACTTGGGCTCAAAAGGAGAGGAAAGGGTTACATAGCTGTACCTGCCTACGAGGGCAGCTTAGCTGAAGCATAAAAAGAGATGCCTGCAACCAAACCAGACCTAAGCTTGAAACTAAAAAGGAAAGCTTGAAGGTTATAATTGTTTTTGCGTTGCACCAAAAAAAAGATATATAGGAAGCGTAGAAGTTAAAATGGCTTGAATAAGCTTTCGCTCAAAAGGAGCCTTCTGCGGAAAGCAGATTTCAAACCATAATCTCCCAACTAGGCCCTACCCACATAGGACTAGGCTCTTCTAGCCTTAGAGAGCCTCTTCAGGGAACTGAGACACCTTATTTACCTATGGTTTTACATAGCTGTACCTGGCAACGTGAACAGCTCAGCTGAAGCAGAAAAGAAAAACTACGGAGGCAGAGGAAACTCTCCCTACAATGTAGGGCCTATATCAATTAAGGAAGAGGAGACACATTGGCTCAGAAGCGCCATGAGTCTCCTCCACCACAAAGCTATAAAGAAGAAAAAGCTAATGGGGATCTGGAGGGTCTGGAGCAGAAAAGGTGCCTGTAACTATTCTTTACCGAGGAACAAAATTAGTCTGGCCTGGAAAACAAGTGCACATCGCATAAAACCCAGTCACAGCATTTCATGCACGCTGACACGAATTAGGCCAAACTCCAGGACATCAGCCTGGTTCGTCAAGTCTCTTTAGAGATGTCATAACTTGGGGGGGCGGAGCCAAATTGATGCTGGAACTGTGTGCGGACAATTGAAGGATACACTGTATCTCTTTGCTAGAGAGCATGGTGGTGCCTGGAAACCTTCATGTATGCCAGCGCAAAAGACTCCTGCAGGCTGTCTATGGGGATTATCGTGAAATTTTTCCATTCGTATGAATGTGCCATTGGGCTCATGAGCTCAGTCTCGAGGTCATAAACTTCCATCCGAGTTTTAAATCATTTCCTATAACTGATCTACCTCCGAATCCAATCTCAAGAGACGATTAAATTCATTAGTTCTTAAAGGCCAATTACTCAGTACGGTGCATTGAAATCCGCTGTGTGCGTCTGAAGTTGGCTGGCACCGCCGTCCAACGATTTTTAAAAGGAGAGAAGTACACATTTCGCGAGCAAGATGGACCAGGTAAAATGCCTTTATGGCCTGTCCACTAGGATACTCAGAAGCGCAAAGGAGGGTTTAAAGAACAAGCTCCGTTTCCCTCCTCCTCTCCCTCACAGGATGTGCCCCGGCCCATCAGAATTCAGCAGCAGCAGCAGCAGCAGCAGCAGCAGCAGCAGCAAGAGAAGAGGCAGCACGACACAGCCGAGTCAGACACCTCAAGATCAGATCAGCAAAGGTACAGCGCGTTCGTGTGTTTGTGTGGCTTGACAAAGCGAGCGCTGCCATATGCATGCAGAGTTTAAGTAGTTTTGAGTGCATACTGAATGCCAGCGGCAGCTATTTCACACACACACACACACACACACACACACACACACACACACACACACACACACATACACACACACACACGCACACACACACACACACACACACACACACACACACACACACACACACACACACACACACACACACACACACACACAAACACACACACAAACACACATACACACACACTCTCTCTTTTTCTCTCAGGGCACCAGCTACTGGCTCCAAGGGCTCCCCGGATGGAAGCAAGCACGATGCACCAAAGCAGCAGCGCCTGGAAGGCGAGAGGGATGATCATGGTGTTGCGCGGGAACATCAGGAAGGGCACCAACAGCCATCATTGTTGGAGCAGCTAGGTAGGTCGTGGTGATTGAATGAGCAGGAGATGTCCTAATGTTTCAATAATCATTGTGTCAGAAGGTTACTGTCTTTCGATGCCTGGGCACGTCGAGCTCAGCATTTATGCAGCTTTGAATGTGATGGATGTTTTTTAGCATGGTTCTTGAAGCCTCAGATAATCATTTGGTGGAGGGATGCCACTGATGGAGGAAAAACTATGTAGGCAGTGGAACTTCAATTAAGGAACATCAGATGTATTGGCCCAAAGCGCCGTGGTTTCCGGATCCACCATTGTTGAAACCACTATTCCTCATGCACATATGTAGAAATGGTAAAAAGTCTATGCTGGACACCAACCAGCGTGGATTGATAAAGTTCTTGACAGCCAGTGCTGACACTGACAATGACTCCCACCAACAAAAGGCAAAATATGAGCGCTCCAAACTTGTATGGATCCGGCGGGTTCTTGGCCATCCGGAACAAATGGTACAAGTCAGAGGTCGCGCGTAAAAATCACCGCTCCACCATCCGTCTAACCATGCACCTCGCCCTCCTGCAAGCAGGCCATCCATCAGTCCCCCCTCCCAATCTTACATTGCTTGGTTTGCTAGGTGGATGGCATGTCTGATGTTGGCAAGTTTGGTCAAGCTCCTACTCGCATGGCAGCTGATTTTGGTTGCAAGTTTGAGGGCCTTTTCATAGGAATAGCCAAGCTTTCATATGGCACTGTTTGTATTTTAGTTGAAGATAGACCTAGCAGTACCTGCAAGAAAAAAAAAGAAAAGACTACGCCAGCCAAAAGGCCGCATGCATTAAGGAAAGGCTCCCTGACTAGCAAGCTAGAAAGGGTCTCACCAAAGGGCCCTCAAGCCTAAACTAGACTAGGCTAGCCTAGGAGAAAGCCAGAAACAAGAGCTAATGAGGATCCGGAGGGTTGGCTGCCATGCTCCTGAGCGCCCGGACTCTCCTTCTCCTCCTCTCCTCCTCCACGCGCCCAAAAAACCCTCCCCCAGAAGTCCCCTGGAAATGAAGTGCATTTCTGGTGTTAATAATAGCTGTTAATCTTTGGATAGCATGGCAACTCAGCTTGGATGCTATTGATTTAGCCTTCTGCCTGGTTAAACCTAAGTCGGTAAGAGGTTGAATGGTGTAGTCGTTATAAATAGTGCCTGCCACACCAACTAAGATGATGTGCAAGGTCACTTTGTTGTTCCTGTTTGGGTTTCTTGAGCTGCGGGTTTCGAGCCTTATTAAAGTATTGGCATGCTGGGTAGTTGCAGCTTCCAGAGTGGATAAAGGGTTGGTATCAGGGCAGAATTTTAATTCAACAAGATGAATGTCCCTGTCATGAGGAGGGATCTTAGTAGGATCAATGTGTGTGGGTCGACCTGGGATAGAACGCACAAAAATAGCATCAGGGCGGCTCTGGTGCCGAGCAGAGGAGTCAGTACCATTAGGAAAAACCCAGTCTGGAATGCCCCGTGGGATGTTTTCTAGGACTTGTATCCCCTGATCCAAGAGTCTCTCATTACGGCAGGCATCCATACCAATAAGGGATGAGCCGAACCTGCCTTTGTTAAGGGCTTTAACGCAGAAGCTAAGGCCAATGTGATGCCTATTGGTGTGCATTCCATTCATAGTTGGGCTAAGACATCTAAGGGCATTGTGATTGATGCTGTCCATGTCGCCGCATAATGGGCAGCGTGCAGAGTTGTTTGACTTCTTGAATCTGATGGCATGTTTTTGAGTGTAAACAGTTCCCGTGCGGTATTTCAAAACATTAATCTGCTGTTTAAGGGTGATCATTGGATCATTCCAAAAGGAGTTGCTGATTTCTTTGATGGCGAGTTGAGAGGGTGGGATATGAGCTTCTGAACTGACAGTGGTGCTTAAGAGAGTGGGCCGTATGATATTGTTTAGCCTCTGCCAGCTGTTGTAAAAGTAGCCTGAAGTGTCAGCAGAGCCGAGCTTATGTTTTTTGTGCATGTGTGTTTTAAGCTTGACTGTCAGATTGGTGAGGTAGTGGGTTTGGGCAGTGCGTTCAGTGCGGGAATTGTGTAATTCACCATTGCTGCCAGGCGCGGACTTCAAGGAAAGCCAGTAAAAGTTGTTGAAGATATCCCTGGCATCTGGAAGTGTAATGTCCGTGGTGTTCATGAATGTTTGTGCTGCAGTGCGGGCGCAGGCATCAGCCCCCTCATTACCAATAATGCCAGAGTGGGCTTTAACTCTGTATAAATGTACAGGGTGTGGGGAGTGCTTGAGATGGCTTGGATAAATTCTACATGAAGGTGGGTCCTCATGCGCATTGGGTTAAGGGTCTGTGTAGATATCTGGGAGAGGCAGGATGCACTATCAGAGGCTATGTCAGTGTGTCCTTGTTGGAGTGCTACAAGGATGCCAGCTAGTTCTGCTCTGTTGATAGTGTTTGTAGGTCCATATCCATTGGGGTTTATGTGCAACTGTATCTGCTGTGATGATTGGGTAGTATCTCTTCCCAGCTTGTAAACACCTGAGCCGACCAGTGGAGGAGATTTATCTTTGGGTTGAATGACACTGCCATCTGTGTAAGTGATATCTCTCCAGTTCTTGATTTTAGAAGTGAACGTTTGTTTGTATATAGCAAGATTGAAAGCTGTCCTTGCCCGAGGGCATCTGTGCAAGCAGGAATGGGTATCGTGGGGAAGGGATTGGAATTTCTTTCTCCAGTTGTTTGATGTGAGGTGTTGATGAGTATGCAGTGGTATGGCATGGTATTTGGAAGTTGCAGGGGTAGCTAACGTGCTTCTGGTATGTCTTGCTTGAGGAGTTGGAGCCAGTCTTTGTTGGCATTATCTAGTGCCTCTCTGGCCTGTAGGTTCCAGGCAACAATGAGTTGCATGGGGCAGGAAGGTTGGGCAGGGGTAGGTATGGTGTTGAACCAGTGCTGGGGTGTCTGGAATTGGATTTTTCCAGTGGGGAATTTGGCTAACATTTGCACGAGACTGGGATAGTGGTTCAGCCAGGTCATGTAGGCGTTACAACTGAAGCCTCTTTAGTGTGGCAAGAGCATGAATGTGGCGACTGGATAGCTGGATTGGAGGGAGGAGTGCACTGCGTGCCGCAGGAGTTGGAACATGATTTAGTCATCATGAGGAGGATGGCAGAAGGAGTAGCCACAGAAGCGCACAGAGAAGGCATCAATGCACGCCCCAAAGATCTGGTCCCGGTGGCTTGTGCTAAAGTAAGTGTTGTAGGTACAGTCAAATTCAAGAGGGTTGGAGAACCTTTCCATGGAGACCATGCACCATTTACGCAGGGCCGATCGAATGTGGGGAGGTGTGATGAGTGCATTGGATTTGTGAGCCTTTTTGCATTGAGCAGAGAGTTTCTTTTCTTGGGCCTTCTGGCGTGATAGGAGGCCCATGATTTCTGTGGCTGAATCCAGGACGGGTGGTTGGATGGTGCCGTGTTTCCCTGCCCTTTTCGCTGCTTCATAAGCTTCAACCAAGGTCTGGATCCTTTCTATGGTGAGCATGCCAACGCATTTGCCATTTGTGTGATAGATACAGGCAGTTTCACAGGTGAACACTTCAGGCATATGTGCAGGCACTGTAGCCTCAACAGATGGGTCTCCTTGCTGTGTTTCTTTCATGAGGTCAACGGTTCTTACAATTATCTCACATTTCCATGTTGGCATGATATCTGTCTGGGGGTTGGTAGGTTGGAATTCAAAAGTGACATTCTTACGGATGGCGCATCCAGTAGTTGAGAGCCATGGAGAGTTGGGGATGTTCTGGGGGTTGCCCTCAAAGCCTTGTTTAACAAGGTTGTCGAGGTCTGTTTCATTGGTGGGGGGGTCTGCTATTTGTTCCGGCATTTCTTGTTCATAACCTTGTACGTGGGCTTGTAGGTCTGGGTGCATATGCAGCATCTCAGCAGCCTCCCATCGAGGATGCCATTGCACATGGATCATTTCGCACTCTTCAGAGCAATTGTGTCTTCCTAGTTTTTGGGAATGGGACAGGGGGGCACATGCAGGGCAGTCCCAGTGCTCATCAAGTTTGTTCAGTGCCCAATCCTGTGGAGAGCATAATTTGGTGTCTATGAGGCAGCCCCAATGATATGTGCAGTGACAGGTATCGCAGGTGGGCATGTCATCATAACATTGGGATTCATTAGTATGTTCTTTGCTCACTGGACTCCAACAGAGCTGGCAGCATGGGTCTTCTGCCAGTCTTCTGGGTACGTGTTTCGAAGTAGCCACTTTAAGCCATCGTTTTGGAAGATGGGTAGGGCCCACTTTTCAATGGTGACAGGATGCCATTGAATTTTGTATTGGATTTGCTGTTTCTCCTGGGAGGATCTCTTGGACTTTCGGATATGTTGCCTGCCTAAGATGCTTTGGATGACATGATCATAGCGAAAGATTGTATTGCTTGCTTGTACTGCGCTTAGTTCAGCAGCTTTGTTCTGCTTATAGTTCCAGAGCCATTGGGCAACGTCAGTGCCCGGTGTGTTCGGTGGTAAGGGGCATGGGGTTAAAATAGGTTGTGTGTGGTATTCTAGGAGTGTTTTGGGGGCTTGGCTCCCTCTGAGCTTCCTGTCCCCAGCTTGTGGGGTCCAGGTGGGGTCCAGGGATAGGACCTGTGGGGGGGGTGTGAGAAGGGCTAGGATGGGGGTTGTGCCTTGTGCAAGTATGGGAGTTATATCTTTTTCGGGTACGTCTCTCTCGGGTGTCTTGTGCTTTTGTATGCGTCTGGGTGTCAGGAGGTTGGTTGTCCTGGCTTTGGAAGAGAGGATTTTCTAATTCCATGTCTTGAGTCTCAAAGAAGGGGTTGCTGTTGGTCCTGAGGTTAGTGTGGATGGGTCTGCTTAGGTCGTTAGTCTCAGCATTACTAAAAGGGAGGGTTGGGTGAGTATGGTCTAGGTGAAGCTTAGACCAGTTCCAGCCTGTTGGTGTATGCTCTGTTTCTATCAACTCTGCATATGTTGTGTTATTAATGTAGCGTGATTCAGGAGGTTTATTGGGCGAGCTGTCTTAACTGTGAATGATCAAGTTGATGAAATCAGATGTGAGATTGTTAGTATTTAGAGTATGGGAAAGTTTATTGCAAGGATAGTGTATAACACGACTCTGTTATTGTGGTGTGTGTTCTAGGGATTCTATTCCGGCTTGTGAGGGGCAAGTACCTTACATGGGGGTGCAGACCAAAAACCACAGAGACAAAGCAAACTGGCCTGCGAGACCTTCTGAACAAAAAGCAGCTGGAGAACGGGAGACGCACTGAAATCACAGCCAAAGCTAGAGGCAGGCAGGCAGGCAGGCAGGCAGAAAAACACGAGGAAAACCAGAGCATGTATGCACTGAGAACACAGCAGCCAAGGCAGGCTGAGCATGCGAGGGAGACCGGAGCAAGTCTGCTGAAAGAGAAATACGGGGCAACAACACAAGGGCAAGAGCAGAAGTAAGCCAAAAGCAGGTCTGCGAGAAGCCCCCAAGAAAGGAAAAGATGGTGACCTTATTGCAAGGGCGGCACTCTTCTCACTCGCCTACAAGAACCTTGATTCTTCTGCTATGCAGAGAGCTGGATGTTTTTGATGGGCGAGCTCTTGATGGTCTTATTATGGCCTTGAACAATCAATAGGTTTTGTTCAGGTTTGATGTCTGCACAAAATTCAGCTCAACAAGGTCGATCTTCAATTAATGTGCCAAGAATAGTGAGTAGGTTAACTTTGTTGCGGCCTATGGTACAGTCCAGATGGTAACAACAAGCCTAACAAGCCTTCTTGTATGTGATTAGGAATTTCCTAACTAATTTGCATGTTTGTGTTGCATGCATCATAATATGCATCATAAGAGTGGATCAGTGCATCTGATCAAACTGTGGGGAGTGCAATCAAGCGCCACATGAGGGGTTTGGAGCAGGGCCAGGTTGGCTGTTGAAGTTCCTGGCTTGCTTGTCTTCGTACAGGGTTTCTGTTATTTGTTTGATAGTAACATTCTGTTTTTTAAGACAGCGTTCATATGCCAGCAGGCATTGCTGATTGGAATTTTCTTGGGTGGTGATTGGTTACTGAGCCAGGGCTTTTGATTGGTGTAGCAAGCCAGTAAAAATGAAGAAAAGGGTAGCTGGTCAGCTTTGGTAGGCATCTTTGCTGCTCAAGGGCAGGTATGCCTGCCCCCTCCTTCCACAAAGGTTTGAGAGGAGATTCTCTGTTGTGCCCATTGCACAAAGCTTTTCAATATCTTAAGAATTGAAAAGAAATGTCTACGCAGGCCAAGGGCCGCGTGCATTAAGGGAAGGTCCCCTAACTGGAAAGCTAGAGGCCTCACTAGAAGGCCCTCTAAACTTATACTAGACACAGCTAGCCTAGGAGAGAGCCAGAAACAGATCTGATGGGGATCTGGAGGGTTGCTCGCCATGCTCCTGGACGCCCGTGCTCTCCTTCTCCTGTCATCCACCGGCGCGCCGACAGCACTCCCCCCCCCCCCCAAAAAGCCCCCGTGAAAACAAAGAGCATGCCTAGTGTTAATGATAGTGGTTAATCTTTGAATGGCATGCTCCCTAAGCTTGGATGCTAGTGATTAGCTTTTTGTTTGGTAAGGCCCAGATTCATAAGAGGTGTGATTGTGTGCTCATTGTAAATTGTGCCAGCCACCCCAATTAAAATGGTGTGCAGAGTCACTTTATTATTCCTGTTTGGATTCCTTGAGCTACGTGTTGTAAGTCTGGTTATGGTGTGGGAATGTTGAGTTGCTGCACGTTTGAAAGTAATGAAAGGATTCGTGTCAGGGCAGAATTTCAGTCCAACAAGGTAGATGTCCCTGTCCTGAGGAGGGATCTTGGAAGGATCAAGGTGAGCTTTTCTGCCTGCAATAGCATGTTCTGCCTGCACGAAGAGAGCATCAGGATCTCTCAGACCTTTCATACGGCAAGGCCCTGTCTAGTATGACTATGAGGATTCACAAGGATATAGAATGCCAGGAAAGGGAATGGCCCCAAGATGGAGCTGCTGGTCGTTCAGGATTTTCCACTGTAACTCCTCAAAGCTTGCCCCTCCTTCGCGCCCAGAGTTGCTGCCCTGGCGTGCCTTGCATAAAAAACTGTTTACAACATTTTTGCATGGGGAGCTGGGGTCAGAAGTGGTTCCCCATCCATGTAGCTTGTTGTCATCCTATTTTTCGTAGCCTGCTTGAGCTTTCTGACAAAAATGCTACGAGATTATTACACGAGCAAGTACACAGAGTTGAGGGTAGGGAGTTCACTCTGTGCTCAGTGAAACTTGCAGCTAGTATGGTTTTAGACCATCTGCTTGCTTCAGAAAAAAAAGCACCAAAGTTGACCTCTGGAAAATTATGCACTGACTGTCATTAAATGGCCCAAGTGGCAGTCACGGATCGCATGCAAATCCATTGAGCATTTTTGTTATGCCCCCCCTGTCCCTCCCCCCCCATCAGGCACATCCTGGGTGTAAGTTGGAAGACTTGTTATTTCCCATGAAAATCCCTAGTCTTCTTGACGACTGTGGACCGCCAGTATAATTTAATTCCCCCTCCTTTGATCAAACAAAGGCATCTCAGATGTGATTACCATGTATGAGTAGCGGAGCTAAAGAGTCGGTTCATCCCTTTATTGCAATGCAGAGATGCTCTGGGCTCCAACAATTTGCGGCAGTGCCTCAAGGTGCAGCGCCTGGCACAACGCCATCTGTCTTGTCTGTGTCAATTGTGCAGTGCGTCAAGGCACAGCACCTGGAACAACACCACCTGTCTTGCCCGTGTCAATTGTGCAGTGCGTCAAGGCTCAGCACCTGGCACAACACCACCTGTCTTGCCCGTATTAAAATTGCGCAGTGCCTCAAGGCACAGCACCTGGCACAACACCATCTGTCTTGTCCGTGTCAATTGTGCAGTGCGTCAAGGCTCAGCACCTGGCACAACAACACCTGTCCTGCCCGTATTAAAATTGTGCAGCACCTGGCACAGCACCGTCTGTTTTGTCCGTTTCAATTGCGCAGTGCGTCAAGGCACAGCACCAAGCATAACACCCGGTGGGCAGCCTGCTACTGCCCAAAGCACGGGCACCACACCTCCTTCCACTTTCTCACACAGCGACAAAGAAAACAAGACCCCATCAACGCCCTTCACACCCATGGTGCCATCTGGGGCATTTGAGGGCACACCTTCAACCACAGGTGTGTGTGTACGCTCTTAAGCCTGCATGTGTGCTTGCACGATGTGCACTTGACGTCTGGGAAAAAGGCCTTCTTACCTTCCTGCACCTATTCCACTTTGCTTGTTTACTGCAACACAGACCATGTAATGTACAACACGGTGAACTGGTTGCTGTTGCTCAGGCATTCCCATAAACCCCAACGCTAACGTTGCCACATGCAAGCATGCGCAACGTGCAGAATCCTATTTCATCCCCTCAAAGGCAGTAAACTGCCTGCGTCATCCAGTATAACTCCTCAATCAGCTTTGGATTATCACAGTATTTGGTCCCATCTCATCATCATGCAGGCATTACACTGCCTAATTCACACATCTATGGCTCCTCCATCACCCCTGGGTTTTCATAGTGTTTGGTTTTGTCTCGTGCCCATACAGGCATTCCACTTCCTGCCTCATCCGTCTGTGGCTCCTCCATCACCTCAGGATCTCCACTGTGTTTGGTCCATCTTATTTCCACTTAAGTAGCATACTGCCAGCCTCATCCTTCCTTTTATTTTGGCTCCTCCATCAACTTGGCATCCATCCTCTGGTTTTTCATAGTGCTTGGTCGCACCTCATACTCATGCAGGCAGTACACTGCCTACCACTTCCATATATGGCTCTTCCATCACTTCTGAATCCTCACGAGAGCCCCAGTCTCCAGCCCAGGAGGGGCCGCCACAGCTTTCGCTGCCAGCCTGGCTGACACATTGGGACATACCTCACCCTCCACCTCAGTCACAGCTGCCACCAGTAGTATCACAGCCACAACTACCCCTGTTCACGGAGACCCCTGCACAACGACCACAAACTGGCCCAATCCAAGCTGCAGCGCAGCCCCAGCAGCAGCCCCAACAGCTCCAGCTAGCCCCAAAGCAAGCGTTATTGCAGCCACAGCAGCAGCCAGATCAGCAGCTGCCAGAGCCTCCCCAGCCCTCTCAGATTCACCCCATGGCTGCACGCACAGGCATGCTCCCGCCCAGGAAGCCCCCGCACCTAGATCTGGAAGGTAAAGATGGTATAGAGTGGTAGGCATTACTTGGCTGTGAGTGGGTGCCTGGCTAATACAAAGTACTTTGTAGGAAAAACTCATAAGATTTGGAAGCTATTTCTACCGAAACAGAGGTCCCTGGGTAGATGCAGTTCAAACATTCAATTCTTTCTATCTCTCTCTCTCTCTCTCTCTCTCTCTCTCTCTCTCTCTCTCTCTCTCTCTCTCTCTCTCTCTCTCTCTCTCCCCCTCTCCCTCTCCCTCTCCCTCTCCCTCTCCCTCTCCCTCTCCCTCTCCCTCCCCCCCCCCTCTCTCTCTCCCTATCTCTCTCCCTCACTCTCTCTCTCCCTCCCTACCTCTCTCTCTCTCTCCCCCCCCCACCCTCTCTCTCTCTCTCTCTCTCTCTCTCTCTCTCTCTCTCTCTCTCTCTCTCTCTCTCTCTTTCTTGGTCTGGCCTAACCTATGCCACGTAGCGGCCTTGAATTTGTATATTCACAGGGAACGGAATGAACGTGGCCCAAGTTTGCCAAAGCCTATAAAACCTAAAGCTCTGGCTGTGTGTTTTTGCCCCACTTAATAGAGTGTTTCTTTTGCTCTGATGCTGAGTGCAGAAATTGCTGCAAAGCCTCTTCCTCTAGCTTCTTCAGCTTCTTAAAAGGTGCCAAAGTTGAAGACATTTGCAACGGTCAAACTCTAAATGACTTAGTGTCCATGAGCTGCAGATCCAAGCTTGCTCAGTTTTAGGGGCATGTGGATAAGGAACGGGTTGCAGGATCCCTGCAACACAAGTTCACTCTGCTACACAACTCAGGTTGTTCCATCCTGCTAATGGAATGCCAAAAGGCAGTCTGCACCATGTATGCTTGAAATCCTCATCAGCACCTGTATTGTTCTTATGCAGGATCGAGGTCCTCCAGGTCAGATGACCACCTTGCTGGATTCAGCTCAGATGAGGAGGAACGTGCAAAAGCAGAGCAGGTGAGAAGTGTTGCATGATCTTGACTGTGCACCGTGTTTCATTTTTAAGGTCATATGCGCATGTGATTTTTACGCAATATGTGTGTGTGCGTGCTTGCACAGGTGCACACACCCACTGAACCTCCAACATTGTGCCTGTGAATCCTGCATTATAAAGGAGTTGCATTTGCACAAGAAGAGCTGTGACAGGCTGGACAAATGGCAAAGGGTGCCAAATTGTTGGTGAAACTTGGTTGGATCCCTGCTGTCCCCGTAGTTTGCATCTCCAATGCAAGCACACCTGTGCACCTGCTCATATGCACACGCATCTCCCACCCCTGCCCACGCATACATCATGTACATGATGTACAAACGCCCAGATGCATCCACATGCTCCAACGCCACCCCCATTTGTTCGAATTGCAATGTATACAAGATGTTGGCCTCGATGCATTCCATATGCTTGTCATGCCTACACACTAATGGTGTGAATCAGTATCATGCATGCAGTCTGCACACGATGCGCTGGTGCGCCAAGAAGCTTACAGAGCACGAGAGACAGACTACGGCATCATGGCACCCCGTCCAGAGGCCATTGCGGTTGCTGCAGTCCGGCAAGAGGCACAAAACACAGCTGCTGCCGCGGGTCTGCCTGGGCCAGATCAGGCTTCAGATCAAGCAGCACCACTTGCACCTGCAAGGGCTGAAGGCAAGGAAACAAATTGCATTTTGAGGTGCCTGCAAGGGTGGCAGGCATGGGAATGTAGGGGAAAGATTGAAATTGCATGCATCATGGCTGCAATGCTTGCAGGGTGGCAGGCAAGGGAGCTGCCCTTTGTCTCTGACACAGCATGGTCTACCCTGTGCGCCTTGGATGCAAGGAGATCATGTCAGGCCACTTCAGAGGAAGCGCAAGGGAAAGAAGCTAGAGTGACATTGCACTGGTCAATTGCTGAAGTTGGAGCTAAGGAACAGCTAAGGAAAGAAGCTCTTTTGAAGTGCACCAAGCTCTGGCGATACCCTTATCTGCATTAAAAATCCTCATGCTTCGTCCTTGTGTGTAATAATTAAAGGAGCTCAATGCATTCCAGAGACGCAGCACTAAACTGCAGTGAGGAGGGACGCAAGCTGCTGTGTTGTGGTCACACTTAGTCACAGCCTCATTCCAAAATCAGCCAAGTGTTGGCATTTAATCTACAGCATAGCTGAATCTATTCACGCTTGCGTTCTACATCATGAAACATCATGTCCATCAAAAATATGAAACCAGACCATCCCAGATCACTCTCTTGCCCCCAGAAGGCCCCCAAAGTGCCCACAATTTCACTCTGGGATCATTTTCATTCCAAAAACCTAGCTGTTAGACTATCCACGTACCATGGTAATATCCTTCATAGAATAAAAAAAAAGAACGAGATCAAAACTGACCTTCTTGGCACCACTTAGGCTGATTTTTTCCCCTGTAAATACAGGGAATGGCTAAGTTTTGTATTTGGTCGACACTGGTTCTTTTCATACCAAGGGCTCCAAATTACCGGCAAAGGCCAAAACTGTGCAGCTCAGATGGGTGGTCTAGAAATTTTGTAGGGATAAATTCTCGTTGAATGCAAAATAAGGGCTCAACCCAGCGTGACGTTTACGCTGCCGCTGATTAGGCATGTTACCCATGGCCTAAGACAGTGCCATGGAAAGCCTATGGAAAAAGCCTGAAAAGGTGCTAGAAAAAGCCTGAGTCTCCCAGACTGTAAGCAACGAGCGCCAGGAAAGGCGTTCCCATTGAAAAGGAAGTTGCCTTCTCTGAGATACTAAAGACATGGCCCAATACCAGCTTTGTTGCAAACCCTGCTGGGTTGCGTGGACCACACAAATCCGTGCCCTCTCAGGAACCAAAGCAAAGCCGGGGGATGTCCTGTCATTTCCGCCCACCCAATCACAAGTTGAGGCTGCCAAGGCCACCACTCATGATGAGCAGCTCCGAGCTGAGGCACGTGCCCAGGCAGACAACCAGTTGGGGACACAGGTGGGCTAATTTGTGCATTCGGCACAAGTGTGGAGAAGTGCAAATGTCCATCTTTAGCACCTCTTGAGCTGAGGCACGTGCTCAGGCAGGCAACCAGTTGGGGACACAGGTGGGCTAATTTGTGCATTCGGCACAAGTGTGGAGAAGCACAAAGGTGCATATCCAGCACCTTTTGAGCTGAGGCACGTGCCCTGGCAGGCAACCAGCTGGAGACACATGTGCAATTTTTGTGGATCTAACGCATGACCCAAGGCAGGCATTGCCTGACTCGCTTACTCAATGCACGGGTGAAGAGAGACGTTGCTTGGATCACAAAGAAAGGGTAGACCATGCCAGCCAGAGGGCCGCATGCATTGAATGCCTGGCTGAAGGAAATTTTATCCTGGTTCACTATCTCAATGCACGCCAAAAGAGTGAGTGAAAAAGGTTTTGCCGCCAAGAGGCTACATGCACATAGTGCATGGATGAAAGGAGATAAATGTTGGTAGAGTTGTTGTGACGTTCAGAGTGATGTACTTTTTGTGGCATGAGACTCCATTGCTGTTCCAGTCAGGTAGGCACTGTTTCACGCTACATTTTTGCAAGGAACATACCCTCCTTGTATCTCCTTTTCCTTAATAGATGAAGGGTTTACTTACTCTGCCTCTCTTTGATTGATGTAGGGAGAGTTCCTCTGCATATTTAGTTTTTCTTTTCTTTTCTTTCTGCCTATGTTGTTTTTTGTTCTTTCTTCTTTCTCGCACTTACGTCAGGGAACACTGGAAACTCCTTTTGAGGCATGAAATGGATATCTGTGTCAGCACCAAGGAACCAACATACAGGCTGCATCCATGAGGTTGAGGTGGTGCCAATTGAATGCGAGGAACAAGAACTAAGAGGGGGCAGACTACTAGCTGCATTTGTCCACGCTGCGCTCTTCCATGCTGCAACTGTCCTTGCTGCAGGCAGTGTTGGCAGGGGCTAAAGACCAACTGCCACCCAGGGAAGCTGAACGGAAGCCACCTTCTTCAGGTGAGGCTTCATCATGTATAGGGTGTATTAAACTCGTGATCTGGCTTCACGAAATGACATGAATGGCTATGCTTAAACAGTATAAGGGTGCTAGCTTTATCTTTTAGGGAAATGTAATATTAATTTGGAAGTATCTGTGAGCATATCATTTTTGATTGATAGCAAACCATCTTGCTTGGAATTAAGAGACCAGACATTGTGAATTCCGTCACGTGCCATAAGTCTTGAGAGGTTGCTGCCTGTACAGCAGATATACAGCTACATAAGGGCCTCTGCAAAGAATAAACAAACTGCAACAATGGCTTTTTTCTCTTCCTCCCATGCTTCTATCGGGCTGAATTTTGTGATGGGGTGGTCCTTGAACCAATGTGGCCCCCTTTCCTTAATTGATGTAGGGAGTTTTCACTGCCTATGTAGTTATTCTTTTTTTTTAGTCCCTTCTGACATTAATCGCAGAGGCAGGTCCCTTCTTACATTTGCCACTTGCAGAGGCGGAACGACCAAGGCTGAGACAGGTCCCACCGCCCAGCTACCCAGTGACCCTAGAGACTGGGCGCATATACTTCTTTTACCGCCCTAAGGTGAACGGCTTGCTGTTTGAAACTGGTTTTGTTTATTACGTGCACTGCCCAAGGTGATTGGCACACTTTGCAAAGACCGGCTGCAATGCTATTTTTTTTGTGGCCTTGCAATCAGCTTCCTTCTTGGCAAAGTAATTTGTACCCATTTTTTATGCATTTACTTGTCCAAATTATGCCACAAACCTGTCAGGATGAGAAATTGACGCAGCCAAAACAGTGTCTTAGTCAGCCATGCTACAAATCTCACACAACCTCAGCTGTGTGAAACACAAAGGTCGATAACAATTGCATAACCAACTCAACCAACTTGCAGCAGATTTTCGTTGCAGCACACTTTGGGTGTGACAAACCGCTGATAGTTGGCTGCCAGTGAGGGAAACAGGCCTGTACTCGACAGAGGCCCTATGTTTGTACAACAAGTAGACAGGCAAGGATTTGATTTTTTTGATAAAGATTTGAGGAAGTGCTTTGTGTCCTCAGTGCACTTTTTTCAGATTTAGAAGGTGAATTGCACTGACCTTGCAAAGCCTTTGACCTGAACTTGCACAAAACGCGATTTTTCTGCAAGTCACTGCTCAGACCCTGGAGCCTCTTGAGAAGGTCGGCTTTAACACCCTTGGGGCACCTAAGCTGTCACGCTTCCAATGAACTTGCCAATACCAAATCAGACATAGTGCCCTACTGCTGGTTTGAGGGTGGATCAGTTCTTCTAGCAGTCAAGCGTCTTGACTGAGGCCTTTTTCCCCTTGTAACCCTTGTACCCTACTGCTGTTTTGAGGGTGGATCAGTTTTGGCCACCTTCCTGATTCCCAACGACCTCCTTGTTCATTCATTTGGTGGAGGGGATCCGCGCTGACGTCTTTCCCTTAATTGGTGTAGGGATTGAGTTCGTGCAGACATAGTTTTTTTGAACTGCCTGCGTAAACTACCAATAATATTCTTCCCGCGTGCCTTACCAGGCAAAACAATCCTGAATGATCAATGACTTTAGCAGGCCTTGAAATCCTGGCTCCTCTGCTTGCAGCCTGATGTCATGCACCCACATAACCTGGAGACCATCCAGCGCTTTGACATCCTGCTTGAAGTCATGCACCGCCCAAGATCCACGGCCCTGCCTGCATCCGCATCAGCCGCAGTCTCTCCAGAAGCACATTTGCCCAACCCAGCTGAACCGCCAGCAACTGAAACACCAAGTGGAACTGGTGCAGGAGAGGAAGGAGATCGGGCCGGTGGCCCTAGAGGGGGTGCTGGTGCTTTGAAGGGGCGAGATGAGGGAGAGGCCGGTGCAGTAGGGTCTGTGACTGGGGTGTTAGGGGAAGGCATTGGGGGGTACGGCGAGCCGAAAGCTCAAGGCCTGCCAAAAACAGCAGGAGAAGTTGCAATGCAAAGGGTGTTTGGGGAGCAGCAGCAGCAAAAGCCCAACCCTCCAAGGGTTGGAGCACAGGCACGGGCAATGAAGGATGTGACGGAAGAGGTGCGTTTCGAAAGTGAAGCCATGTGCAGGGAGAAAACGCAGGCAGTGAAAACGCTCCCCACATTAATGAAGGAAAAGAAAGAGAGCACCTAGGCCAAAACTCCGTGGGTGAAAATAAGCAGTCAGTTTGTGCATATTCTTTGAAAGGTCAACTTGACCCGTTTGAAACTATTATGGGTCTTCAGATTGATTGCTTTCCACAACGTCTTCTAGGGACATTTAATTAAAGTGCGTCCTGAAAACATATTATTCTATGCATACAAGAAGCCCTGCAATCCAGAGTGATGCCATTTTCACAATGCATGGTCCTTCCAGCAAACTTTCTACATATCAATTAGTTCCCAGATTGATGGGGGAAAGGCGCCAATTCTGGCTGCATGCATTGAAAAAATCCCTTACGCACATGCATTCAGGTTTGCTTCCTCGCCATCTAGATAGGACCAGACTCACGTTTTTCATTTTGACATCATCGGTTCCCAGGAACAAGAACCGTTCTACAACTCTGTCAGAATGCTCTGGAAGAAGGCCAAATGGCCTTAGATTTTGCATACAATTAATAGACCTGTGTTTGTAACTGTAAATTATTTCAGTCTTCGAATCCCTGCACAGGTGAACAATACCTAAAGAATAAAAAATCTTTGATGTCGCAATTGCTGTTGCAGGCAGGGCACTGAGGTGCTACATACTACATCAAAAAGCCCAAGGAATCAAAGCAATGCCATTTCTCAACTTCTTTGGTTGCTGCTGTAGATTGAGCCGGGGTCCCTTGTCCGCCAGATCACCGTCTCTAAGAAGCACCTGCCTTCTGTTTACACGCACGAGCGCTTTTTTGCTTATATCAGTAAGTGCCTGCCTGTATGGCCACTCCTCTGAAAATGATCCAAAGAAATAGAAAGTTGTGAATCAACATTTAGTAGCCTACAAGATTGCAGGGAGCTGCGCATGTTGTGAGCTATTGATGCCTATGTACTATGCGCTTTGCAGTAGCATGAGCTATTGATGCCCATGCACTATGTGCTTTGCAATAGAAAGTATGTTGTGCTTGTCTTCATTCTTTATCATAAACTGAGTTGATTGATGGTGCCCCTTAAAAATTTTCAAGTGTAGCACGTGTGTTTGGTCGACCCCCTGTCCTTGGTCAATTCTTGATGGCATTGTACACAGGTTTTTCATGCAAGCCCAATCGTGCTTAGCAGTGCCTACCATTGCTTGAGTAAATGCATTAAGTTCAATGCTTAGGTGTACTGGAGCTTCATTTCAACATAGAAAAATCCAAACCCTCTTTGTTCTTGTTGACGTGCCTTTGTCTAGAAAGCAGAAGTCACGCAATATGCTGTCTGAAACCCCTTCTACTTAAAGGAAGCAGTTATGCTATTTGATGGCTTTATGGTATTCACTGAACATTTCAATGAATATCGTTATTGGCCACTTTGTGGCAGTGGCTTTGATTTAGTGTCCAGGAAAGAGCAATATAGCATGCAGATCATATTGCTGTGACATGTACATGCAGGTGTCATTACTTGAACTGTTCTACAGCAAAGCTTGATGTAGCATGTGGCATGCAGTTGCATTTGTCTTACTGCCACTGTGTCCGGTGAAAATTTTTTGCATGTGTATGATGGTGTCCATGAGAAGCAAAGCTATGTATTTGTG
Organism: Dunaliella primolecta; assembly: GCA_914767535.2. Taxonomy (NCBI): domain Eukaryota; kingdom Viridiplantae; phylum Chlorophyta; class Chlorophyceae; order Chlamydomonadales; family Dunaliellaceae; genus Dunaliella; species Dunaliella primolecta. Next base: position 1,158,699 of record OU611758.1, on the reverse strand, counting down.
TCCAGGCATTCAAATGTAATCAACCATCTTCAATTCTGTGCATTGGCAGGTGCCGTTGGCCGCAGCGTGTCTGACTTGGTGTCCAGAGAGGAGCAATATTACACAGAGCGCAACCTCCTGCGTGTTCACCCTGCGGAGCGTGTTGCCGGCTGGTGAGCACAGTCACAAGCAGAAAAGCAGAGCAAATTGAGGGAACCTGCACACAAGTACTGAGATTGAAAAGGCACTGTTAGTGTATGTTGCCATTGTCAGAGGGCAGGACAAAAGGCATTAAAAATGGTTCAGTTAAAAAGTGATTGAAGGTGGCATAGCATTGAATATTTGTGCGCTCAGGAGCTCTTGTGTAAATGGGCTGAAATAAGGAGACGGGGGCTTATAGTGCTTGCAATGAAGCAACAGTAGTAAAATGTGTTGCCGATGCAGAATGTTCTTGCATGCAAAGCTCCTGTGGGATCTTCTAAGGCAGACTCTGTCTTCTCACCTCCCTTTTGATGTGTACAGATACATCCAAGAGCTTGTTCTCACAATCTATAAAAAAAGTAGTGCTCGCATACAGGAACGCATTCTTTAAGCATGATTTTGGAAAAGAAAAAGAAATACAAGAAAAGTCTACAAACGCCAGGTCCTGCTGTGCGCAGTAAGGAAAGGAAATCCAGCTAAGCACTCATCAAATGGCTTAAGCCTCCACCCGGCTCTTGCTGCAAGAATAGATCACACCTCGATCTGCTCTTGGTATGGCAATAATTCCAGAGCAAGCCATGAACAATTTTTTTATCTTCTGAATTCTTTCTTCAGAATTAGGGATTTTCAATGCTTAATTTTAAACACTGCAACACTCTTGTTTCATGTTCTGTACTTGCACACACTTCATCCATCTGCACCTTTTGCACCTGTGTTTGCTGCTCACCTGTGTTTGGTGTGCAGATGGACTGATTGTACACACACCTGCTGCACATGTTTGCTTTTGCAGTGGGACTTACTGCATCTACACCTACCGCACACAGCCTGGAGTGGAAAGCAGGGGACCATCTTCCACACGCCTGGCATATGTCCTGGTACAAAAGAAGATTTTGGAATCTTGTGTGGCATGTTGCAGTTGTACAATACAAACTTATAAAGAAAGAAAGAAAGAATACAAACTTACTTTGAAGAAGATGAGCATGGCTTCTGCGCTTACATGTCATGGTGCAGAGGATAAAGGAAAAATACTGCTCCAGCCAAAATGACCGCATGCATTGAGGAAAAGCTTCCAAACTAGCAATCCCAGCCAGCAAGTTTCTCACCATGAGAAGGGTGCAAATATTCACATAGCGAGTGGTGCAAAAAGGCCACGCACAATATCATGTGCTTCACAGGTGATTGTGAACAAGAACAAGTGTTTTGAGTAGCTGAACCGATCAGGGATTTACTGAAAGTTTGCACTGCGTATCAAATTGATACTGTTACATCTGTAACTGGCACACTTAGATGTAGCCTTCTGCCAGAACTGAAGTAGCTTTCACTCACACGCCCTGTCTTTATTCTCTCAAACTGCTCTCACACTTCTACTGAAAGAGGCCAACCTTGACATGAAAGGGTTTGGAAAATGCTTCCTTACACCAATTTTAGGAGCTGCCACTGGCGCCAGAGGCAGGAGAGTGTCAGCAGGACCTGGGGCTGGAGCAGAAGGGTGTGCTGGCCATTGCAGTTAAGGCAGGTCCTGATGATTCTGTGCAACTGCAGGCCCATTGTCATGGTTTCGCAGACGTGCAGCTGTTTGCTGTGCTCGTAATTTTTAGCTGTGCTTATTTTTCAAGCATTTCTTGTAAGGGGTATTTGAGGCACTTTGTACTCGGACTTGATTCAGAACTCTGAGACATTGAATTGGGTGAAAGGGGTGAGGCACTAAAGTGGGGACAAAGAGAGGCCATAAGACAGTTTGAAATGTGTCTCCTTGTCCCTTTAAATGTTTCCTCCATGATTTGATGTTGTTAAACAGCTTTTATCTTGCTGTGCCTTTCCTTAATGCACGCGGTCGGACTCGGCAAGCGTAGTCTTTCTTTCTTTCTTGCAGTGCTGCTTGCCTAAGGTGTTAAGAGACCAGGTTTGTCTGAATATGTACCATGCAACATGCTTTCCTTTATGTGGAAGCAGGCAACCTGTTGGAGCATTCACTCTTGAAGCATGTTGCCCTTCATCAAAAGCTGCATTCATTTGAATTGAAACCAATCTCTGGATCTCCCTTGAAGCATTACAGCCATGAGCGTCACCTCAAAATGCACTAAAGTTCTAAATGATCAAGGTGTCTAACTGAGCTGCCACCTATCTTTGCATGCTGCACACTTGGAGCTTTTTAATAAGCCACATTTTCATGAAATGTGCGCACAGAGTTGCTTGTTGAGATCTGAATAGTCATTTGCTACTGTTATTTGGTAAATTGCTTGTATGAACTGGAAAAGAACCTGCCGTCACCTTCATGAACACGCGCACACTCTGCCAATTCCATGAAAATCACATTTGAGTGGCAGGGCCACAAAATGTATGCCACACCAAGGCCACCCGTAAGGTCAATCCGGACCTGCGATCAGTTATCATTGGCACATTGTGATGACCACACACACATGTGTGTGTTGGTTAAACACATACTTCAAATCAGCCAGTTGCCATTCCCAGAGGATAAGGTGCATTACTACTAGTGCATTAGTAATGCATCCCAGGATCAACTGCTACATCCAATGCTACCATTGGGCATGCACCTCTGCTTGCAGAATCCACAATACCGAGGTGATGATGCAGGTCCTCCGTTTGGGCCTGCTATCTCACGCAATCCACATTACACTGCAGAGCAGATGGCTTCATTTAAGGTGAGGCAAATCAGGATACCCATCATCACATGGCTCCCTTTGTAGCAGCTGTCGCTTTTACGAGGCAGCATTCAAAAAAAATCAAAAAGAGTGGTTTGTTGGGGAAGAGTGTGTTGCATCGCTGTCCACTCACCTTGCTCCACGTAGGGCCAGAGATGGGGCAGCTGTGAGGATCTTTCCCTGTTGGATGCAGAGGGAGCAGAGTTGCTGCTGGTTGGTGCAAGACATGAGCCACCAAGGGGTGCGTGTAGCAGAGTCGCCAATTCAGATTTCTTCATTTCATGCTTGCTGGCAACAGCTGTTTGTGCTAAACTCCCTGATTGCAACAAAACCTATGTACACAACAAGTCGCCAATTCAGATTTCTTCATTTCATGCTTGCTGGCTACAGCTGTTTGTGCTAAACTCCCTGATTGCAACAAAACCTATGTAGACAACAAGGCAGACAACAGGAATGTCACTTGCTGCTTTTAAAATGTACGCTACCTCTCACTGTCTTTTTCAACAAAAAAAGTGCCATTAGTTGACATGGCTCTGAATTGATTTGATTGAAGGCAACATGGACGATGCCATCAAGCATGTGAGCTACCAGACCCTTATCAAGCATCGGCAAGACCTCAGTGCAGCAGGAGCTGCACCTGGGACAGAGCAAGCAACTACGCAGGCAGCGATAACAGATGCAACTGGGAGCACTGTGGTAGCATCATACAAGGTACATATTAGCAATGATCACCTGTTTTTCAATCATTATAAGTGTTTTCAAATAATGAACCAGGCTTGTATACTGCTAATGTGTCATGTAAAGAAGATTTAATCAACCATATCATGAACTATGGGATTCAATCAGCTGCAAGGATCTGGGCTTGCTAGCACAATCAATCTTTACCTCACTCTGCAGAACATCCTCTCGGCTCTTAGCTTCGTTCGGGCTATGCCTACGAGCCTTGATGGTAAAGCCCTAGCTAGCTCACAATTTAGGAATCCTTAATGCACACAGCCAGACCTGGCGTGCTTGTTCTTCGTTTTTCCCTACTTTCAGGATCTCCTGATTAACCTGCTGCGCAAGACTGTGGGTGATTCACCTAAACCTCCGCAACACACGCTCGCTGTGCCGTCTGCTGACGTGCCTGCTGGGGGCGGAAAGGGAGCCATCACTGCTGTTGGGTCTGGAACATCCATTGTCACAACTGACTCTGGTGCGCGAGCGGATCCTGCTGACACAGTCTTGCGCCCTTGAACGTGACTGGTTCCCTTGTCCTTAAATAAATGAACAGCCCCTTGAGCAGACAGCCATCACAGAGAATGAAAGTGACTCTCACAAGCTTAGCCCATAGTTTGGACGGGTCATCAAGCAGTAAAGGGAAGCAAGCATGGCCTATAGAACGCAGGGACGTCCCTGCGTTCTACCGACGTTCTGTCGACATTGGTTGAAATCGATCATAGCACAGCCCAAACAAAGGGGCACGACTGCTTTTGCAATGCTGCAGGTGCTTCCACTGCTTACAGGCCTTTATAGCAATACCCCTTTGTGTCTGCCTCATTTATGCAGCTAACCCTGGCACCATCAAATCCAGATCGCATTTGCCTCATGTGTGCAGCTGGACCTGGCACCGTAAAATTCACATTTAATTTGCCTCGTGTGCGCAGCTAGCCCTGGCGCCATAGCAATACCCCTTCTTTGTGTCTGCCTAATGTGTGCAGCTGGCTCTGCATCATGCAAATCTATAACAAAACTGCCTACATGCACGCAGCTGGATCTGCGTCATACAGATTTACAAAGTGTTTGCATCATGCATGCAGCTCCCTCTGTGCACATCAAACATGAAAATATATCATGTTAGTAATTGTTATCGTTATATGGATCAGATATATAATGAATTTGCATCATGCAGCTGGCTCTGTGCGCATCACTGATGTTCCCCTGGTCCCTGCGGGTGCCCTGACGGAGGCAGTGAGAGCTGAGAGGGAGCGTCAGGGACAAGCAACACAGGATTACGATCTTCATCTTGTGCAGCAGCAGCAGCAGCAGCAGCAGGGTCCTGAAGGAGATCCCATCCCCACCTTTCCGGCAGAAACGGGAAAGTGGCTTTGAAGGAAAACTTATGCTGATCTGATTCTTCATGCTCGAATGCCTGGCATGCGCAGGCTTTCTTTTATCAAAGTAAACATGCATTCATTTTTTTTGCTTGTTTCAAATTTCCAAGCAACCCTTTACTTGGAGCAAGTACACGCAACGATGTTTAAAATGCTTTTCAAAAAGCCCTGGAGGAGCAGGCTCGGTTAATATAGACAGACAGACAGACAGACAGACAGATAGATAGATAGATAGATAGACTTACGCTTGCCGATCGACCATGTGCATTAAGGAAAGAGCCTTCCATTGACCCCCACCAAAGGGGCCCAAAGTGAGCCCCAGTCCGACTCAGGATTTGAACTTCAAACCTTAAGGTTGGTGCACCCCATACACCAATGACTGGGGACTGCTGTAACATGACAGAGCATGTGAATTGGGTCGTGGGATATCAAGACACTGTTATGGCTGCGTCACTTTCTCAACCCGACAGTTAAGACAGACCTAGGAAGTGACGATTGGCTGGCGCAGCACAACTTTCAACGGCTCTTTTGAGCCAAAAATGGAAAAGAAATGTCTTTGCCATCCATAAGGCCGTCGTAAGGAAATGTTTGAGTCAATGTGTCTCAGCAAAGGCAAATATGGCTCATCCCTTATTGGTATGGATGCCTGCCGAAGTGAGAGTCTCCTCCAGCAGGGCATACAAGTTACAAGTTACAATGGGGTTTGACCTTCAGCCAGGTAGTTTGGCTGCTCGGTCTGCTCAACTGTTCCAACTGCACAAAAAATATCCATGAGATCGGAAATAAAACGGTAAGTCTCATTAATTTGCTCCTGCAAGAAATAAATAGCATCCTCAGAGCTAGCTTGAGAATAGTAGAAAGTGCCCGAATCGTCCAGAAAATTTCTATGAGAAGAGGGGAAGTCAGAAAATAACTGTGCATAAGTCCTTCGAAGAGAACACACAGAAGCGCAAGAACAAAGGAACACAGCATGCTTTTCATCTTGGAGTCCTCCTTGGTCACACCTATCACAAGTTGATGTGTGCTCCTGCCAAAGTGATGTCTCAACTCTTTAAGTATGAGGAAAGGAAAGGAAAGGAAAGGGTTACATAGCTGTACCTGCCTACGAGGGCAGCTTAGCTGAAGCATAAAGAGATGCCTGCAACCAAACCAGACCTAAGTTTGAAACTAAAAGAAAAGTCTGAAGTCTAAAACTGTTTTTGCGTTGCTAAAAAACAGAGATATAGGAAGCGTAGAAGTTGCTCAAACTGTTTCTCAAAAACCATGCCACATTCATGTACAGCCCCATGCTCGCCAGGATAGCAATGAGGTACGTGTTCAGCAACCAGAGGATTGACAGACATGTGTGTAGCTCCAACAAAGCATACATGTGCGCACACCCAAACTCAATATGTTCAGCCCCACAGCAACAAGAAACACCCTGTGTAACCCCATGACTGGCAGCAATCATCAGCCATGTTTAGCTTCCAAAATGCTGTACTGTGTGTGGCCCCACACCTTTCTGGACTGCATGTTGTATAGCCCCAATACCCCTCACACCAACTGTTCAGCTCCACATACTTCCAATTGAAGCACATGTTTAGCACCAGGATGAGAAAGAAAGGCATCTGTGGCCCCAACACTGGCCTCGCGCACAAGTCAAACCAAGTGTGTCTGGCCTCAAAGCACAGGAAACTGGTAGTGTGCAGCCCCATGACAGGCAGACCAAAGCCAGCCATGTCTAGCTCCCACAAACAGAGTGCAATGGATGACCCCACACCAGTTTGACTCGTGTTTGTTGTATAGCTCCAACATGACTATCACCACCACTGTTTAGCCCCACATACTTCCAAAGACGCATCCAGTTCACATGTGTAGCACCATGAATCCTACGTATCACAAGCCAAGACACGATTCCGTGGGCACTATGTTTGACCAAACGATGTGCTCACTGTTGGGCATCTTGGGCCTTCATTGCTTGGCGCATGTGCTTCTTCTCTTTGTCTTTTATACGCTTCAACTGGCGCGGGGTCGGGGCGGGCTCGGGGAGGGGGCCTTCGTACTGTAGCCATGCGAACAGGAGAGTTGTGTACAGGCACTGTGAGGCAAAATCCAGACGCAACGGGTGCCTTTCACGCAGAAATGCGACAATCCACTCCTTATCAAGCGCAATCTTGTGTTGCTGCCAACTCTCCTTGTCAAGCCTCTGCAATAGCCGGGGGCTCTCCTGGGCATTGCTCGTCATCCCATCCGTGGGCATGCTGCTGGACATAACGCCGGCAACTGGTCCACCTTCAAGCTGCGTGTGCGCAAGCACACCTTTCCGCCTGGCAGGGGCTCGGCGCCGTACTCAGAGTGTCAAGACACTGGCGAAGCCCTGCCAGACGGTGCAGTGGAAGCTATCACATGCTAATTATACATCCTAATTATACATCCTAGGATAGAGCTAAGCACATGAAGCAGGGCATACAAGTCCCTGAAAACAGCAGGGCATACAAGTCCCTGAAAACAGCAGGGCATACAAGTCCCTGAAAACAGCAGGGCATACAAGTCCCTGAAAACATCTCCCAAGCTATCCCTGACTGGTTGTTCCCTACTAGTAACAGCTCCTTTGCCCGGCAGCAAAGCCGTCTTGATGCTGTCTTTGTGCAATCCATCCCGGGCCGACCTTCACACATTGATCCTAAGATCCCTCCTCAAGACAGGGACATCCATCTTGTTGAATTTAGGTGCTGCCCTGATACCAACCCCTTTCCCACTTTAGAAGCTGCCACTAAACAGCATACTAACACTATAACCAGGCTCAAAACCCGCGGCCTAAGAAACCCAAACAGGAACAACAAGGTGACCTTACACATCATTTTAATTGGTGTGGCAGGCACTATCTATAACGACTATACCATTGAACCTTTTATCACCTTGGGTCTAATCAGGCAGAAGGCAAAATCATTTGCATCTAAATTAAGTGGCCATGCTATCCAAATATTAATGACTACTATACAACACCAGAAATGCTTTTCATTTTCAGGGACTTCTTGGGGGTGGGGTGCTGGGCGCATGGCGGTGGAGAGCAGGAGAATGAGAGTCGGGGTTTTCATTAGCATGGCAGACAAACCTCCAAACCTCCATTATTTCTGTTTCTGGATCTCTTCTAGGCTAGCTGCGTTTAGTTAGGTTTGAGGGCCCATGGTGAGGCCCTCGGAAGCTTGCTAGTTAGGGGACCTTTCCTTAATGCACGCGGCCTTTTGGCTCAGCCAGGCTGGCTGACGGAGACTTTTCTTTTCTTTCTTCGAGAGATATGCAGTGTGAAAATCCATTCAGCTATGAATACGGAGTACCATAAAATATTTGTACAGCTCATTGAGTTATCACTGTCAGCAAGACTGTAAATTTACACATTCGAGTCCTCAACAGAAAAAGTTTTAAGAAACCTGAGGTGGGAACCAAAACGCTACAGGCCAAAGCTTCTTCTTTTTCTGCTTTGATGAAAGGAGTGATACACTGCCCTCGTTGCTTTTCTTTGCATTAAACAGGCCCTATCAGCATCCTCTTCAAATGGGCGAATTTCAATGTACTTCAGTAACTCTCCCATATCCATGTTGATGCCATCTTGCAGTGATGATTGCTGCAAAAGCTTGGAATGCAGAGCATATTATGAATAAGCGCTGCAACCTATTTCCACTGCCCATCTTTGGATGGTGAAATGTCAGGTGCTGGGCCCAGGCGCTCTTGCAGTTGAGCTGTCAACGCTTCCTTCTTGTCTTTGCCTGCAAGCAGGAAGCAAAAAAAGTGACAAATGGGAGCAAGGCCCATTAGCACAAATTAAGAAAAAACATGCTGTGCTTATTATGATAAGCCAAATCATAACTCAATTTGTGAATCAGGTCTGCCCAGTGGCACAGCTGCAACCTATCAGGGCAAATGAGCAGTTCGCAAGACACAATTGATTTAAAATAATTCATTTTTGTGCACTCTGTCCAATGAACAGCACAGTCATTTCTTCTGTCAGAAATGAAACATTTTGAAGCACTTGGGCATACAAAGTCCAAACCCTGCCCACAATGAAGCCTTCAGGAATTCAATCAGTGCGAGCCCATAGGCAGGACGTTGCTACGTTGGGCCTACCTTTCTCCTTTTGTGCTTCCTCGATGTCCCTTTGTGCCAGGGCCTCCAGGTGATCAGCTGCCGGGCCGATGCTTGCTGTAAGCAGCAACAACAGCAAGAGCAGACAGCTTAGGCAAGATGCACCCACCACCCAACCACCACGGCTGTTTCAAAACAAGGCCTTGATCATAGGCTTGGATAAGTTGCACGCGCCAAAAATAAAAAACCAGAGCGCAACATGTAAAAGCTGTTTTTCCAGCACCATAGTCCAGGAAACATTCCTTACTTTGCAGTTGTTGGTTGCGCCCTCCAATGAGCAGGAGCTCTGTGCCCTTGTAGTCCAGCACAGTAACATCTTTGTATGGACCGGCCCACTGGTATCCCTACAAAATTGGGGGAAAACTACACTGGAGTGAGATTGCGAATGAATGATGTAAACGTCCTCCACACTTTAAAAATTTCCATGATAAGCATCGGCAAAGCTTGTAGGTGGTAAGCATGCTTTACCATGGAGCAGAAGAAGATAGGTGGAAATTCATGAAAAGTACTGCCTAAACTGATTAACCAGAAAGTGGGACATGACAAAAAAAGCGTTCTTTAAATAAAGAACTTGCAACCGGGATTTGCAGCGGAGACCATGCTATTGTGTTAGTAATAGAAATAAACAATAGAAAATGATAAGAAGCTCATAGCCCTAACTCTTTGCTCCCCGAAACCGCTTCTGTCTAAAGAGACCTAAATTCAAACTTGCCAGTAGCTGCTCTGCCTGCTCCTCAGTGTATTCAGGCTTGGGTCCTGCAATCAGTGTGAACATCCAGGCTTGATGTTTCACAGCTTGCCAGTGCAATCAAGTTTTACATTGAGTGCATCATTGGAGCAGCAATAGCAACACAAGCAAGGAGAAAGAGATCAAAGGCAGCATGCCTGGCAAGTTTTAATTTACTAATGTAATCAATCTGCCTGCTGAGTTTAAAACACGATTCCTTCGCTGGGATTACTGTGAATGGCCAACTTCTCATTGATTGTTGAGAATAAAAGATGTCATGGTGAAAGTTAAGAGGGGGGAAACCCACAAGGGAATTTTACAGTGGGCACAAACATAAGCTGTTCGTCAAAAGCTCCATCAAGAAAAAACCAAATTGCCAAAAAAGTGGGAAGAGTGTAAATCGAAGGAAATATGGACAACCTTGTTTACACTTAAAAATGCCTGGTGCTGCTTCAAAAAGCCACATTGTAAAAAAGTATATATGTAAACATTGGTCCCTATTTCAAACTGATTATAAATTTCATAGCTTCTGCACAAAGCTTACCTGCAGTTGGGAGTCCAGCTGCTTTGCTTGTATCCTTGAGCGCTGGATTCTTTATTGTAAGCACAAAGTAGCCTGACCTGTCCAAGCCAAGATCTCGTTGGCAGTCTCCCTCCTCACCCTCCACAGGCATCTCTAGCTGAAGCAGCAGATTGCACGTTATGGTAGTAAAACTCCACCTTACTACACAAAAAAAGAACAGCTTAAAACTCCACCTCACTACACAAAAAAGAACAGCCTTAAAATTAGCTTCGAGAAAAATCTGTGTTGGTGCACCTTTAGGCTACCAATGGCCTCAACATGTTTGAGTTTTTCATCAAAAGCTAACAATTTCAATGTTAAACAGGAAACAAACCCTTTGAACCAGCCCTGTACTTTGCCTCTGAAGCTTATTCCTTAATTCATGCACATCAAAAAGCCCCCACGTTGGGCCAAGTGCATGATATAGAGTCTGAATAAAGAAAGGTAGAAAAGACATGGGCGCTGAAGTTCCTGCAGGCATGCTGCATCCAAACTAGAGGGCTGTCAAGTATGCAATTAGGTCTGAAGAGCACATCAACAGGTGAGAAGGTCTGAAAATTAAAAACCTTTGATTTAGGCAGTTTAATGAGGAAAGGTATCAACTTGCCTGATATGCAAGACGTACATCTCCCGGTCTCCTCCCTTTATATCCACTTGCTCGGACCTTTGTGCACAGCGAGTAAGCACCACTACAAATAGCAAACAAAACAACAGGTCAGGCAAGAGCTGTATGATAGATAAATAGAAGGCAGAAAGTTGTTGGCTTACATATGCTTGCAATTTCATACGTCTTGTTTTGGGTTTTATGTGTAGAAGTTTTGTCTTGCTGTGTCAAAAATTTGTGTGCACAGGTACATTTTGTACAGAGCTTTGTGTTAGAAAGCAGGCTGTAACCAGAGCAAAGGAAGGTGTCATGGAGCATGGTCAATAATTTCCTCTCATGGATTTCAATAGAGCACTCTCTACCTCCCAAATAAAGGGAAGCAAGGAGTTACATAGTAAAAGTAATTTACAACTTGAAGCAAATTGCGCCTTGAGCATGATGGCAGTTCAAAAGTACCTCTTTCAAAACCCTTCTTTCCCTGACTGCCACTTTTCCAGGCAGTATAAAGGATTTTTAGGCAGTGCAAAATTACAAGCAATGGAGACACTGACCTGCCCACAAGGCGTGCTGCACCCTGGCTGCGTTGGCCCCTGGTTCCAGTTGCATACCCATGTTCACCTACGTGTGTGCGCGTGTGTGTTTGTGAGAGAGAGAAAGAGATTGAAAGAGGCTGGTATTAAAAGGAAGAAGCAGCTTCATTGGGATAAAAAGGCATAAGCTTGCATGAGAATGCAAGACATCAAAAATGCAAGGACCCCAAATGAAAAGAAAATTTTAGAGTTGGCACCATGCTTGCTCACTTCTGAAGTTTTATTGTGAAGGAAAGAAAAGAAAATAATGTATTGTTATTACACCCGTTCACAGTAAGAAAACAATAGAAAAAGATAATGACAATATATTCATAAAAAAAATTCTCTGAAATTTTTTATTGGTTGAAATCGGAAAAGTGCTTACCCATTTTGGAACACCACATGCCCTCCCTAACGTACCTGCCTCAAATTCATATATCTTATGATGACAAAGTATACCCACCCAGGCATCTTGTCCTTAATTCACACGGCCTTTTCATGTGCCATAGACTTCTCCATTCTACTCACCCATGCCACCTGTGATCTCCTCAACGCTGTCAGCCACTTCCGCTGCAAGTCAAGAGCGAGAAACAAGCCTGAGGGCCTCGGAAGGCAAACACAAAGGTAGAAGAAACACGTCTGTAGTATCCCTGATGGCACAAACAATGTGGAGTTCCAATGTTGTAGGCAAAATGCGTGTAGCATTGCTGCTCCTGGTCCTGCAGCACTGCAAATTAAATAAAATTAAACTAAATTTTGCCTGCAAAAAAGTATGGACCAAATCCTTTTAAGGCACCAGAATCATTGCTAAGATGAAATTGTGTAAGATAAAGCATTAAGCAAAGGGCCCAAAACTTTCAGCAAAAGCAAGCAAAGGCAATTGAGAGCATCTAGCTTTGCACCGAGGTAATTATGCAAGATCAGAATTAATAACAAACAAACAACCCAGAAAAATTTGCAACTTGGAAGCAAAGAACGCTTGCAACTAATTAGCTCAAATTTCTCTTGCTCTCAATGGGCTTATCTTTGTTGTCCACGTTTCCCATCTTATAGCCCTTTTTTAATCAAGGTTAAGGATACTCACCAACAAAGGCAAAGAAACGCTCGTGGCGAGTGACGCTTGGAAGTTTCTTTTTGCCAACCACAATTAGCCGGCACTGCAACAACAAGGAAAGGGCTGTTTAACTCAACCACTTGCTGAGCATCACGATTTGTTTTATCCTTACAGTGCTTTTGGTACTTCTAAATAGCAACACTTTCAATTGCATGAATGCAGCTGGACAAAGTAATACATGCTGCAGCCGCTCAGTTTACAATAGCTTTGGAAAGTGTTGATGAAAAATGAAAATAACTCTGTGTGCAAGCGTGAGGTGCTAAGTGTATCAAGATAAGGACAAGGACAAGAAAACAGGGCAGTTAGGCAGTGAATACTTCACTGAGTTCTTTGCTTGCAATAGAACTCAGGTTCTTGGAGGTTGCAGGAAGTGAGATGTGTGACATGGGTATTTTCCTGTATCTCAGTAATTCTTCTCCATCTTTTTGTATTTCCAGTTTCTCTCTTCAACTTGCCTCAGGCTAATTTTTATTAGCCTGAGGCTCACTTCCTGCCTTCTTTTTGTTTGTTCTCTCTCCCCTTTTATGCCTGGCAAGTTGTTGAGTTCGCTGTGTAATGCAACATTCCTCACGCATCTCACGATGCAACCGGAATAGAACTCTACATTATTTATGGGAAACGGAGCCACGTTCTTTTGAAGACCGTATGGACCCCCCACCATGGAGTTCAGATTTAGAAAAGCACGGCAGGCAGAGAAAGAAGACAGGTCCAGCAACGAGAAATGGAGCAAGATGAAAGCTGAAAGACTGGAGTTCAAGACCTTCAGCAGCAAGCATTTCCAAGCACAGCTAGCCTGCCAACTAAGGAGAGCCATGCCCAGCAGCATACTGCTGAACACAATTTTAATTTAACCTTATGGCAAAGCAAAGAGGCAGCTGCCGACCACAAGCAGAAGCTAAAATCAGTACGAATAATGTGAAGCTTTAGAAATAACAACAACTACAGGCCTGTGATCTTGACAAGAATGGGAGAAGGAGAGTCCAGGCGTCCAGAGGCATGGCTGACAGCCCTCCGGATCCCCATTAGCTCTGTTTCTGGATTTTGCCTAGGCTAGCTGTGTCTAGTGTAGGTTTGAATGCCTTTTGGTGAGACCCTTACTAGCTTGCTAATTTTGGTACTTTTCCTTATTGCATACAGCCTTTTGGCTGATGTAGACTTCTCTTCCCGTGCCTTGATTATGAAGAATCCTGTAAATTGACCAACGCATGTGTTTTATTCTACTTTGCATGCCATTGTTTAACTGTTGCTTAAACACAAGGTTTAGTCAAAGCTTTTAAATCCTCTCAATCCTGAAACAAGCAAAAAGGCCTACCTTCAACTTGTCGGAGGTGGCACCCTTGCGCACAGTGGGCTGCATTACAAAGTGGAACCGCTGAACATCGTCCACAGAATGGGTTGGCAGGTTGCCCACCTGCAACATGAAAGTGAGAGACATTTTGTGCAACAGTGGTGTTGAAGCCAGTGGAAGTCCTTAATTCCGAGGTGCAAATGAAGCCAACCACTGCAAATGAAGCTGGAAATTTGGCAGGGCTACACCTTTCATGGACAATTTGGAAGGTGAATCAAAGGATGATCTTTCCATATTTGTTTCTCTTGGTGAAGGGGATACACGGTGCCTCGGCCCTAGGTATCCTCTTTTCCTTAATTGATGTGGGGAGTATCTTCACTGCCTGCGTAGCTTTTCATTTCATTTCATTTCTTTTCTTTTCTTTTCTTTTCTTTTCTTTTCCTTTCTTTTCTTTTCTTTTCTTTTCTTTTTAACAATGCAAGAATCAAATCCCGACTTTAATACAAGGAAGAAAACACTGAGGTTCTCTAGCATGAAAACCGAAGTATCCAGTTAACATGTTGAGGCACGAGCCTAAGTACTGCCTGTAACGCACCTTGGGCCTGTAAAAGAAGAAGATATGCCCCTGCAGGTGCAGAGTATGACATAGATGGCCAACTTGTCTTCAGTTTCAAGGTGCCAAGTACGATGGGCAGAGAGCGTATAAAAAGGGTACGCCGGCTCGTTAAGGATTCAAGCCAGATACAATAATCTAGTGATTATCCAGTGAAGGTGCATGCGTTATGGCTACAAAAAATACAACAAAGTATCGAGCTGGTTTGGCAAAGCTACCTGCATGCTTTGGGAGGCAATTAGGATTTATGATTCACAAGAAGCATGATTATAACACAAGTCACGTCTGCAGATCAATGTTCATTCCCCTTTTCACAGAAAAATTGCTTGGCCATTGCCAGCAACCAATACAAGCTTTGATGCACCTGTTGCTTAAAAATCACAAAAAGGCCATCCTGTTCTTGCACTGTGAGATCAACGAGGGATTCAATATCTAGAAAAGTGCGGTACATGTAAACTGGAATTAAAGAAGAGAGCAAAGGGGAAAAAAGAGCAACCCCCAGGCGCACAGAGAAGCTCTGAGGCAAACCACAGAGGCATTTGTCAACAAGCAGGTGGGAAAGGATTTCCCAAAAACAAGCCAGGGCCTGGTTGCACGTCACAATCTGCACAATCTCTAACCAAGAGCCTGGAGTTTAAGAAGAGTACATGACTCAGCATTTTCCGTTACCTCCTCCAGTGTGTTGTCAGGGAGGTCACGCGCTACACGCTCCAGCTCTGCACGGATCTTCTGCTCCTCCTCACTGATCTGCATACATGTGAAGCCACTTAAACTATCACCGAATGGTTTAAGATTGCATGATGTGAGCACCTCAACGGAAGAGTGCGTGCCAGGCAAGGACAGTAGCAATGAATGCTCAGGCATGCAATTCATACAATGTCAAGGGGCTGCACCACAACCGCGCAAAAGTTCCTTTTTCTGGACAGAGGAGCCTGCCACTTCAGAGATACTGCATTCCCTTTCTTGCATTTTCCCCCAACCCAATAGAAGGACACTCCAAAGACCAAGTGTGAACAAAATTAGAAGGGAGAATAAAAAGAAGGAAACAAAAGCTGGCTTCAAACAGCGCAAGAGCTATTTACCTGGACGCACCTGCTCAGCCAAATGCTGCGGGCCAACAGCTTCCTAACTCCACTTACTGAATTGATTTCAAGCAAATGCACACCTTGCCCTCATTGTCCTTCTTGGGTTCCTCCCTGAGCTTTTCAGCAGCGTGGTGTTTTTGTTTCTCCTCTTCTGCCTCCTCATCAGTGAAGGACTGCAATGAAAGCAAAGAGCAGAAGAGAGATTATGCTTTGTCTCACGCTCTTCTTGTCTTGTCAACCTGTGATGACGAGAGTCTGCTGTGACGAGAGTATGCTGCAAGTAAGTTTAGTTAGTTGGACAGTGGTATTCATCCTTGTGCAAGCTGGGGCTGTGTTGAGAGAAGGATACTTCACAAGGGACTCATAGTAACACCATCTTGTTCTTATCATTTCTGTAAGCCCAGCCAAGCCCCTCAAAAAGAAGCCCATGTGTAAGCTCACCTAGCCTTTGGAGGAGGAAGCCAGCAGTGCCACGCCAGTTAAGTGCATCAGTCCAGCATACAAAGCCCTGCTTAATCGTCAACAACTTTATCCAGCTAGCCAAGCAAGCAAGAGTCAGGCCAACTCTCTAGAACCTGTGTCATATCTGTCAATAAGCTAGAATCTCCAGCCAAACCCGCTTGTTGCTGTGCGCCACAGCATCAACATCTTTCCTTCTCTCAACACCTCCTCAACCCCTCTGGTCATGGGATGTTACAACGCTGTTATGGCTCCGTCACTTTCTCAGCCTGACAAACCCATTACGATTTTTTTGCCTGCTGCATTTCTTGTGATGAAGGGAAAAAGTCTGATGCAAGAGTGTGAGAAGAAAATGCACTTTAGCAAACATACACACACTCTTACCTCATGGTAATAATCTTCCTCTTGCTTTATGCGCTTCTTGATGATTTCTTCTGTGCAGAATAGTTTGTGAATTCAGAGAAGGCTTCAGCGACTACACTGCCGCAAGGAAAAATGATCTACAGCTCCTTTAAATGTACAAAAAGCCTGTCATCCAAATTTTTTGCTGGTGCATGCTCGTCAATTATAACTGATAGCACAACAAGAGAAACATGTGTACTTGCGTGAAGCATTCACCGGTGGGTACCCACCAGCTGCAGGTGGCTCATCCTTGGGCACCTTCTTCTCTGCGCCCACCTCCCTGTCTTCCTCCTTCTTGACCTTGTGCCCCTGATCCTTTTCTGCCTTGACCCCCCGATCTTTGCCTTGCACATCCTTGGCTCCCTTCCCCTCCGTGCTTTCCTCTTTCGGCACTGCCTCGTCTTTTGCCGCCTGGCCCTCCTTCAACCCAGCCTCATCCTTCACTGTCTTAGCCTGTTTGGGCTCTCCACCTGCTTTGGGTGAGCTAGCTGCACCTCGCACCATGGCGATCTCGATGAGTCACGATCCTTCTTATCTTCGTGTAAAATTTCAAGCGAGCCAACGCAAGTGACTAATTGAGAATTAGATGATACAGGAAATCGGTGTTTCTAATTGCAGGGGAAAAGGGCTGCGCGTTTTTCCTTGCTTTGCGATGATGCTTGATTTCTTTTCTGTCGAGGTTATTAAATTCTGCAATATATATTGTTTTCGATTGAAATTGACAATCAGGTTTCAGGCTCTTGAAAGCGGACCAGGCTCAGTTTGCTAGCCTTGTAGTGTGCTTCATCTTGTTGTGTGCTTTTGTTGAATTCAGCCTTGTAGGGTGCTTCCTCTTGCTGTGTGCTTTTGTTGAATTTAAAGTCCTTTAAGGAAGAGCCTAGAACTGCTACGTATACACACTTCCCACACTTTTAAATAGGAACCATGATTATACTTAACGATGCTTGTTTACAGCACTGAAAATACATTTTCCTCCTAGCTTGTTTACAGCACTGAAAGTATATTTTCCTCCTAAAGATATCCCAAACTCCGCCGACTTGTGAAAGGTTAACCAACTCCTCCTTCCCATTACAACAGCATGCCCTATCATGCCTCCGAACACTGTTGCACACAAATTATGGGCACAAGGGAAAGCAAGACAGAAGCAAGGTTGGGGACCTAAACAAAAGAAATTCATGTCCAAGGAAGTCCTCTAGCAAAATATGAAGGGACAAACACACCGCATTCGCCTTCTATTAAGTGTAGCAATAGAGAGTGATCAGACACATGTTAAGATGAATATGCACAAAGAATACGCAGCTTCCCTTGCTGCATTAAAAACAGGACCTCTATGCTTCCACCACAGCCCTACTTCTGGTGCTGATTGGGTCTGCCTCGTATCATGGGCCTGATTGCTGCCTCACTCCGGGCAAGCTCACACCATCTTCACCTCCTCCCCTGCCGTTCCTTTTCTCTCTTTCCTTCCTCTGCTGCTCATCATCTGCTGCCGCAATGGTGGGCTCGACAGGCTCTGCACTCTCAGAAAACCTGCCAGTTGCGGCCGGATCCACTGGACCAGCTCGGCCTGCAGCATGCGCAACAGTAGGCCCTGCACTCTCAGTGAAGTTGCCTGTTACAGCCGGATCCACCGGACCAGCTTGATCTGCAGCATGCACAGTTTAACCTGCTTAGCCACCGGATCAACTCGCTTGATCCACCGGACCAGCTTGATCTGCAGCATGTAAAAAACAGCAGCATTTTGGTGTAAAATGCACCTGCAATCGTGCAAGAGCAACGTGTTTGCTTTTTTTTTTTGAGTGCGGAGGTCGCATGAGTGTGTGATGACTTGAGATGAACATGCATGACAGCATGATTAACCAGGCAGCTTGTCATGACTTGTAAGCACATGCTCTCCTGTTTCCACACACCTGGCACAGTTCCAGGAGCCTCCCCTTGCTCGATGTCGATGGGCTTGTCTGAGGCCAGGGCTTCTTGCAGCTTTGGATCCACGCCTTCAGCCCCGATGTACCTGCCATCCACAGTTGAATGCCACATCATGAGCAAGCAATTGATGTTCCTTTTGTTTTACCTGATGGTTGTAAGGCACGCCCATATCCAAAAACCATAATAAAGGTGAGAGCTCTGTGCCTGCGGCTGCTTCAAAATTTTTGCCAATGTGGTGGTCTGTTTGGCATCACCAACTGCTGGAGTGGCAGCTCATTTCTCCCTTTGTTCAAATACATGGACATTGAGTTGCATCTCCTGCCAAATTGTGCTCTGGGGTTGCACAGTGGCGCTCTTGGGTGCAGGCACTCACATGGACTTGTTGAAAGCAGGTGGAGGAAACAGCACGCGGCTGATGCCTTGGACGATTCCATTGGAAGCTCTGAAGTCAGGTTGCACAATTTGGGCACATGTGATACCCGTGCCTGGTGCGCAGCTGCAGCGTTGGCAGGTACGCTGGCAGAAGCCACCTGCATTTGCATGTGCACGCGCGTCTCGTTTGAGGGGTTCTGAGTCTCTTTTTGAAGGGTCTGGGGAAACATCCAGCCCCATGAATAAGCTGGAGCCTGTCACCGAGCTTGTTAATTCAAAACTTCACAAGAGGCAGCGACTCCAAGCATTGAGATGGAGATACAAAATGCATGCCTTGCAATTTCTTCTTCCACGCATTGAAAAAATGCTTGAAATGCTTGTGCTTACATCCCACCTTGCCACTGTGCAGCCAATGCGCTGGTCATGAAAGGGAAGTAGCACTTGCCAAATTCCAGTTGTTCCTGTAAGGGCAAGGGTTTTTACAGCCTTCACTGTTTTTTGATTGAAGTCATAATGGTTAAAATGTAAGCTGACAAACAGCTGAAGCGAGCAAGCACGTCACCACCAAATGAGTGAATGTCAAATAGCTTGCCTCGCATGAGAAGGTGTCTGGTGTGGGCTTGTCCACGCAGCCATCGTGCAGCATGACCCGCCCTTCGGTCATGCAGGGGTCAGTGAAGGGTGTGACACCCACACTTTTGGCAGTCCAGATTGGTGTGTTGTTGTACATGTTGCCTGGATAGCACACACAGAGCAAGAAGGGAGCAGAGGAACTTCGAAGGATCTCCATCCCATATGGCGATGCCTAACACAGCAGGTATGGGCATGATAAAAAAGAAAGAAAGCTATGTAGACAGTCTAAACAATCCTTACATAAATGAGGGAGAAGGGGATGCTTTGGGCTGGTGAGGGAAACTCACGGCTTTTTGAGCCAATGTGTTTCTTTAAATGATGTAGGGGGTATTCTCACTGCCTATGTAGTTTTTTCCTTACCTTTTTTCTTAGGGCCGCAAAAGAAAGGAAGAGGTCAATGCATGTGGATAAGGAGGTTAGCAAGCATTACTCTGTGACTGGCTTTGGTGATGAGGGTGGGGTAGAAGCTTTCAAGCGAATTAAGCTTTAAAGCAAGCTTGGTGGCTTTATGGTGTTTCTGACAAGGGAGCTCAATACAAATCTCATCTACGGGCTCCAAAATGTAAGGCATTTAGGTGACCCCTAACAGAGCACATAACAGAATGGTCTGGAGGGTAACTCAAGCTGAAGCCCTTGAAAGCATAGCAACAGAGGCCGCGGGCAGGATGATATGGGAATGACCCATCAAATCAGTTAAGCGCATGCTGGAGCTAGCTAACAGAGAAAAAGAGGAACATTCATACACTGAAAGCATGCACCTGCATAACGGTTCAGCAGAACATTCATATACTGAAAGCATGCACCTGCATAACGGTTCAACGGAACATTCATACACTGAAAGCATGCACCTGCATAACGTTCAACGGAACATTCATACACTGAAAGCATGCACCTGCATAACGGTTTTACAAGTACACACACATTGAGGGGCTTATTGAACCATCTAAATGTGTGACGACTTAAATGCAGGAATACTCACCTGTGGCATACATGCCTGGCAGCACGTGGTATTGCAGGATGTCTTTCAGCTCAGGCAACGCAAGGAGGGTGGACCTGAAAGACAGGTATTTGTAAGCCTGCTTCAAAAGAAGAATCTCTCAGAAGAAATATCTTAACATTTGAATGTTATTTGGTATACGTCACTATCTTATCCTTGGAAATGAAAGAAAAGCTGCCTAGGCAGTGAAATACTCCCTACATCAGTTATGGAGATTCAAAAACTATGTGGTTCTCCCACCATCATCAGACTGTGATAAGCATGGCTGGCTCAGCCTTGGGTCAGATTCTGGATTACTCAGTCCTTTCTGGTGGTCAGGGCTGGATAGTCTGAAAGACCGTGGTCGACTCAGGTTCCTGCTGAAGGCTTGGAACCTCACCCTTTCAGTTTCCTCTTTGCCTGAAAACTCAGTTGATATAATCAGTGTACTGTCCAGTGCTTACGTCCCAAGGACATGAGCGTCTTCTTCATTTGAAAGAAAATGTGCATTGCTTACATAGTTTTGCCTACTGCCTTTTGAATCTGTATTCAATGCACAATGATTGTGCTTCCAACTTAGTTGCTTTTAAGCATATTTCCTGCTTTTTTTGACTTAAGGAGTAAAACCTGCTCTGCAGAAACAAACTCTTTACACCGCACAAGAAGCACAATTGAAGCATGGCATTTGTGAAAAAGGAAAGATAAGAAAGAAAAGGAAAGATCTACGCATTTGTGAACCTCAGAAGACGTCAAACTTACTTTGGAAGTGGGCGACCACCACCCAGTTGGAGGAGAAGAATATCAAAAGCCTCATCTGTAGGGGCCAGAACCTGCAGCAAAAAATGGTAGGAAGAGCAATATGTTTGAAGCCGTGCAAAGCAAGGGAATTGAAAGATGATTCTGCGGCATTAAAACTAAAAATGGATACTCCTCAATGGTGCACCCATTTTATGCTTCTTGTTCAAACTCAAGGGTGGGTGCAGGATCTCACCGTGTAGGGGCCCAGTTCAGGAATTCCTGGAGGAGGGGGAGGAGGCAATGCAGGGGGTGGCGGGGGAGGTGGCAGCTGAGAACGGTCAATGGAGAATCCAAACCACTGCAACAGGAAAATTCGATTGATAAATTGGTTGTGTAGTTGTTCATCAAAGCATGCCGTAAAGCTGTTTCTTTTCAGGGTTTACACGGGATGGCGGCCTGCATGAACTTCGGCAATATGTATGGTCATTCTCATATTGATATGGCCCCAAGCTGGCTGCCATGCTATTGCAAACAAAGCCTTGCTTCTCTGCTCACTTAGACTGCTCCACAGACATACCAATTTAACAGGAGGGTGGTTGCCACGTTGGACACCTGGAAACTCAACCGCATGCCTCAGCGCATATGCAACAAATCAAGCAAATCCATCAGCACTCATCAAACTCACCCAAGGGAACTCAGGGATGATCTCTTGCTCAGGTCCCACGGGTTTTGGTGGGGGGCCTGGGTAATCCGGGTCGTTTTCCCCACCCAGTTTCTCTGCCAGACCCGCAGACTGAAAGAAAGTGTGGAAATGAATGATTGCACTGTTAGAAACAAGCACTCAAAAGATCTTCCAATTGGAACGAGGTGTGGAGTTTCCACATGCGTCCATGTATTAGAAACACCAAATGCGTCTCAAAAATGAAACATGAAGGACCAGCAGACGATCATCCAAAATAGCTAGTGTAGAATAACATGGGGTAGGAATGACAGTGGACATCGATTGATTTTCTAGGTCGCCTGGGTACGTTCTTGCAAACTGGAAAATACACATGATATGTCTACAAAAAAGTGCAGGATCAGTTGCACAGAAAACATAAAAAGAGAAAAGATTATTCAAACCAGGCTTCAGCCACACAAGGAAAAGAAAATTACACAGGCAGTTTTCACTCAAACTCCCCAGATCAATTAAGGAAAGGGGGACACATTGGTGCAAAGACCATATGGCCACCCCACAAAGGCCACACAACAAAGAACATATAGTACTGATGCAGCTGGGGACCAAATACAAAACACAGGAGGAGCTCCTTGTGTACTTGGAGTCAGTTGCCCCAGCAACAAAATGTACACTGCCTAGATGCTGTCAGCTCAAACTCACCCTGAGGGCCTCCAGGAAAGTCTTATAAATGCCCAGATCCTGGAGGATCTCCAGCACAGGCTTGTTTTCAGGCACCTTCTGGTACTTGGGCTCGCCAGGATACGCCTCAGCACCATTGGCTGTGTGTGTACATCGCAGTGAGTAGGAAAGCTTTCAGGGAATATAGGTGCAAGCTCAATGGTGTGCCTCAGCACCATTGGTTATGCAGTGCAAGGCGGTGAGCAAAGGAAAATTTGGGCAGGGTAACAAAGGTCTTCAGGATACACCTTGGCTTTGTGCGTGCACACCAGCAAAGTATGATTCTATGAGTGCAGGCATACTTTGTGTGTGCACAACAGCAGAGTATGATTTTATGAGTGCAGGCACAAACATGCAAGCCTCTCAAGTATAACAATTAGTTAAGGTGGCCTTAGGAAAGCTTTCATAACCTTGAAGTCTGGTGACGGAGACTCTTTTGGTGAACGTGGTCCATGGCTCCCTCTGACCAACATTGTCTCCTTCGCCTTGACAGATGTAGGGAGCGGTTTCCACTCATATGTAGATTTTTTTTAAGGTGACAGATTTTGCGGCCTCGGCATCTTTGTTACATGCAATCCAGCATTCTTGACTCCACTACATGAGAAAACGGACGTACATGTCAGTTTTGGCTCAGGCATGTGTCGGAGCGAGTGACCAAGCGTGGCGTCAGTCCACTTTGCAGAAGCAACAACGTTGCCTTCGGCGTCGATCAGGTTGATCTCATCTCTGCACAATTAGTAAGTATGAGAAGTAACAGAGAGGTAAGGAGCAGCATATCTCCAGCCAGGCAATTTCATGAATGGAATATCCAAAACCACCATATCCACTTAAGAGGAATGAAGCACTGCGAAGATACGGGGCCTAGTGCCCAGCTAGGTGCTTCACAGCAACAGTGAACTGTGCAAACAGCCTCCAGGTGCCAAAATCACACTCCACACAATCCTCCTGGGTGTGGGTGGGACTATCTACACTGCCCATACCCTGGATCAAACAAAAGAACTAGGGATTGACACACAAAGGTCTACCAAACTTGCACAAAAGCTCCATGCCCACTCTGTGCAAAATGCACACAAACTTACCTCTACCAGATGTGTCATTGAAAACAAAGACACTCGTTATCATTATCGTGCCCTAGGGCCGCGCGCTGCCAAAAACCCACCAGACCCTCATAGCTTCCTTCTTACCCTCAGATGAGGGAGACTCACGGCTCTTTGAGCTAATGCGTCTCCTTTTCTGTGATTGATGTAGGGAGTGTTCTCACTGCCTGCGTGGTTTTTTCCTTTGATCGTTTCTTTTTAATAAGTAGCATCAAAGTCAACAGCATGTGTATGAGGAAGTGCGTTGACAGAATCCTAGCCTCAGGATTTGCTCTTTAGGCCTCCTACTCTCCCTCCTGCTTTTGCGTGCCTCAAAACTGCCCCTTCCTCCTGTGCCCTCCTTTGTTCCTGATCTTGGACCCTCTTTTCTTTGCCCCTGCCGCCATGCATTCCCTTTTCCCTTTGCTCCTGGGCATGTGATGCACATTCTATTCACATTTTACTCAGGGCCCAGGTCCTGAAATTAGCTTTTTGTCTCTACATCTCCATTCCGAGGTAGGCATTGCACCTTCTGATCTGTTGCACGCACCTGAAGGAGATGCCGAAGGGGAACCCACAGGGCTCCTGCTCAGACTGTGGTTTCAGGACCAAGGTCTCGGTTGGCTCAATGGTGGTGTTACCCTTGTTGTTGCACACCTCAGGCTGGCCAAACCTCAGATTCTGTAGCAACGAAGGGATGGGGAATTGATACAAAAGTTGAATTGTGGAGGAGGACCGCATGCATCCCTTTCCAGAAGGAACAAACAGAAATAGTCTTGTGAAGGCAGTGAAATGACCCCTTTACATAGGGAAGAAAAGAGATAAGTAAACTCAAGGCAGCAAATGTCCCTTCACCAGCAGGTCCCAAATTAAAGATGGAGGGGATTTTGTGGGGTTGGCAAGCATCACCTGCTTCAAAAATTAGCATTTGTTTCAGTCGTGGGTTCACAAATGGGTTGACTACCCTTCAGTGGAATTGAGTATCGAGCTAAGGGTGCAAAAACCTTGAGATGGTACTTGTGTTTGTATAACATACCTTTGAGAAAATTTCGTGTTGGTATAATATACCTAGGAGAAAATTTGAGCGATGGAAAAAAGCAATAAAACAAATCCCTTACGCACCCTGGATGGTGTGCAAAGAGATTCACATAATCTTTTCTCTGTTTGCTAATGACACAGTTATCTTTGCAGTCGATGAGAGGCTTCTCCACTACATTGTACGTTCCTGGAAAATGATCATTCAGTCCTGACTAACAAGTCTCGTAGATCTTTGTAGCCCAAGGCATTGCAAATTTGCTGAAGCGCGTCACAAGAAAAGACATGTTTCTCTCGCTCAAACTGTAGCGTTATCCGAACACCCTCACCATTGCAGCCTCCACATCACGCACATCGCTGTCCGTCAAACGGTAGCCCGTAAGATCTGCAGTCTGCGCGTGCACAAGGATGCAATTACTTGTGTGAGAACAGCAGTTGTTTTTGGTGGCGCCTGCTCTTGCCTCATCCTCCAAGGTCAGTTCAATCTGAGTCCAGGCTCACTTGCAAGCTTGCACACAACCCTACACAAATCCCAGGAAGAAAAGCCCGCACCTGTCCGCCCACATTACGCAGCACCACAGAGGTTGTCTGTCCCTCTTCTGGATACGCCACAACCCTGTCTATCAAAACTTTGGGGGGCGTGGTGCCCTGGCATAGCTGCTCCTCCTCTTCTCCAAGACTAGCTAGGCTTGCGAAAGGGTTGGTTGTCTGGGCACGAGCTTGTAGCACAACCAAAGGGCTGCACAAAGCCAGCAAAATGGAGGCATACAGCATGGTCGTCGTGTGAGGATGAGTACCCTTTTGACTTCACACGACCATCTAAGATGCGAGGCAGAATTTTTGCTTTGTGTTGGTTTAGTTATTCAAGTCGGTGCCTCAAACTCAGGTGAAAGCTAGCTGACAGGAAGCATCCTTGAGGCCAGTCACAAAATGTGTGAAATACACAATACACGGAATTCATTATTTTGTTTGGTCGCCCCAAAAAGTAGCTGACGGCTCCTGGCCAAGCACAGCAAGAAAGGCCTGATGACAGATGGTTATTCTAAAGAAATTAACATTTTAAAAACATATCAGATTATCTAGCCCTTATCCAGTCTTACGGTACGGCTAATGATAACCTGAATGACCTTAATTATTCCAAAAACTGATGTCTTTGCAAGAACATCAATGCAGCAGCCTTCGTCTAGTGGTTAGGACCCAAGCTTGTGGCGCTTGTAACACGGGTTCGAATCCCGTAGGCTGCACTTTCTGCTCCCCCTCGGTTCTGGGAATGATGGCTAGCGGGTAGCTGATTTTTCCTTTAAGTGGAAGGGTATCATGTCTCCCTCTTTGTGCTTGCAACGCATGAGGTGTGGGCCTATTTTTCAGCTTTTCCTTTAATTTTCTTAATATGCCGGGCGTAATTTGTCAAAGACAGGTGTGACCAGAGCTGAAACTCTTAAGTGCAATTGAGGCCATGAATTTGCTGGAGTCTGATTGTCCCTGTATGGGGGACAAATCAAAATAACTAACCCCTTTTCCAAACTAATCAATGCCTATCCACATCTCTCAGACAGGCTGTTGTGAACTTGGAACCATTGCCCGTAACAGCCTTTGCTACAACGATCTACAATCCTCCATCAACCAGGAAATACCCCTTTCTCAGCACACCTAGGACCTACAAATTATTTCAGTCTGGAACACAGCTGCAAGGATTCATCTTAACAATCGCAACCCAGCTTGGCTACAAGGCCTGGCTTCGGCTGTACCAGAAGTTAACTGGAAGCTGCGCAGTATAGGCAACCATTCTACTCTCAATACAATGGATGCTGATATGCCTGGATTCAATAAATGCCAACGCCTTCCCTCTGACAAACAACAAAGATCTAGAAACCCAACCTATTTACATATAAGTAATTAAGAAGAACTTTTTGTACCTAACCAATCTAGTCCAACCCTCAAGCTGAAACTCCCTGACTGGAGGACGTGGGCTTACACTGATGGTAGTTGTCAAATCCAGAATGGCATACAAGAAATTGGAGCAGGCGTCTACTGCCCTCTCACTGACAGCAGAAGTTTTGTCGAGCCCAATGGTGCTGGAATTACCAACACTATATGTCGAGCTGAATTAGCAGCACAAACAACACATGAATGTACATTCAAGGGGATGTCCTAAAAACCATATCTACCCTCATTAGCAACTCACAAACCAATATTTGTCTCTACAAAGTAAAATCTCACGCTGGCATTGCTGGTAACGAATGTGCAGATGCTATTGCTAAATATCAAGCAAGCCAAGCCAATAATAATGTGGCTGATACCGGGATCCCTAGCGCAGGCCCCGGTGGAAATCCTTTTCCTCATTCATTTTGGTTAGCCAAGGAGGAAAAGAAAGAACACAATGCTGGCACATCCACAGCTCCTGCACCCAATACAAAAATCACCTACCTCCCCAATATTTGAAATGCTATCAAGTCTCATACGCATACAAAACATACAATTGGATATGCCGACCCCAAAACAGGCTACTACTCTTACTATCAGAGCTTATTACCTCATGTTAACAAGAAAATCAGCAATGCCTTTAGAGACATGCCTCGTATATCCTACCTATGAAGCACACCATTTTACAATATTGCACGGGAACCCTCTACAACCAAAAACACGCGGTTCGTTTCAAAAGGTTCACTTACCCATTATGCCCTCTCCCAGGCTGTCATTAATTAGACAGCGCACTCCACATGCTTTCAGGCTGCCAAAACCATATCATCTCCAGCATGAAAACTGGACGCCACAGTATTGCTGGAAGATTGATCATCAAAGCTCTTAGTTGGAGCCCTTGGGAAGCAGGCCAGTTGTGAACACAGACATAGGAAGTGACGATAGGTTGTCACAGTGCAACCTCCAAATTCCTGCACATGCATCAAACAGCCTGTTGATGTGCAGCTGTGAGAGGCTTCTTTTATCTCACAGCCACTGACTGCCTAAAATATCTCTATAGCAAGTAGATTATTGAATTATCCCAGTCACAGATTTGCACAGAAAGAGCTGCTGCCCCACACACAAAGAGCTGGCGGCTCCTGGTGCACTTTTCCGTACGAGAAAACGCACCCCAAAAAACAATTACAGGTGTATAATGCTTCATCGTGTCATGGCAATGCCAGTGTGTGCTTAAAATTGAGCACAGCAATTGCACGGAAGGCCTGGGACAGATTATTTGTTGGCTTCGCTGAGAAAGAGGTATTTCCTGGTTGAGGTAGGATTGTGGATCATTGTAGCAAAGGTTGGTATGTGTGATGGTTCCAAGTTCTCAACAAAGATGTGGATAGGCAGTGATGAGTTTGGAATAGGGGTTAGTTACCATGTGTTGTCCTCAGACAGGGAGGAACATGAAAGTAGCATCGGCCTCTGTGTTAAGAATAGCTGAATAGATAGCATGGCATAAAGCCAGAGTCATATCTTCCTCGGCGTAAATGGGATGGCAGACAGAAAAGTCTGAAAAACTGGATGAGAGAGAGTTATCATGGGCACCAAAGAGAGTGTCGCAGGGGTAAGTGCTCCTCTAGTGTTGGTATTGTGGGTTATGGTCTAGCAGGGAGGCCATTTGTTTCTTGAGTTACCAGGGCCCATTCTTTAAGGGCAGTGTGGATGTGGGTTGGCAGGGCCCGCGGAAAGGAGTTTTTTATTTTATGCTAGCGTACTTGTTTTCTAGCATAGTCTTGCAAGCAAGGAGCCTCTGCAGATGAAATGCAAAGCTCGTAGGAGCAGGTGTTATGGCTTCATGCAAGCCCGCAAGCTTGGCCCTATAGGAAGCCTTGGAAAGGATTTGAAATCAGCTAGGGGGCATCATACCAACACATTTACCTTGTGTGTTGTAAATGCAGGCCATGTATGATTTGTAAATTTCTGGGAGGATAAACCACCTTGATCCTACTAAGATCCCTCCCCAAGACAGGGACATGTATCTTGTTGAATTCAAAATTTGCCCTGGTACCAACCCCTGTTCCACTTTGGAAGCTGCATCTGCCCAACATGCTGGCACTATTAACTAGGCTCAAAACCCGCAGCTCATGAAATCCAAACAGGAACAACAAGGTAACCTTACGTATCATCTTGATTGGTGTGGCAGGCACTATTTATAATGATTACACCATCAAACCTCGTACCAACTTGGGTTTAACCAAGCAAAAAGCTAAATCATTAGCATCCAAATTGAGTTGCCGTGCTATCCAAAGAAAAGAAAAGAAAAGTCTATGCCAGCCAGGAGGCCGT
Source organism: Dunaliella primolecta (assembly GCA_914767535.2). NCBI lineage: Eukaryota > Viridiplantae > Chlorophyta > Chlorophyceae > Chlamydomonadales > Dunaliellaceae > Dunaliella > Dunaliella primolecta. The sequence continues at coordinate 1,129,818 of OU611758.1, read as the reverse complement.
GTGCATTAAGGAAAGGTTCCCTGCCTAGCAAGCTAGCAAGGGTCTCACCAAAGGGCCCTCAAGCCTAAACTGGACTAAGCTAGCCTAGGAGAAAGCCAGAAACAAGAGTTAATGAGGATCTGGAGGGTTGGCTGCCATGCTCCTGGACGCCCGGACTCTTCTTCTCCTGCTCTCCTTTGCCGCGCGACCAGCAAACCCTCCCCCAGAAGTCCCCTGGAAATGAAGTGCATGTCTGGTGTTAATAATAGTTGTTAATCTTTGAATAGCATGGCAAATCAGTTTGGATGCTAATGATTCAGCCTTCTGCCTGGTTAAGCCCAAGTTGATAAGAGGTTGAATGGTTTATTTGTTATAAATAGTGCCTGCCACACCAACTAAGATGATGTGCAAGGTCACTTTGTTGTTCCTGTCCAAAGGTTAACGACTATCATTGACACCAGGCATGCATTTCATTTTCATGGGACTTCGGGGTGGGGTGGGGTGCTGGGCGCGTGGCGGTGGAGAGCAGGAGAAGGAAATTCTGGACGTCCAGGAGCATGGCTGACAACCCTCCAGATCCCCATTAGCGTTGTTTCTGGCTTTCTTCCTAGGCTAGCTGTTTCTAGTTTAGGCTTCAGGGCCCTCTGGTGAGACTTGCTAGCTTGCTAGGCAGGGAACTTTTTCTTATCGCACGCAGCCTTCTGGCTGGCATCGAATTTTCTTTTCTTATTCTGGGAGGATAAGGGGAGATGGAGCATGAGGGAGGGGCTGTGTGATTCAGTGTCTAGTGATGTTTGATTGGAATTTTGTTTAACTTTGTACTTGACAAGGTCAATGTCATGCAGCCAGAATTTACTTCAACCGGTGGGATTAATGTCTACTTATGGGCAGGTGGGATGTATGTCTAAAGTTATTTTACTGCGTAGTTCCGTGTTAAGTTTCTGCCTCCAATTGTTAATAGCATCAGGCTTTTCAAAGCCTTGTCTTTCAAGGTTAGAAGGGGCAGAGTCTGCTGTGGGTTAGGATAGGTCAAGTTCGCTTTGCTTAGCTTCAAATTCAAGCGAACATTGTTGGAATTTAGGCCAGGTCTTTTTGATTTTCCAGGCTCCCAGGAGGGCATCCAAGCGACCCTTATGAACTCTTCTCTAGACCGACATTCTCTGTCAAGTTTCTGTGCATTGTTTAGGCCTGCACAGGCGGGACAAGCCCATGAGTCAGCTGCATCTATCGCTTACCTTTGCCCATCAGTGTAGCAACCAAGTTCTTTCGTGCATTTCTAGTGGTACGTTTGTTGGCAGACATCACCGATATATATATCAAGGTATGGAGGTTCGGAATTAATAGGTTCATAACCACCACGGTAATTGCATATTTGGCAGCAAGCACACTCAATATCAGTGCGAGCAGTAGTAGAGGTAGTCGCAGGCTGAAGGCCAGCTTTCTTGAAGAAAGGCAGGGCCCACTTCTCAATAATCATTGGGGCAGAATGGGTGTGTTATTGCACTTGGCGGTGGATGAGGCTTCTCCTTCCGTCTTTTTCATTAATTATGCAGGTTCTCCACCCACCTATATGGGTTATGTCAAAATCGTAGTTATATATAGCATTGATGGCATGGCTAGCTGTTTTTGCTTTTGCAAGCTTGTAGGCTGAGGTTTTCTCACAATTCCAGACCTCAGAGGCTTGGCATGGCAGGCTGAGGGGATGAATGACAGGAGGGGTGACCTCTGTCTCTATGTGAAGTAATTATTTCTTCTTGTTTTTGAGGTTATCAATTTGTGTACCTAGGCTGGGTGGAGTGTTTGGACAGGAGAAAGGGTTGCAGGTTTTGCCTCTCTGGCCAGTATCTGTTGTGCATGGGGAGTTGGGCTGTGTTGGGATGTAGTTAACAGTGCTTTGACTGGCATTTGCTCTTCGAAAGCTCTGGCTAAGGGGTTGAGGCATGGGCGTGGAGGCGTGTTTTAGTGTTGAGCGTGTGCGCTTGCTGGGTGGCCCTTCTGCAGGTGATTCTTATTGAGTGGGCTTCATAACAGTAGAGGTAGCAGTACTTTGTGTTGAGGTATGAATTATTTCAAATAATACTAAATAAATCCTGCACAAGTTGTGTGCGAGTGATGCTCAGCCTAAAATTGGAGCAACTTTTTTATTGGGTGGATCTTCTATGGGTTTTGTTTCTTTGGCAGTCATAACTTCCGGAGTAATGAGACAGATTTCTTGTGTAAAAATGTTAGCTGTAGGGGTGGACAAGGTGGCTTGTTCACGTCTGAGGCGGCACCCATTATGTTTGTGTCTGTATTGGGATATGGAGCGCGGTTGTGCTGATGGCACTACTTGTGTGGAAGGGGTGCTGTTTGGTTGGGAGCCTGCAAGAGGGTAGGTGTGAGTCAGGGTATCTGGTTCCACATTGAGGCCACTCACATATGTGTTTTTAATAAGGTGGTAGCGTGCAAGAGTGTTTGCTTCAGTGTTTTTTAGGCAATGTTTTTTTGGATGCAGGATGTACTCAACTCTTCTTCCTGGGGGAGGTTAACCAGTGCTGCCAGTCTGTTGAGTGCTATTTTACATTTAACATTGACCTTGGAGTATTGGCTTGTAGCTGAGCTACTGTGATGGTGTGAGTCTTACACGGGGATGTGAGTTCATGGATTCCATGAATTCCAAGGCCCATTAGGGGTTGCATTATGCAGGTTATGAGGGAGGAGAGATTGTGGGGAGGCGGTTTATGCAGGGAGAGGGCTTTATGGATGAGGTTCAAATCCGACTTGGAGTCCTCATTGAACACAAATTCCTTGTGTTTCATAAGGTGGAGCTTAATAGAGTGGATACTGATCAATTGGCGGGAAAGCATACAAAAGTTGAGCTGGCATCTTATGTGCAGATTGGTTCCTTCTTGTTTGGTAAGATAGGATGTAGATAAGAGCTTAAGGTCCGCTATTTGCTTAGTGAGGAGATTCAGGCTTATGGTGCGGTGTCTAGTTGAGGGATACTCTAGGCTAGATGTGAGTGCAAAAGCCAGGCGTCTGTGGTATTCTACACAAATTGAGGTGCGCCCTAGTCCAAAGTTATCAGAATCTTCGCAAATCACAGCTGCTGCTGTGCTGTCCCAGAGTTTGTATTTATGTTCAACATAGACAGGATTATAAAGTTTATAATCCTGTCTATCATGGTGTCCCAAATGATGAGGTCTGCTGGTGTGTAAGGAGTAACTGCAAAAGCATAGGCAAGGCTAGGGATAATGGCTGTACGGACAATGTCAAGCGTTTAGCGTGAAGAAGCACAGAAGGAGTCAAGGTTATGAGGCTTATTTCTGGACTTCTTATATCAAGCAAGCAAGTTTCATGGCACATTGGTGGTCAAGTCCCTGTTGTTTAAATTGTTCAAGGGTTTGCTCAGTTTAGCAGGTCCCACCAACATGCAGATGATCAGGATGATATGTGACAGCGTTTCCACTTATAAGCTTGCAGAGGTCTGCATGCTGCCGCTGTGCCGCCTCTAACTGTTGTCCTCGTGTCTTCACAATACTTGGTTTCAATCAAGTGCACGTGCGGCTAGTTTTAATTCAGTTTGTGAGGCTGTCTCACGCAGTTAGCTATGCTGGACCTCTGTGGGGTGCCATGCCTGCTGCGTAACACATGGTGTGAGCAGGGAGAAGAAAGGGAAGAAGAAGTGGGTTCGAGTTGATAGGGAGTAATCAGTATAGGATCAGGTCGGCTTAATGTGAGTATAGATATCTTAGAAAAATTATGTGGAAAGAGGTAAGAGGATATAATCCTCAGGCTGTTTGATGCATGTGCAGGAATTTGGAGGTTGCACTGTGACAGCCTATCGTCACTTCCTATGCCTGTGTTGACCACTGGCCTGCTTCCCAAGGGCTCCAACTACGAGCTTTGATGATCAATCTTCCAGCAATACTGTGGCGTCCAGTTTTCATGCTGGAGATGATATGATTTTGGCAGCCTGAAAGCATGTGGAGTGCGCTGTCTAATTAATGACAGCCTGGGAGAGGGCATAATGGGTAAGTGAACCTTTTGAAACGAACCGCGTGTTTTTGGTTGTAGAGGGTACCCGTGCAATATTGTAAAATGGTGTGCTTCATAGGTAGGATATACGAGGCATGTCTCTAAAGGCATTGCTGATTTTCTTGTTAACATGAGGTAATAAGCTCTGATAGTAAGAGTAGTAGCCTGTTTTGGGGTCGGCATATCCAATTGTATGTTTTGTATGCGTATGAGACTTGATAGCATTTCAAATATTGGGGAGGTAGGTGATTTTTGTATTGGGTGCAGGAGCTGTGGATGTGCCAGCATCGTGTTCTTTTTTCCTCCTTGGCTAACCAGAATGAATGAGAAAAAGTATTTCCACCGGGGCTTGCGTTTGGGATCCCAGTATCATCCACGTAATTATTGGCTTGGCCGGCTTAATTTTTTGACATTTTCCTGATTTTTTTAAATTGCCCATACCCTGGATCAGTTTGGAAAACTAGGTATTGACCTGCAAAGGTGTACAAAAACTAGCACACAAGCTCCATTCCCATTTTGTGCAATATGCCCACGAACTTACCTCAACCAGACGTGCTATTGAAAAGAAAAACACTCACCATAACCCTGCTGCCCTGGGGACAAGTATTGCCAGAAACCCACCAGACGTACATTAGTTTCATCTTACACTTCTTGTGAGGGAAACTCGCGGCTCTGTGAGCCAACATATCTCAATTTGCTTTATGAGTGAACAGTCACTGTTTACCCGACTTTTCTTTTCTCTGCCTGCCAATACTGTTTGCAAGCTGTTTGTTTGCAGCCTGCGGGTCTTGGCGTCATCAGAAAAGGCAACTTGCACATCATGCTGCTAGGATAAGTCTAAAGGGACGATCTTCTGTGCGTTCAAATTCCCAGTCAATTGATGTGGACAAAGGAGCAGCATCTAAATAGCCAGGCAAAACTTGAGGTGCAAGGCGCTTTGCTGAGCACAAGATGAGAGGGGGTGATTATAGTGTTATACAGCAAAATGGAGGACAAGAAGCTAACAATCCACCAACTCCTTATTAGCAGTGAAAATGTCCTGCCTTCCACCTCTTTAGTTACGCAGCTATTATATTACCCGTCAGTGCTTGCAGCCTGATAGGAAGTGCACAGCGCTCATTTACATCTTATCATAACATCTTGCAAGCCGATTCCAATTTGTGCTCAACAAAAAAGACAGAATAGCCTGCCGGGAAAAGAGAGCAATCACATTTTACAACAAAATTTATAGGGGGCAATTGTGCTTTGAAGCAAGGCAAGGCAAGGAAACGTGCAGAGCATACACTTAAACAGGCAGTAAGGTTCACTCCTTCCATTAGGTCTGCTCCCTTTTCTTGTCTCAACTTTTATTGTTTAATAAAAATGGAACAAATAGGCTCTATAATGATGACAGTGATCACAGTGAGATATCATCTGCAGAGCTGCTCTTTTTATGGCAGGTATTACTATTTAATACACCTCAACGTTAGCATACACAGATGTGTAGCCACACTTTTTGTAGCACTCCTCTTGCGTGCCCTTCTCCCTGCATTGGGCATTTGGAAATTTGAAGGTGCTAAAAGAAATACTTGTAAGCCAAGAGCTGCGTGCATAAGAAAGGCCCCTAACTAGCATGCGTGGATACTACCAGTTTGCAAACTGTCGCTTGAAGTTCAGTAAGGGTGCGTGATGGCACTCAAATCAAAAAAGAATTTGGCAACATAAGGTTGATAAACATTCAGTTAGAGAATTTTGCTTCTCAATACGTGCCTCCTCCTCACTCACCATGGGTACTTGAAGGAGCAGCTGCACGTCTTTTTGATTTCCTCGCATGCTCCCTCATACCAGTCACCGGGCTTCAGACCAGCGCACAGTGCTTCGCATGGCCCACTGTATGTCTTCCCATCCTTCCCACTGCAATGAAACAATAGCACATTTTTCTTTTCACAAACACAAGCCAATGTTAGATCATTGAATTAACAGCGTCACAACTGCTCAAAGATGGTCAATGCAATGGGATGGAATAAAAAAGCAAAGCCTGAACATGCCTGAACGTGCTTCTAAAGTTGATAGATGTAGATAAAAAAACAAACGTGTTTTGGAATGGAAGAGAGCATTTTTCCTTCTGCTGAACATTTTCTAGCGGCCTGCCTGGTAACAAAAAATCCAGTGGGGATTTTCCACCAACTTTGAGATAATGTAAAGGCTCATGCATACACACCATATCTCGATGCTGGGGCAGGAGCAGTCGGCATAGTCTTTTTGGTCATACTTGCACAAGCGGTCCAGATCACACAAAAGAGGGCATTTGCCGTTTGCTGGCTCATACTTGACACCCGCGCAGTCCGCTGCACAGGGGGTGCTGTATTCTTTGCCATCAGAACCTGAGGAAGCAAAGAGGCAGCATGAGAAGCGTGACAAGTGCAATAAAGGGGGTGATATGGATTTGCCTTTCCTGAACTCAATGATTAATAGTGCAGCAGGTGAAAGCCAGGTTAAATTTCTTCAAAACTACACACGAAGCGGAATGGCGTGTGTTTGACCAAAGGCATATGACTGCACCGCTGCACAACGAAGGGTGAACAGTCCCACTCCTCCTTCCATGCAGGAGTGATCAAACGCGTGGCATGGCCTGAATTCTCTCATGATATAAAACTTTTCTCAAGCCGCTTAGGGCTTACTCACCGCACACAATCACTTGCGGGCAGAATGTGTCTTTGGGAGGGCAGCTGCTGCTGCATTCACCATATTTCTTGACCTCCACACCCTTGCAGCTTGCTTTGCAGGCATTGCTGTAGGTCTTGCCATCGTATCCACTGTGCAAGAGAATAAGACACAGGAGAGGCACACAAGAATTGGACTCGTATTGGAAACAAAAAAACCTATTATGGAGCGGAAGAGGAGGTACAGCTCCTGAATGTGAAGTTTGGGCTGGGCATGCATGCTTGCACACGTGCACAAACTTACCACACAGGCATGTACTCTTCAGTGCAATAGCAGCTACATTCTCCATACTCCTTGATCTCCACTCCCCTGCAGCGCGCCTTGCAAGCGTTGCCATAGGTCTTGCCATCAGCACCACTGCACGGACCAGAGAAATGATCGATGTGAAGACAAGTGCCTTTTTTTGTCATGAACTCAGTTCCAAAAAAGGGAAGAAGAGGAAAAGGAACGGCGTCGGCAGCAGGGCCACTCCCTGCATTGATTAAGGAAACATGAAGCATATCTAATTAGAGTCGAAGTCCATACACAAAAAGAAGGCAAGCACTGAATGCAACTCCAACGTGCAGTTGGAAGCCGGCATTGCTTGCAGATCCTTTGGACGCTTATTTGGAGCCTCCAATGCTTTGGACTGATGTGCGTTCTCCCCATTAATTGACATTGTGAGTGTGCTTAAGAAAACTGTGTAGGCAGGGAAAAACCCTCCCTACATCAATCAAGGAAAAGGAGACACGCTGGCTCAATAGAGGAACGAGTCCCCTCCACCACAAAGTTAGAAGAACAGAGAAAGCTAGTATGGACATGGAAGGTTTCTGGGAGCACCCGGCCCAGAGCCTGGCTGTGAGAAGCATTATCGCTTACAATGGCACGTCTAGAGATCACTAGTTTGCAGGCATAGTGTGCAGAATGGGCAAGGAGGTAACGCGCATTGTTTTCAGATGTACGTCAGCAACATGTTGAGGTGTGTGCGTGCATGTTTCCTCTCTCTTATGAATACCGAGCGCAGGCACAACAGATATGAACCAGACATACCACACAGGATCATACTCCTCAGTGCAGATGCAGTCGCATTCTCCGTACTTCTTGATGTCTGCGCCATCACAGCGTGCCTTGCAGGCATTGCTGTATGTCTTGCCGTTGTAGCCGCTGCGCAAAAAACATTGAAGAGAAGGAAAGGTGTGTGAACATAGGAAGGCCGCTAGTGAGTACTCCAATTGCAAACAAAGCTTTAAGTGTTTGCTTTTGAATTATGTCACGCCTTCCATGTTGGAAAAAAGGACGCACCACACAGGCTTGTACTCTTGTGAACAAAAACACAAGTCGTCTGCTGCGAAAGCAGACGAAGCGAGCAATACAGCAAAGAGGAAGAAGTGCATCGTTGCAAAAGTCCAGCTGTGCAGCAGGCGTCCCACCAATTGAATTGATGTAATCAAAATTACTGGCAGGGGTTATAGGTGATTTGCTCGCACAATCCAAGGACGAGATGCCAGAAATAATCGGGCGCGTTTTGGAGGAAACTGTGCTTATTAAAACTTTAAATATTTTATCGAGACAAAATGTTTTGGATTGTGTATTGACCGTGCATTTGATCTTGGATAGTTGGGTGAACATAAAATGAACTTAAAGAGCGTAGAGAAAGTCTGTGAAGTCTTACTACTTGTCCATTTTAAAACATGCTGAAGCTAACTTTCAAGCTGCTTGCAAGCCACCCCTTCTTGGTTAAAAATTCATCTATAGCACAACTTTAGGAACTACAATGACGAGCCATGTACTTCTGTATTGTCTTGTGGAGTTGATAGTCGGTATAGTTTTGGGAAATTGATAGTCAGTATAGTTTTGGGGAGTTGATAGTCGATATAGTTTTGTGGAGTTGATAGTCAGTTCATTTTACTCCCAAAACGTGTTTCAAGCTGCGCACCTTCCTTAATTATCATCAAAGGCTCGCTTAGTAGCTCGCGATATCCTCGTATTGTTAGGATAAACTATCCAGAGATTAATCAGGAGGCTCCACAGTTTTCCTTTCCTTTCCTTCATTTCCTCTAAAGGAATTTGTTTTTCCTAGCGATTTGAATACCTGGTCTACCCTTTTCCCTCATTGATGCAGGAAGAGTTTCCTCTGCCTACATAATTCCCTTTTCTTTCTACCCTTTTGGACATGGTGCTTTGCACGGGCATATTTGAAATGAATGCTTTTGAAACATATATAGCAGTACTCTGTTGTTGAAACAAATGCCTTGAGCATTTATTTGGAAAGAAAAAAAGAAACCTCTGCAGGCAGTGAAAACACTCCCCTGAATCCAACAATGTTGAAACCCTTGAGCATCATCTAACTTGTGCTTCTTTCAACTCTCATCGATGGGCTACTGCCAGTAAACCTCCTGATCCCCATTGATTTTTCCTTTCTCTTGGTGGAGGGGATAAATGGTTATTGCTGTTTAGATTGTTTTAAGCCCCAGTTGAGCATTTGTTTGGCCAGGTCTGGATAACAGGCCTCAGTGTTTCCACTCAGCCACCCTTGTAGGTGGATATAGCAATGCAATCTAACCTTCACCTAGCAATCTGCGTGCTTGAGGAAGAAAATACATCTGTGCTGGATGCAAAAAAGAAAAGAAAAGAAAAGTCTACGCAGCTCCGAGGCCGCGTGCATTAAGGGAAGAACCCCTAACAAAAGTGGATGCAAATAACGTGCAATAGGGAAGGCTCAGCAGCCAACGCTGAAACTAGCAGTGAGCCCCACCGACATGTTTAACTAGGAGCAACCAAGCTAATGCGGATCCAGCGGATTGTCAGCCATCCATCCAGTCATTGTTCCGAAGGTATCCACCTCATTCTACTGAAACGGAGGAAAAAGAAAAACTACGTGGGCAGTGGAAAGCACTCCACACATCGATTGAGGAAAAGAAGATACCTAGGGCCGAGGCACCGCACATTTCCTCCGCGAGAGAAGCGACAAAGGGTCAATGGGGATCAGAAGGGATCCTGGCAGTACCCCGTGCCTGATCTTGTTGATAAGAGTTGAAATAGGCCTCTTCTAGAGCGCGTCTGGTGTGACCAAGTTTATGAGAAAAGAGAACAAACTATGTAGGCAGTGAGAACACTCCCTACATCAATTAAGGAAAAGGAGACACATTGGCTCAAAGAGCTGCGAGTCTCCCTCACCGAAGGGTAAGAGGAAAGCTAGTGTGGGTCTGGTGAGGTTCTGGAAGCATGCTGTCCCAGTGCACCAGAGTTATGATGAGTGTTTTTGGTTTCAATGGCACGTCTGGTAGAGGAAAGTTTTTTTCGCATATTGTACAGAGTGGGCATGGAGCTTTTGTGCAAGCTTGGTCGACCTTTGGGGGTCAATCCCTACTTTTTTTATTTATCCAAGGTATGGGCAGTATAGATAGTCCCACCCACACCCAGAAGGATTGTGTAGAGAGTGATCTCAGCGCCTTGAAGTTGTTTGCACAGCTTATTGTGTTGTTGATGTGAGGCTTCTATCTGGGCACCAGGCCTCGTATCTTCGCAGTATTTGATTTCTATTAAGTGGAAATGGCGGTTTTGGATGTTCAATTCATGAAGTTGCCTGGCTGGAGTTGTGCTGCTTCTTACTACTTCATTACGTCTCATACTGCGGAGTACCCGATGTGAGGGGGGAATAGGTGGTCTATTTGGGTTAGCAGGCCCTGCTACGTACCGGGTACGAAGGGCAAGGAGTGACCAAGATAGCATTGGGGTGGCTGGAGGTGCTTTTAGCTTGATCATGAATGCTGGGGTCAAAGAGGTAGGGAGTTATAACGTGGTTAGAGATTTGCTCAGTGATGTACAGGTCATGCTGAGCCAGACGGCTGCTCTGCCTACATCCAATTGTAAGAGGTTTGACCCATAAGAGCCTTTGCTGACCACTTTCAAAATCATCCTGCTAGCGATGTTGTGACGCTCAGTTACCAAGTTACAGATGGCGGGGCATTGGCAACCTGAGAGAATGTGGAGGGCGCTATCCATAAGGTGATATTCTGGGAGGGGACATACAAGGCTAGTGGATCTTTTGAAGCGGACTGTATGTTTTTGGTTGTAGAGGGTGCCTGTGCGGTATTGGAAGGCTGTGTGTTTCATACTGGTTGAAACACATGGCATGTTCCAGAAGGCATTGCTAATGTCCTTATTTGCATGAGGTAGCAAGCTCTGGTGATATGTGTAATAGCCTGTCTCGCAATCTGCATATCCAAGTCTGTGTTTAGTATGTATATGGAATTTTAAAGCATCCTTAAGGTCAACTTCCTTCAGACAGTCTGGGAAGTACACTAGATTGGGAAAGGGGGAGGAAGATTCAGGTGTACTTGGTCTTGCCTCTTGTTGAGCCAGCCAAGCAATATTGTAGAAGGGGTTGCCACCTGGGCCATGAGTGTACTGGACAGAACGAGCATGAAGCTTCAGAGCAAGCTTGGTGGCTCTGTGAGTGTCAAGACCAAACCCTTTTAGGGGTTCCAAACATCAAGACAACAGCAGACTGTGTCCTTTTTCATGAACTCCTTTCTATGAGCAGGTTAGCAATCAGTTGTATTGTCTGATGCCTTCTATTCCTGTAACCTGTAACAGACTATCCAATTAACTGGTTAACCGTGATTGAGCAATACTCACAATTCATAGTGACAAAGGCTACTGGAAAGGCTGCACACAGGCGGGCGAGGCACATGCCTGATCGGATGGCTGGAAACCCAATTGATCCACATAAATCTGGTTGTTTTTAAGTAGTCCTTAGATCATTGGTGGGACTCACCATTAGTGTCAGCTAGCTGTTGGTCTTTCCTAAATGCATGCTGTTAAACAAGGCTGCCCGCTTTTCCCCTTGTCGTTTTCCAAGTACATCTATGATGTGGATTGCTTGGCAGAAAATGTGCAAGGGGCTATTACAGGCACTATGGACGCACGAGTCACGCATATGCTGTATGCAGATGATTTGTGCCTAACCAGTAATCAGCCTGATCAGCTCTAACTGATGCTACATAGGCTGCATGCATATGCTCAGCGGAAAGGATTGGTGATAAATGCTGTCAAGTTTGAGATCGTGCACTTTAATTCTAGGGGCAATAACGTGCCAGTTTTCACGTTAGGTGGAGCTCGTTTGGCTTGTGCAGATTCCTTTAGATATTTAGGCATGCTGTTCACAAAACAACGCAACCCGCAGGCCACTGCTGAATGTATGTGTGCCCCTTTCCTGGCTGGTTGTAGACGGATTAGGCAATTTGCATCTGAGTGCAATCTGACGGATAGGCCACATACCATGCTCTGGCTGACTAAAGCATATGCTCTCCCTGCTGGCATGTATGCATGTCAGACTTGGGGTACAAAATTTATGAAAAAAAGAGCAGAAATGAAAACTTGAAGTCCTTTGCAAACTGTGCACCTTTGCTTATTGAAGCGTCTCCTTGGTGTAACGCGCACTACTCTTAATTGGTGGCACTTCCCTTCAGGCATAATTCTGCTTATGGCAGACCTCTCCATACTCCTAGGTATTTGTATCTGGATTTGGGTAGGCATATGCAAAGAAACATTGCTTGCTTCCGTTTGCACGCTCACAAGCTTCGAGTTGAAACTTCTCTTTGGCATGGACACACACCTCATTGTGATTTATGTTCTTCAGAACAATTACAAGATGAAAGGCATGCTATTTTTCTTTGCTCTTGCTCCTTTTTGTGCTGTCTTAGAAGGAAGTATGCATATCTTTTCTATGACTTCTCTGCACACAGAATAGTGATAAATGAAGAAGGATCTTTCTATTTCTCCCATGCTGGCTCTGAGGACGTATTTCGTTTTTTCCAGTATCAAGACAATGGCAATTATCGTTTTATCTCTGAATTGATGGATTTCTTTCAACGCACTGAGCAGCCAAACTATCTGGCTGAAGGTTATGTTCCCTTGTAAACCTTAATTGGTCTGTCCTGCAGGAATGTGGACATTAACCTCTACAGTTTTATTGGTTCCGCACAGCAGTTAGGTTCTACAATGCTTCACTACGTAGCACTCAGTAAGGTACTGCGAGCAGATGTTGAATTGAGCAGTCTTTCTCAAAAATGCCGGGCCTCAGAGATTTTGGCTGCCTGCACGGGCTTAGACAGGTGCAATACGTTTACTCATTGTGTTCAGCCTGGGCAACCTATAGTCATGAGGGAGTTTGTTGTTGATTTGAGAAAAATGGCTGTGAGGTGTGTGGAATGCTGCCTTGGCAGAACACGGTGAACACACGAACAAACTAGCCAAGCATCATCATTGGATGGCTCTTCCTTTGAGACCCTTGTCTGTTCATGGTGCGCCCTTCTCTGTTCCTAGGTACTTGCATCTTGATTTAGGCAAGCACATGCTGAGAAACATGGCGTGCTTTCGTTACATGCACAGACCCTGAATTTTGAGCCATCACGTTGGCAGGAGCATACATCTGTGATAAGTGCAACCAAGGAGGACACCAAGATGAAAAACATGCTTTGTTCTTATATTCTTACAATTCACTTAGAAGGACTTCTGCACATATGTTCTCTGACTTCCCCTTTACTCCGAGTGAGTCACAGAATTTATGTGGATGAGTCAGGCGCTTTTTACTACTCTTAAGCTAGCTCTGAGGAAGTTTCTCATTTCTTGCAAAAGCAAACTAATGAGACTCATCGTTATATTTCCACTATCACTGATTCTGAAATCAATGCTTTCCTAAACCAAGACTCATACAGACTTCTTAGATTTGTGTCAGACTTGGTCTCAATTATTGATACTGGTTGAGCTTGTTTCACCAGCTGCCATCAGCCAGAGTCTCGGGCTGTAGGCCACCATTGTAAACCCTTGTAAACCCTTGTTATATTTCCAAAATTCATGGAAAATGTTTTGTGCAGTTGGAACAAATAAACAGGCCGAGCAGCCAAACTACTTGGCTGAAGGTCAACCCCCTTTGAAACCATTAAATGAACCATGAATCATTGCTTTTTTATGAGCAGGCTAGCAGTCAACCATTTTGACTGGAGGCCTTCTTTAACCTGTAACCATTAAATGCATGCTGGTCGCGCCCAGCGTAGACTATCCTGCTTCCTTTTTGCAGGAAATTCAGCATGAAGGTTTTGCAGCGCGGGCAGGGTGTGCATCTCCATGACATAGGCCAAATAAGCTCCATCTCAGACTCATATGGTTTCTGGCTGAAAGTGTTGCTTGCAAAGGCATCGTACTTGAAAAACGAGACATTTTTTTCCATATCTTCCCTTAATGCACTACGGCATGGCACGCGGCCTTTGGCCTGCGTAGACTTTTTTTCCCTTTTCCAAATGATACTTTGTTTACAGTCTTCGAGAATGAGCTTCCAGCGATAAGCCAAACAGAGGAAGTTGCTGCATGCTGTAGATTGGGCTGCTTGGAAGCTTCTCTAAGTGTACATTGAAGCAGCACATCACGTTTGCAGTGAAGGCAGGAAGGGAATACAAGCATCTCCGAATAAGATCAAAGCATTGAGCATTTGCCAACACATCACCCCTGACACAACCATTCAGCCCCTAGGCACTGTTTTGGCTCGGGCCGCAACGCTCCTTCATCACTTCATAGAGCTGCTTCCCATTGAAAATGATTGGGAAAAAGTGGACCTGGCCCTCTGGCTTGGTCTGGTCCTCCTGCATAGACAAAAGTGACGAGTACATCATGAAATGCTGTGCCTAATGTGGCAGAGCTCTTTGAGGGCGGAGACAGGGGAGGAGACTTAGGAAATGGTCGTCCCCTTGAACTCCCCCCCCTTTTCCTTGGGCAAACTGTCCCACACAGCGTTTTTTGGCCATATCTTAGCAGCCCCTGCACCATTCCAGGACCTGAAAAGTGTGTTGGACAGCTAATTTTCTTTCTCTTCAAGGATGTGTAATTCCCCCCACCTTTGCTGTGAAATTGGACTTGGGAACGTCTCTGCACAGAGCATGCTCGCAAAGAGAGTGTCCGCTGATTTGTTCAAAAGGACACCGTTTCTTGCACAGGCCACCGTCTGGCCTCATTTAATTTTCAATTGTTGTATCATCTCTGCTCCCAACCAAGGATGTGCTCAGGTCGTCAGGAGATGCAGCGGTTGCGAAGCGGTGTTACGTCCTCCATCCTGCACCCACACCTGTGCCGATGTTTGCCCCCCCCCCCCCGGCACGCTCCCCCAGAGCCCCCCCGCAGAATCTAAGATTGCAGCATGCTTAGACAACCTAAGAGCAGCTTAATTCCAGAAGCGCTGGTCATTTGATGCAAGAAAATCCACCATTTCTGCCAAAATGGATGCAAAACAGCCTCTGAGCCACACACAGCACCTTCACGTGCCAACTTTTCTGCAAACGTTAATATTTGGGACATAAAAACATGTTTGGTATGCTCAGGGAACACCAGGACGCAAGCAAGAGGCATGAATAGCTAAATGAGACAGTTTGGGGGGATTGTTCATGGGGACGATCAAGTGGAAAGTTCCAAATCTGTAGGGTGAACCCATGACTGGTGCATTGCACCTTGATTGCCTTGAACCTCACATAGGCCACGCAAGCTGTGACTCAGGAGTTCAAGTAAGTCTCCCTCCTTAAAAGCATCGTCCCATGTTGACCAAGCGCTCAGGGGGCCTGAACATTGCTACTCATCCCAAACATAAAACTGGTCTGCATACGCATACCACACCCACCCCCAAGCTGTTTCTAAGGCTTGCTTTTCTTTCAAGCCAGGGTCCCACGTGTGACTGGTGTGCTATGCATGCCAGACATGTAGTTGGCCTGCACAGGCAAACGACACCCTATGCTTGTTGTCATTACACCCATCCCATCCCATGCTGTCCCCTGGGAACTGCTGTACACATCTTTGGAGCATGCAGGTGTAGGCAAGGGGGATCTGCTGTGAGCTCAGATGCCTTGTAGGTGTTTGCTGCACATTACTGTTATGCCCAGGGGCCATTCCCTATCAAGTCCCTATCAGGTGCTGCTCTCTCCTGGAAACGGAGGGACCTGCTTAGATTAAAGCACTCATGCAATTCTTAGGCACTCCATGCATTGCAGCTGGGCTGCTGCTTTTGACATGCTCATGCAATTCTTAGGAACTCCTGGATCGTAGCAGCCGAACGGGTGCTTAAGACCCCCTTGAAGGCTACCAAAAGCAAACATTAAACTGAAGCATGCGACATGCTTACTACCGACATGCCTCACCAAACCTGTGCTGAAGATGCAATTCAAACCCTCTTCATGTCTGTGATTGCCCACCAGGGGGACAGCACGCCTCTATGCTTGCTTTTCAGTTTTTCAAGAGGCTGCACGGGAAACAAAGTAGCTTAGATACCTGGTACCTTGGTCGCGGCGGACCTTGACTCTGTAGTTGATTCTGTGCTTGGAAAATTTTCAAGAATTCCCCCGGACACTGAAACTGTTAAGTAAGTCCTCTGTAACCTCACAAGTGCCAAAACAAATGCAACGCTTTGCTTGTATTCTTATAGATCTTCTTTGTAACACTTAAACGAGACGCTTAACATAATGCAAGGGCAGCCTGGCTGTGAACATGGATACGAAGGGAGCGGCTAAGAATCAGCAAGGCTGAAAGAGCAGCATTCAAACCATCAATTCAAATAGCCACTTGTGCACTTTGCTCGGAACACCCTTTCCTCCTCTCCCACACGCCTGAATTCCTCTGGCACTTGGGCACTGCACATGTGCGTGCTCTAAGCAGCTTTCTTTTTCCCCTCTTCCCTTTTATAGGGGAATACAGCCTCAGCAGTGGTGCTCCCAAGGAAAGTCCTGTGTTGAAACACTAGGACAAATTTAGGCTCAGTAAGAGGCACCACCTCTAGGATGGGAAAGCAACTCCTGTACTCGTTATTATATGTAAACATACTTGGTAATAAAGCAGGAATGTAAGAATGTATTAAGTTCCCTCTCATCTTCTGGTGAGGGAGACTCACGGCTCTTTGAGCCAATGTGTCTCTCTTTCCTTAATTGATGTAAGGAGAGTTTCCTCTGCCTACGTAGCTTTTTCTTTTTCTGTTTTGTAATGCAAGCTTCCAATAAGAAGGTACAAGACGAGCTGCGGCGAGTAGGCGCAGCTTGTCAGGTAACTGCGCTTATCCAACTTACAATAATGGTTTCCTGTTTATGGAAGTTTTTCAGTTTTTGTTTCAATCAGTACCTCACTGAAGAGTGGTTTCTTCCTCTAAGGCTACTGGTTCCTTCACAAGGGAGCAATGAAAGACTGAACACAAGTTAGGATTGGATTTGCTGGGTTATCACAAGGGACAGCAGATCTGGGGCAAACAGGACTGTGTGGTGAGGGGGTGGATAGGTTGGTCCTTTTGACACACCAACTTTTGGTGCAATCAAAGCGCTATGTGAACCCCCTGTCAACAATACCTTGGTGCTGTTGGCTACACTTTTTTGTTGTTCTGCCAAATTTGATGACAAGCCTCTTGGATAACTGCTTGGTGACATTAGGTTGGCAATTTGTGGACTCGCAAGCCATCGTGGACTCGTAAGCCAGTTGTGAACTCACAAGCCAGTTGTGAACTCGCAAGCCATTGTGGACTCACAAGCCAGTTGTGAACTCACAAGCCAGTTGTGAACTCACAAGCCAGTTGTGAACTCACAAGCCACAGTTGTGAACTCACAAGCCACAGTTGTGAACTCGCAAGCCATTGTGGACTCACAAGCCAGTTGTGAACTCACTAGCCACAGTTGTGGGCACCTGGCAGGACAGACTTGCATGAGCGAGCACAACTTAGTTTTTCCTGCCCCATAGCCCTGCTGCAGCTTACTTTTTGGGTGCAAGAAAGGTGTGGATGGATGGGGAAGTCAAGAGGAGCCACAAACATTTCCCAAACAGGAAGGTCATGTGTTACAGAAAGCAGAGCAACCATTCTCACCTTGAAGTAGACAAGCACAGGGAAAGCAGGCCACCAGAACTCCCAGTTGATGAAAGTCTTGTAAGGCCATCGGTTTTGCCCGCCGACAAGCACATTGTCCGTGTCTTGCCCACTCTTCTTAATTTCTAGCGCCTCATCATCAAAAACAAAGCTGCAGGAATTCAGACACCATTGGCGAGAGTCTGCATGGGGGTGCGGATGTGCTTGTCTGCCTGCCTTGCCAAATATATTTGTGCATTGGTGTGTGTGTGTGTTTGTAGGTGTGTGTATGTATGTGTGTGTGCGTGCGTGTGTGTATGCGCGCACGCGGATGTATGTGTGTACTCAGGTGAGCACCAAGAAAATCGCTTGCTCATACTGCAACCCGCAGACCACAGACAAACAGACAATTTTTGCTGAGCCTAAGCACCTGTCCTATTTACCTAAATTCCTTGGAACAATGATTCTGAGCAGCATTAACACATCTGTCCACAACAGATGGCATCACTCATCAATCTTGAGCTGTGCATTGGAAGGCACACACCTGAGCCGCGTGGCTTGGAATGTCAAGAAAGCAGCAAGGAACCCTGTGAAGGCAGCCAAAGGGATCAAGCCTTCGTATGCCTCCAAGCCTGCAATGGCCGCTAGACCAGCCTGTACACAGGAGGAGTGGATAGAACTCGGGAGCTTCTGTGATGTGCTGAGGAGCATGAAGTGGTGGACTCGTGAGCGTGCAAGCACACAAATTAATTCAAAGGCTTGGGTAACTTGGCTGGTTGGATGGTGCAGTTCCTCTCTCACAGGTACGCACCTGCAAGTTGTAGGAGGGCTCCAGCACCACAGTTTCGCGCTTAGGCTTTCCTGGCGCTTTGGTCTTGGGTTTTAGAAAGTCCAGCAGAGCACAGGTCTTGATGGCTGCTCTTCTTGACCTAGGAGCTGCCAGAGAAGAGGGCTTTGGGAGGGCACATTGTCTGTGAGCCAGGCATGTATGATTGGCTTTGCGCGTCAGGAGCGAAGTCATTCTGTGTGCTTTCGTTTAATCCACAACCAATTTATATTGACAAGTAGGAGTTCGCAAACTATTGAGACAATGATGTTGCAACTTGTGACATCAAAGCAAAAATTAGCCAAGTATATTAATCTCCAGATAATGAAATTATATAAAAGGAGGCAATGGGACGGCGAGTGACTGGCTCTCTCTTGACAGACCATGCACTCCATGCAAGCACACACCATAGATAGCTCGCAGCTCCAGGCCACAGTGCATCAGCTGCAACTCAGCAAGAACGCCAGGGAGGATGAGATATCTGAGATAAAGGCGCTGCTTGATCAACTCAAGCAGAAAGCTCGTAAAACGCCCAGCAAGGTCAAAAAGACAGCTCCATCATCATCATCTGCATCAACAGCATCAGCAGGACCATTGGTATTGGGGACAAAATGTAAGTAGCCAGCTGCATTCACTTGCTTTGATTTTGACCTTTTGGTCTTGGTCAAACATTGACAGGCCTCCTCTCCCATTGCCTATTTCTGAGGAGATTCAACCCTATCACAATTGCAGTCTACCCAGAGGTACCTGTGGATGTGGTCCTGGATAGAAGGCTGGGCACACTCGAGGAAGCAAATGCGTTGTTCAATCAATTCCAAAAAGATGTGAGTGCGGCACCTGACAGCTTGGAGTGCAAGCCGAATGGTCACAACCGTTCTAAAGCCTCATACTCCCTTGTTCCATGATGATTCCTCCTCCTAATCAGTAAAAGAAGCTGTCCTTCAGTAGTCCAGTACTTGAAGCTCGACGTGCCCATCATCAATGCTTGCATGCAGCTGGAGGAGGAGCTGCAGCAGCTGTCCCAGCATGCTGACACCGCACGCACGACCTCCAGCACAGTCCGTGAGCGCCTGGGTGCATACCAAGCTCTCCTTGCCCATCCTGGAGCAACCGTGCCCCCTGGCCTGCTCCAGTTAGCACAGCACGCACAATCTCAGACATCCTCTCAGCAGCAGGGCACACAGACACAGCAGGAGGTCCGAGTGGGTGGTGAGCCCTCCACCTTGGCACCCTCTTCAGCAGCATTACAGCAAGGTCTGAGAGCCAAGGCAGGCGAGGGCAGCCGTGAGCAGCCAGAGGATGCAGCATGGACGCCAGGGGGCGCTGAGGTGCGTGTTAGCGGGAGCAGCATGCACATTCACTTGCACCTCCTTTGACCATGCCCATTTTGAATATAATATGATGGCTGGCACGCGTGTGCATGTGAGAGTGCTTGTGCTGTCCTTGTTTGTGCCACACTTAGACGCCTGCTGGGTCGCCACCGGCAAAGTGTTGACTGCCCCTTGACTGTGAATTTTTTCCTGCCTCCCTGGCTAGTACGCTGCCATGTCTTGGGATTTCACAGAGCCAAGTGACTAAGGCTAACTCAGGAGAGTAGAACAGGACAGGGTTTAACTTTAGGGCTGTGGCTACACATATTCATGGCACCAAGTGGACTGGCAACACCCATCCACCCACGCACCTACAATCACTAACTTGCTCAAGCGGCTCTTGCGTGCTCTTGCACCTGCTCTGGTATGCTCTCAACTTTTTCATCAGAGGAATAGAACGGCCTCGACCTGTGCGCCACTGTCTCGCTACACATGGTGATGCTGCAGGAGCCTCCAGGAGGCGAAGCTGCGTCCCTGTGGCAGGCAATGCAGGAGGCAGCGAGGCAGCGTGCTGCGGCTGAGTCAGCTCTGACGCAGGTAAGGAACGCTGTGTGACCTGCACCCTCCCTTGCATGAGATGCAGGAGGCAGCAAGGCAGCCGAATGTGGCTGAGTCAGCACTTATGCAGGTAAGGAATGCTGTGGTGGGAAAAGTGCTGTAGGGCATCCGATGCAGGAAGCAGCGAGGTGGTGGGTTGCGGCTGAGTCAGCTCTGACGCAGGTAAAGGATGCTGTGAGATCTGCACTCACTGTGGCAGGCAGTGCAGGGGGTAGAGAGTCGGGGGGCTGCGGCTGAGTCAGCACTTGCGCAGGTAAGGAACGCTGTGAGGTCTGCACTCATCCCTTTGCATGCATGCAGCTATGCATAGGGTTTGCATGCATAGGGTTGGTCAAGTCCGTACTCACATGCCAGAGATGTCCACTAATTTGTAGGGAAATGTGAAGCATTTAGCGTATGCATTATATACATAGTTCAGGTATTGGCCAACCCTGGGTGCGCATGCTGGGGAGGAGAGGCGTACCAGGAACCACTGCATGCTCCTGTGCTATGAGGCGTGCACATCATTGATTGAAGGATTGCTAGATTGATGCCCATGCTCCTCGATTGGCCCAATTAGGCCATGCAGCAGAGGGTACCGCGTACCAAGGAAATGATGCGTTAAGGTGCCATAGGTTACCAAGCTGACGTGGCACAAGTTGCAGCCTCATACCCCCCAGAGTGTCCTGAGGAGGCGCCACTGTGCTAGCTGCAAACCTTGGCGTACTGCACATTCCTCTGACTCTGGCCCATGAAGAATGCTCCATGAGTAGAGCATGCTGTGTAATCTCCCTAAGTGCTATTTGCGCTTGGAGAGCAGTGCTAACTGGTCAGAGCATGTTGGGCGCCAGAGCGCTGTGCTCGTGCCTCTTGCGCTGCAGTTGCGGAATTACCAGGAAAAAAAGTTGTGAGTGCTTGTATAGAGTACAAGTGTATACAAGGCATGCCTTCTTTCCCGACAGCCTTTCAAGCATCAAAGCAACACAAAAGACATATGTACAGTTGCGCATTGGCACACATGTTAATATGATCAGGGCTCGGATGCAGGCCTTTGAGCCTGGAAGGTGTAGCCTTTTGCGGCATGCACCCATGCCCGACAGCCCCTAAGACATTGAATTTAGAAGCACTGATGCACATGCCTGTGAGCCAGGCAACCACAAGCCCCTGCTGCGTTTGCTCATGCCTAAAAGCCGTCAAGATGTGGAATTCTTGATTGCTCACGAGCACGCCTTTGAGTCAGGCAGCCACAGCTCCCTGTGAAGTGCGCTCATGCCTGACAGCCCCCAAGGCATAGGATTTTTGAACACTCTTGCGCAGGCCTTTGAGCCAGGCAGCTACAGCCCCCTGTGGCGTGCACTTATGCCTGACAGCCCCCAAGACACGCCGGCCCCAATCTCTGCAGAGCCCAGCGGCGGGCCTTCGTCTGTGCCATTTGCAGAGCTCAGCAGCGATTCTGAAGTGATGCAGCAGCAGCAGCAGCAGCAGCAGCAGCAGCAGCAGCAGCAGGGCACAGGAGGAGCAGCAGCAGCAGAGGGATTGTTGCACGCAGGCAGCAGCCATGATGGTGGTGCTGCTGCAGCCGCTGCATCTTCTGAGCTGGTGGCGAGTATAGCTGGGTGGCAGCTTGGCACTGGAACTGCTCAAGCGGCAGGAGGCGGAGAAGGGGGTGGAGAAGCAGGAGGTGTGATGGGAGCCGGCAGTTCCCATGGGGTGGAGGCATCCAGAGGGGAATCCAGTTCAACACAGGCAGTGCCAGGAGTCGCGAGCAGGCCAACCACAGCAGCAGGTCCAAGTGCATCAGCAGCGCCGGCAGCAGCAGTGGAGCCACCAGTGCGGACAAGGCGGCGGTGGCCCACGCCTGAACAGCAGCTGTCACCGTCAACACAAGGCACTCCTCCGCTACCGCCGCAGCCACTGCCACCACTGCCACCCCAGCAGCAGCAGCAGCTGGGCGCGGGGGAAGCAGAGGTGGCTGGTGCGGTGGTGCAGGCTGAGCAGCGGCAAGCACTGCAGCGGCTGGGGCAGCTGACGACAGGTGTGATCTGACATGAGCAGTGGAGACAGGTGCAGTCCATCATGAGCAGTGAGGGTCACGTCATGCTATGATAGGAGCAATCATTGACAGTGCAAGGGATCAGAGTTGGTTGTAGACAATTTTCAGGAGCCTGGCCTTGCGACCCCGGACAAGTGCAGATCCTGTGGGCTTCAAGCAGCCCCCCAAAAACTGCTCTTGCTACGCAAGGATGCAGTCTGGACGGCAGCCTGCCTCCTCATGTGCATGTCTACTCCTCAGCACCTCTCGAGCCTTGTCATTGAAAGTTGTGTGCCTGGGAAAGGTGTATTGTTTTTAATCAATGGCGTTTTTGATCTGTGCCTGGGAAAGGTGTGACCCAATTGATGAGTGTGCGCCTGGGAAAGCGTGTTAAGGGTGTCACCCAACACTCAGCTCAGAGATAGTGCCCTCACACATTCGAAACAGCCTTATTTGCTGGATTTGTCAGGAGCATGTCAGGGCTGTGTCCCATGGACATAATTATGTATGTACCCTCGTCCGTTTGGATGCGTGCTTGACAATAAGGTGATCTGTATATTGCTGATGTGTATTTGGGCATTTGGGTACTTGGCATCACAGACTGCATGTGATGTGAGTCAGGCCATGAGGTTGCACAACCTCCTGCTTATTGCCCTCCTCATTCCTGGCTGCAGAGTGCGAGCAGGCTGCAGCATGGGTGGCTAAACTGCGCGGGGAGCGGCAGCAGGTGCGTGCGTGCATGCGTGTGCGTGTGTGCGTGTTTTTGACGACTGGCTCCCCATCAATGGCTTTGGTTTGTAATTTTTAAAGTAGGAAGCAATGCTGGATGACGACTGTTCGTCTTTGTTGCATGGTGATGAGCAGGAGCCACGGATGTCCTCATCTGTACTCCCTCACTTTTTATGAGCAACCTTTGCCAATCAGGCATGGTATTGAAGCCATGCTTTGGCCCATATGTGTATCACGTTTTGCAATTGTAGCTATGCTCTAATCCTGACATGCGTCACATTTTACCAGTGCTGGTCCCTGCTGGGAGGGTAGCCATGATCAGCTTTGGATCGAGAAAAAATATGTATTATTTTTTATTATTATTATTATTAATAACAAAAATTTTGGCTCTCTTGTACGTGCAGGTGTCCAGTGATCTGAGCAGGCTACAGCAGCAGAGGAAGGAGGCGGCTGAAGAGTTGGAACGCCTCCAGGAACAGCGGCAGCAGGTATGCGCCCGTGGATTTGAAAACGCAAGCCGCCGACACAAAACTCCCTCGGCTGCAAAGGCCCTGAGACGTCAACCTCGCTTTACGATTGAGCGCGGTCCTTATTTCTGTAATGGACACAGCTTCTACCTGCCTGGTGAAAAAGTGCATGCCAGAGAACACAGGGTTGCCTGGTATACAAGGGTGAAGCTTGCATGCTTCACAGGCAGAGGGGCAGCAACGAAATGCGCCTCCGACTGGACCTCATTTTCAGTCACGGGTGCCACAACTTTAGACAACAGATAGAGCGGACCCTCCGCCCTGTTTTCCCACAAATATATGCTGATCTGGACTGTATCCATGCATCCCTGATAGCCTCCTTTGCTGCCATGTTACAACAAGCATGCATCCCTGATCGCCTTCTTCGCTGCCATGTTACAACAAACATGCATCCCTGATCGCCTTCTTTGCTGCCATGTTACAACAAAGATGCATCCCTGATTGCCTTCTTTGCTGCCATATTACAACAAACATGCATCCCTGATCGCCTTCTTTGCTGCCATGTTACAACAAACATGCATCCCTGATCACCTTTGCTGCCATGTTACTACAAACATGCATCCCTGATCGCCTTCTTCGCTGCCATGTTACAACAAACATGTCCTGCACACACTTTGTTTCCCACCAAGTGCTGAACGGCCCCCACAATTGTTGTGTGTCCTTCATTTTCCTTTGGTGCAAGCTATCATTAAGTAAAAGCACCCCTGCACCTCACGGATGGTTATGGATGTGTTCATGCCCTTTTATTCCAGAAGCATGCATTCCCGGACGACAATTGATGTATTCATACCCTTGTATTCCTGGAGCATGCACTCCCGTGCATCCTGCAAAAAGTTGGCTGTCAGTTTGAAGTGCCTGCGTACATGCAACTTTTTTTTGTCTCTGCTGCATTTGCTGTTTCTCGAGTAAGGAATCCCTTGCACCTTGCAAAAGGTGGCAGCGGATGTAGATGTGCCTGTGCACCTGCTCTTTTTTGTCGGTGTTGCATGTATCTGCATCTGCTGTTTCCCAAGCAATGATCCCCTTGCATCCCCACAAAAGGTGGCAGCGGATGTGGAGCGCCTGCACGCTGAAAAGCAGCAGAGCATGGCAGACCTGGCAAAGCTCAGATTGGAACAGCAGGCGATTGCAAGCAGCGTGGCGGCCTCTCAGCAGCAGTTGGACAAGGTGTGTGTGTGTGGGAGGGGGGGGGGGGGGAGGTGCGGATGCAGCTGGAGGCCTTATTGACTAAGAAATGTTTAGCTTGTTTCATGACGCTATTAGCAAGGTGAAGCGCTTCCTTCCTGGGAATACTCCTTGTTGTGGGAGTACATGCATGCTGCACGCCTGTGGGCACGCAGCTGCACGTTTGTGTTGTGCGCGCATATGCATGGTGCACGCTGTGCGCTCACAGCTGCATGTTTCTGCGAACACGAATGTCTGCTTTGTGCATGTGTGCTGTAGTTGCTGTGGCACTCACATTTGTGCTCATGAGTTGCTCACTTATGCTCGTGACGCATTTATGGGCTCATCCTGCTATTCTGCGCGAAGGTCATATTCTAAGATAAGTGCCAGCTGCGTAACATGTGCATGCTCTGAGATACATGCATGCTCTATGATAAGTGTAACATGTGCATGCTCTGAGATACATGCATGCTCTATGATAAGTGTAACATGTGCATGCTCTGAGATACATGCATGCTCTATGATAAGTGTAACATGTGCATGCTCTGAGATACATGCATGCTCTATGATAAGTGTAACATGTGTATGCTCTGAGATACATGCATGCTCTATGATAACTGTAACATGTGCATGCTCTGGGATACATGCATGCTCTATGATAAGTGCATGCGTGTGCTGCAAGTGTTTGTGCACAGATCGTTGGCGTAGCAATTGTGGACCCATAAACGCTTTCAACTCAGATTGGTGTGCTAAGTCATGAACGGAGCAATTTTCAATCCAGTGGCTGCAGGTATGCTTGCCTAAAGGTCAGCTGTAAGGCAAGGGACCTGCTGCAATAGTTTGCTCACAGATCACAAGTGCAGCGATTGTGAGGTGAAACTGCCAACTTGTGCAACGGTGTGCACAGGTCACGTCTGAGGTGGAGGACCTGCAGCGCCGCGCTGACGGAGAGTCTGTACGCCTGAAGCGTGTGCGGGGTGAGCGCGAGACTGAGGACCGTGGCTTTGCTGCTGCCGTGCAGGTGCGTGCTTTGGTAGTTGTGAGAGTGTGAATGCGTATGTGTGTGTGTGAGAGTGTGTGTCTGTGTGTGAGAGAGAGAGGGGGAGAAAGAGAGAGAGAGTGGGAGAGAGAGAGGGGGGGGGGATGTGGGCATGCTCGTGCTTTTTATTTACACACACATTCACACGCATGCACACATACACACATGTACCAACATGAACGAGAAGCCGTGGTCATGCTCTGTAGTTTGCACGTTTCTGGCGCCAGTACACTTCGGTACATTCATGTTTCTGGACGTACACATTTTGCTGCATGTTGTGCACAAGGGAGGCAGTGGCAAGCAAGAGGGGTCTGCCAAGCCTGGCCCTAACACCCTCAACCTCTCCAGTAGCTCACCCGTTTGTGCTTGATCCTGGTCCTGGTCGATGTATACAGTCCTGTGGGGAGGCAATGGCTGGCTGGAAGGTGTACTTGGCAAACGCCTCCTTTCTATTAAACTTATGTTTTTGCATGTCGCTGATGCACTAAGTGCTGTGAGGTGGCAGCAGCAGGCTGGAATGTGCACCTTGCTTCTTCCTGGCTTGCCCATTCAACCAAGTGAGGCTATTTTTGCATAGTCTCAATGCACCCAGCGCTGGGACGAGGCGGTGGCTGGCAGGAAGGCACAACTTGCCCATCTTCAGCACCTCTAACCAACCTCACCAACCAGGCAAATCCGTTCTTGCGTAATGTCAATGCACCCAGCCCTGGAAGGAGGCGGTGGCGGGCAGGAAGGCACAGCTTGCCCATCATCAGCACCTCTAACCAACCTCACCAACCAGGCAAATCCGTTCTTGCGTGTTGAACGTTGATGCATGCAGCGCTGGGACGAGGCGGTGGCTGGCAGGAAGGCACAGCTTGCAGAGCTAGAGGCTAAAGTCCGGGAGTTGGAGCAGGAGCTGCAGGAGGGCCGGCGCCAACAGGAGCAGCAGCAGCAGCAGCAGCAGCAGATCAGCCTAAGAACCCTTGAGGGTGCTCAGAGGCAGAATCGGGGAAGCCTTCCGCACAAGCATGGTTTGGGATCGTCAGAACAGCCCTCAGAGCCATCCCCGTCTGCAGCACCAGCAGCTGCTGCAGAAGCGTCAGCAGTGGAGGACGAGCTGCAAGCGGCACTAGAAGCGAGCGAGAGCCCCAGGTGTGTGTATGTGTGCGCGTGCATGCATATGTGTGTATTTGTGTGTGTGTGTGTGTGTGTGCTCGCGCGCATGTGCGCTT
>OU611758.1:1075341-1097841 GCA_914767535.2 Dunaliella primolecta | reverse complement strand
GCTGCTTTGATTGTGCAGGCTGGGAGGACCTGATCGACGAGGCATCTGAGGACCTGGAGCAGATGGAGGGCCGCGTGCGGGCCACCACCCAGAGGCTAGTAGAGCTGCAAGGGCAGGCCACCAGTGCAATGGAGGCCGTAGTGGCGCAGGAGGAGGCACGTGTCTTGGCGGAGCAGCAAGCGCAGCATGCACAGGCGGTAGTGCAGGTGTGTGTGTGTGTGTGTGTGTGTGTGTGTGTGTGTGTGTGTGTGTGTGTGTGTGTGTGTGTGTGTGTGTGCGCGCGCGCGCGCGCACGCGGCAGTGCTCAGGCGGAGAGTTGGATGGCTCCTGAGCATAGGATTTGTGCTGTAGGTGAGGCGTGGCAATGGTTGCTGGTCAAGACAATATCTGAGGTGTGAGGGAGGCCGTGGTGGCGCAGGAGGAGGCGAGTGTTGTGGCAGAGCAGCGAGTGCGGTGTGCACAGGCGGTGGTGCAGGTGTGTGTGACAATACTCAGGCGGTGGAGTGGATGGTGTTTGAGCGTGGGACTTGTGCTGTAGGTGAGGCGTGGCAATGGTTGCTGGTCAAGCGATCATCTGAGGTGTGAGGGAGGCCATGGTGGTGCAGGAGGAAGGGAATGTCGTGGCGGAGCAGAGCATGCGTAGGTGGTGGTGCAGGTGTGTGATAATGCTCAGGCAATGGAGTGGGTGGTGCCTGAGCATGGGGTTTGTGCTAAAGGTGAGGCGTGGCAATGTAAGGCAAGGCATGGCGGCATGGTGAAACAGTGCTCCGGTGGTGGTGTGCATGGTGCCTGAACATGGGGTTTGTGCTGAAAGCGAGGCATGGCAAGAAGTTTTGGTCACGAGGACTTCTGGCACGTGGTGGCAGCTGTGGTGGTGTGTGGGAGGAAGCACGCGTCGCAGTAGAGCAGCAGGCGCGGCATATGTTGGTGGTGGTGCAGGTGAGCGCGGTGGTGGTTGGGGTGGCAATGGAAGTGGTGGCCTAATGGCTATAGCATGTGCTTGCTTCAAGGCTATGGTGGCCAAGCCAACTCTATGGAGCAGCATCAATACATTGGCGCCGTGCAAGTGTTGCTGTCTTGCTGGGTTTCATTGTTCCTGCAGCCTTCAGGCAGTGCTGACTGTGGGCTTATTATAGTGCGCTGCGGCAGCAGCAGTCAACGGATTCCACATTATGCTTCTGCTGCAAATGTTTTTGCTTCATATTTGTGCTGCGGAGCCTGCAGGCAGAGTTGGCTGAGCAACCACCATCATCAGCACCAACAAATGATCTTGCTTACCTTTTTTACTGCCCATAACTTTCCCTACGCAGAGCCTTCAGGCAGAGCTGGCTGAGCATGCCAGCGCAGTGCGGCAGCAGCAGCAGGCCACCACCCAGCTGGAGGAGGAGGCAGCTGCCGCCAAGGCAGAGCTTGCAGCAATCAATGCACGCATAGCACAGCAGCGAGAGGAGCAGGTGGGTCATACTATGGCTATTGTCGTTTCTGTGTGCATGGCCAGTGTCCCAGCTTTGCAAGGCGCTGGCACACGCAGAGCCACTTTTGTCTTTATCACTCGGGTTCTAGCCATCCTGTTGTTTTGTCATTTGGGCCCCTGCTTTGCAAGGCGCTGGCACACACGCAGCCACTTTTGTCTTCATCACTCGGGTTCTAGCCATCCTGTTGATTGTCTGTGCAGGCTGCTGCACAGCAAGCTGTGGAGGGAGTGCTGGCAGAGCTGCTGCGTACGGAGCAGCAGCTTAAGGCTGTGCAACGGGAGCAAGAAGAGGTGAGAGGACCTGCAGAGCTGTGCGGTTGTCTCCTCAAAGAACGGGATTGAACTTTTGACATGTGCACCTGCACAAGCAGCTGCAGGTGTTAATAATTCATGGCCCTACAAATAATCCTGCAAAGATTATTTACACAAGACTCTCAGGGGGTAGCATCTGCTGTGACAGCTATGTCAAAGAGCACACTGTGTATAGCTCTGGCGGACTGGAGGGAACTCAGGGCCGCATTCCAGGCAAGTAATAAACACCTTTCAGTCCTAGGTCAAAATTAACCTGACATCGAGTGGAGGGTGCAAGCCTTGCTACACCGCCTTCAAGTAGTAGCCTTTGCCTCTGGCATTTGTGGGCACTTGTTACCATACACAACGCTGACTTGCGTAGTCTTTCCTTTTCCTTTTTTCTTTCACAACGCTGGAACTTGGCTCATGTGAGCTCCACGCCGCGTGGGTCATGGTGTGTGCAGCTTTGTGCTGCTGACTCAGGGTGGTAAAACTGCCAGCTGCTCAGAAAGCATGATCATCGCAATTGCTTGTGACATTCCCTGTACGCCCAGCACCTTTGCCGAAAGCTCTGGTCACACACACGTGCACACACATACATACACACTGTTCACTGAAAATGGATTCGCAGCCTTCATTGCACTTTGTCTCGCGTTACTGGCCAAGAATGAATCCATAGCATTTATTGCACTTTGTCTCACATTACTGGCCCATAACATGTGCATGCCAATTCAATGATATGCCTACGGGCTTGCCGTCCCACCCACAATTTGCTGCCGGCCACTGCTGCACAGAGTGTTCCTGCTCGTGAGCTGCATCAAATTGAATGATATGCCTGTGTGCTTGCCGTCCCAATAATTTACCGCAGGCCACTGCTGCACTGAGTGTTGCTGCTCGTGAGCTGCATCAATTTCAATGATAAGCCTGTGTGCTTGCCGTCCCAATAATTTACTGCAGGCCACTGCTGCACAGAGTCTTCCTGCTCGTGAGCTGCATCAAATTGAATGATATGCCTCTGTGCTTGCTGCCCCAACAATTTGCTGCAGGCCACTGCTGCACAGAATGCTGCTGCTCATGACCTGCATCGAGCCTGGGAGGAGGTGCAGGAGGCGGACGCCAAAGCAGAGCAAGCAAGGGTTGCACTTGCAGAGGTGGGTGGCCAAGGAGCGTGTGCATGAGCCTTGGTTAAAGCCATTCTGACATTGCATGCCTCTGTGGCACTGAAAGTGAGCTTCAACTGACAGCTGAGTGTGATGGGTCCTTCACAGGATTACGTGCCTGCTGCATGCTTGCACAACTACAAACTAGATTGTCTAAATCACCAACTGTGCTGCGCTTTCTGGGCCTGGAAGTATTGCTGCCTGCAAAGGGGACGCCTGCGGATGGAGTGTCCCTGGCTTGAAGCAATGGCCCAGGGCTGGCAGTTTCATTGATAGTGGAGAGGCCCTTTTGGATTGCACAGCGCGCATCAGGAGTCTTTATACACTCTTCTGTGTCACAATGACAGCGGAGAGGTTCCTTTGGATTGCACGTCGTGCCTCGAGAGCCTTCAAAGACACTCTTCTGTGTCACATTGATAGCGGAGAGGCTCTATTGAATTGCACAGCACGCATCAATAGCCTTCAAGGACACTCTTCTGTGTCACACGCCTGCACCTGTTAACTGAGGCATACAAGCCTGTAACCATCTACTGACACTTGCCATCAGTGTCATGTCGTACCTGGTGTAGTATACATAGTGGTGTCTTGTCGTACCTGCTGCCTCACTCACTTGCCCGCAGCCCTGATTGCAAGCTTCAAGGCTGCCGAGTCTGCCATGGCAGCGATGTCAGTTCTCAAGTTATCCAACCTCATACATGCTGCCCCACTCACTTGCCCCCCCCCCAACAGCTCTAGTTGCAAGCCTCGGCTGCCAAGGATGCTGCAGTAATGGTGGCAGGCCTTGAACTTGTGAACTGGGCCAGCTCACATAGGCCCAATGAGCTGAGTGAGCTCACACACAAGACTGATCGCAGGAAGCTGGTTGGAGGCACGTGGCGTGCCATGTTGCGTGCTTTGCTTCCATTGTACTCTGCTTCCCTGCAGATCCTGCCCCAAGCATTGACTGCTAAGCCTTGACCACCGAGGGCAGGTCATGCTCACTCCTTTCCACCTCATTTCTGCAGATCCTGTCCCAAGCCTCAGCTGCTGAGATGGCCATGGAGGTGGTGGCTGCTCGCAAGCAGGAGCTGGAGGAGGAGGTGCACAGTGCGCAGGTGAGTGCAGAGAGATCGGCCACCTTAGGGAAAATGTTTTGTTTCTAGGTCAAGCATTCTTGAAGCTAGGGCAGCCGCCAGGTGCAAATGGGTGTGAGGGTGCTGGGCGTGCCATGTTGCATTGGTCTCCATATGCTTATGGGGGAATTTGAAAAAGTGCAGGCCGCGTTTTGAACCCTCAACACTTTGCTTCTTCCCTTGTGGAGGCATCCCATGTGCGTTGGGAAGATCATGGACTGTGCATGCATGACGCATCACAAGACCTTGTGCATGCACGGTGCACCACACAAGACCTTGTGGTGTTGGGCTTGTGCATGCATGACGCATGTGTCATTGGCTTGTGCATGCACGGTGCACCACACAAGACCTTGTGGTGTTGGGCTTGTGCATGCATGACGCATGTGTCATTGGCTTGTGCATGCACGGTGCACCACACAAGACCTTGTGGTGTTGGGCTTGTGCATGCATGACGCATGTGTCATTGGCTTGTGCATGCACGGTGCACCACACAAGACCTTGTGGTGATGGGCTTGTGCATGCATGACGCATGTGTCATTGACTTGTGCATGCACGGTGCACCACACAAGACCTTGTGGTCATGGGCTTGCGTAGACATGACGCGTGTGTCATTGGCTTGTGTATGCATGACACATCACAAGATCTTTTGTATGCATGACGCATCACAAGACCTTGTGGTCATGGGCTTGCGTAGGCGTGACGCTTTGGTCTTCAGCTTGTGCATGCATAACGCATCACAAGACCTTGTGGTGTTGGGCTTGTGCATGCATGATGCATTGGTCATTGGCTTGTGCATGCATGACGCATCACAAGACCTTGTGCATGGTTGCATTGACCCCTCCCGGAGCACATCCTGGCCTTGCTTGTGCCTAACATCATAAATAATAAGCAGGTTTTCCCTTGGTCAGACTGCATATGCTCACCGTTTGCCTGCACATGAGTGTGTTTGTACCGACAACCCTCCACGCATGTGCAAGGTCACAAGCGCTGAATGATGCACACACACACTCATGCACACACACACATGCACACACACACACATGCACACACACACACACATGCACACACACACACATGCACACACACACATGCACACACACACACACACATGCACATGTGCTGGTTTATGCAGGTGCACGCTGACTCTGCTCGTGCAAAGCAAGCAGAGCTGGCAGCGGAGGTGGATGCTGCTGAGCAACAGCTGAAGGATCTGGCGGCAAAGGTGGCCGCAGGTGCACAGGTGGGCCTGTCTGTGCGATTTTGTGATTGTGTTATGTGTAAGTGTGCGTTCACACCTGTGCAGTCACTGAAGGATCTGGCAGCAAGGTGGCCACAGGTGGCCACGAGTGGGCCCGTCTATGTGATTGTGTAATTGTGTCAGCATGAATTCACCCATCTCTGCAGTCACTGAAGGATCTGGCGGCAAAAGTGGCCACAGGTGGGCCCGTCTGTGTGATTGTGTGATTGTGTGAGCATGGATTCACCCATCTGTGCAATCACAGAAGGATGTGGCGGCAAAGGTGGCCACACGTGGCCACAGCCAGGCCTGTCTGAGATTGTGTGGTTGTGTGAGCATGAATCCCCTTGTCTGTGCAATCACTGAAGGATCTGGCTGCAGAGGTGGCTACAGGTGGCCAAAAGTGGGCCCATCTGTGTGATTGTCGATTGTATAAGCATGAATTCACCCCTGTGCAATCATCGTTTCACACACATAGTTTCATGTGCGCACCCGTGCGCTTTCCAAATTGCTGGGCAAGGTGCCTTGCTCTAAGGCTCTGCAGCTGCCTGTCTGTTTCCTTAGCTCTAAGCATCCTCGATCGAACGACTTTGATCAGGACTCTTCTGCGAGAATTCCTCATTGAGGAGGTGCATTTCAGCCTCCTGGAAGTGGAAAACAATGTTGGCTCGATCTGTAGCCTCTGTGTCATCTCTTGTGAAAGCCCTGACCCTGCATCCTCAGCATGGTGCATGCGGCATGGTTGACTTCATGGCTTCATTGTTTACTTCATTTGTTTCATGGCATGGTTTACTCCATGGCTTCATGGCATGGTTTTATACTTCATTTACTTCAGTGTTTACTTCATTTGCTTCATGGCATGGTTTGCTCCATGGTTTACTTTAATAGTTGTAAATTTTCACGTGGTGTACCTTCATGGTGTATCATGGAGCACATCGATACTGTCGTTTTGCCTTTGGAAGAGCTTGCATGCGAAGCTTTATAGGTGGTGGAATACACAGAGGAGCAGCTGTCTGCCTTGGAGCAGTGGCTTGTAGGACTGCATGAGGAGGCGCTACTGCTGGAGCATGCCTTTCCCTGATTACACACTTAAGTGCTGCCTTGCTGGAAAATGGCATCGGCTCGCTCGGCATTCAATGTATGGAGGTACAGCACACAAAGGCGCAGCGGTCTGCCTTGGAGAGCAGCTTGAAAGGTTACATGAGGAGGTGACACAGCTGGAGCATACCCTTCCCTGATTACACACTCGAACGTTGCCTGTCTGAGGATGGTGTCCGCTCACTCGGTGTTGGGTGTGTGCAGGAGGTACAGCACGCGGAGGAGCAGCTGTCCGCCTTAGAGCAGCGGCTTGTAGGACTGCGTGAGGAGGCAACACAGCTGGAGGAGTCTGTCGTGCGCGCCAAGGCAGAGCAGGAGGCTGCAGAGCAGGGCAAGCAGGCAGCGGTCGCGGCATTGGAGGAGCAGCAGCGGCTGCTGGAGGTAGGATCATTTTACTTGCTTCTGTCAACTATGTTAACCAAACAGGAGCAGGAGGTTTTGTAGAGGAGGGTAAGCATGCAACTGTGGCAGCGTTGGAGGAGCTACGGCGTCTGCTGGAGGTAGGATGGACCTGTTTTATTTTGTCAATGGTACAGGCCAAGGAGATTGCTGACCAAGGAGGTGCAGGGGGTTGCTGACCAAGGAGGTGCAGGGGGTTGCTGACCAAGGAGGTGCAGGGGGTTGCTGCCCAAGGAGGTGCAGGGGGTTGCTGCCCAAGGAGGTGCAGGGGGTTGCTGCGCAAGGAGGTGCAGGGGGTTGCTGCCCAAGGAGGTGCAGGGGGTTGCTGCCCAAGGAGGTGCAGGGGGTTGCTGCCCAAGGAGGTGCAGGGGGTTGCTGAGCAGGGCAGGCAGGGAGCCTCTACAGAAGGCAGCGATAGAGAAGCAGCGGTGCGCAAGAAAAGCAGCCAAAGGCAGGATCATCTTGTTTTGTGCAGTAGCATAGAAGGAGCAGCGACCATCTGTAGAGGCATAGGAAAAGCAGCTGCCATCCATACAGGGAGTGGCATTCAAGAACTGGCAGGCAGCTGCAGTGGCATAGAAGGAGCAGCAGCCATCTGTAGTGGCATCAAAATTGCACCAGCCGTTTGTAGTGGCACAGAAGGAGCAGCCGCCATCTGCAATGCCATGAAAATAGCAGCAGCCATTTGAAGTGGCATAGAGGGAGCAGCAGCGATTGAAGTAAGAGGGAAGGCAAGCATGCATTTTGTTGGAGGTCATGCCTACGTATCTGATATGCCGAGATCTGACCTGCCCACCCTTAGGAAGCCGAGCTGTGGCTGCAGCTGCCAAAGTGCAAGTCAGAATGTGAGCCAATTCATGTATCACATACACACACGCGCACGCACACACACACACACATGCAGACACACATACACACACACACGTTTTCACCGCAGGTCACCCAGCAGTCCCTGCACACCACCACCGCCCAGGCCACCTCCGCTCAGCGCCAGCTGGCTGACCTCCAGCAGCAGCTCCCAGACGCGCAGCACCAGCTCGCACTCGCGCGGCGGCAGCTGCTGTCGCTGGGGGTGCAGCCCCTGCTGTCAACCACCAGCTCTCAGGGCCCCTGGGGTATGGGCACCTCAGGGGAGCAGGGCGCGCAGGTAGAGACAGCCAGATCCGTATGCAATACATGCCTTGGATGTGCCGTACAGTTTGACTACTGTGCAGGATTAGTATGCAAATTTATAGCTAGTATACATGGAAATGGTCAAACCTACTTGCAGGGTCCGTGTGAAGACATGGTAGCGGCCCATCCTACAGCAGAGTCGTTGTATGTGCATGGATCGGCGGATCTTGTATGCTGGGTTTGCGTTTATACATGGAATCGACCATCCATTGGACATCCCTTCATGCAGGGTCTGCACGCTGGCGTGGGTCCAGCACCGATGCAGGCGGGAGGTGTGGCTTTGGAGGGTCAGCCTCCGGCAGGCAGGCCTGGGGTGGCGCAGCAATTGTTTGGAGAAGGGCCGCCCGGACTTGTGCAAGGGATGGGGTTGCACCCTCCTCACGCAGGTAGGTTGCTTGGTGCCTGGGGTGGTGGGTTTGCCAGGAACGTGGGGTTTAAAGCCTTTGATTGTCAGGCCTGGGCTGGCGTCGGTGTTTTCGTAACTGTCAAGAGAAGGGACGCTTGGGTTTGTGCAAGGGATGTTGCTGCACTTTCTGCACGCAGGTAGGCTGCTGGTGCCTGGGGTGCATACGTACACAATGCATCTCACGTGCTCATAATTCAGCAACACCCCTGTAATTTAGCGATACCCCTGTCGTAGAAGGTGATGACCTTGGCGTACAGCGACGTGTTCGATGCCTGGAGCCGCTGGAAATGTTAGTCTACACTGTAAATTACAGGGGGGTTTAAAAGTCACAGGTGGCTTGCATGGCCGTGCCTGAGGGCGGCTTTTCATTGGATGCACAATACGGACGCTCCGCTTCTGCAACAGCTGCACGTGCATGGATGGTTGTATCTTTGTGCGCTCCTTCTCCGCTACAGCACATACAGCATGTCGGCCTTCATGTGTGTTATGAATAAAAACAGATATATTGCTTACATCAAGTAATAAGGAGATTGCGCGGAAGTGCAGGTGGCCCTTTCGTGACATGTAAGCCTTCTTGCACATGCAACATGCATCAGCATCTTGCCACCCAGTCGCTCTCACAGCTCTCGCAGGGTGAATGATGTTGCCTTGCTTCCAGGCTGAACTGAAAACAAAAACAATGCGGACTCCAAGTGAACTCACTTGCACAGTTGTCTGGATTGAGCTGAATGCGACTTGAGCAGGGTTGTTGCAGCACTCACTTTGGATGCATTTCCCACTTGTTTCATGTCTGATTGTTTTTCAGAGCACATGCGTAAGCAACCTACTGGCTTGACCTGACCGAGCATGAATGTCAGTTGTGTATGTATCCTGAGCAGGACCTTTGCTGCAGCACGCATTTTGGCTGAGTTCCCCATTTTGGCTGAGCTTCTCACTTTGAAGGACATGTCGTCGTCATTGTTTGTGCTTCAATCCGGAGCAGTGTTTTTTTTTGCAGCACTCTCTGATTGCGTGCATCGGGTTTAGATCCGCTGAAGATGATGCGGTGTAATCAATGTAGGGCAGTCCCCAGTTTTACATTCCACACCCAAACCGAGTGTACAAGCTGCAGATGTCCTGTCAATGGCAAAATGCTCTTGTCTGTAGTCACCCCTCAACGTGGGGCAAGCACCCCATTTTTGCAGTACGCACCCAAACTGAGTGTACAAGCTGCAGACGTCCTATCAAAGGGCGAAATGCTATCGTTTGCAGTCCCTTCTGAACGTGGGGCAAGCACTCCCTCAGATTGCGTGCATTGGCTGTAGGCCTTCTACGTTGCTTGTTGGTCCCGCATGGAGGTGGTCCCGGCACCCCATGCTGGGGGCTACCTGGTCTGCCTCTGCCCATATCACGCCTGTACAGACAAGCTGCAGATGTCTTGACGTATGATGACATGCTGTTTGTAGGTCCCTCAATGTGGGGCCAGCACCCCATGCTGGGGGCTGGCTGGTCTGCCTCTGCCCATATCACGCCTGTACAGACAGGCTGCAGATGTCTTGACGTATGATGACATGCTGTTTGTAGGTCCCTCAATGTGGGGCCAGCACCCCATGCTGGGGGCTGGCTGGTCCGCATCCGCCCATGCCACGCCTGTTCGGCATGCAGACTTTGGGCAGCTAGGTCAGGGCAGCGCCAGCATGCCCAGGAGCAGCTCCAGCTACATGGGTGGGTATATAAACCGGGAGCAGTTCCAGCTGCGTGGTTTGAGGCACGTGACGTGTTTGGCTGTATGGGTTTGTGGTGGATGCTCCTCCAGGGCAGAGTAGGGCAGCGCCTGCATGCCCAGGAGAGCACCACAAAAGGTGCACATGTGGGTACACGGACGCATATGGCATGTGTGGTTGCATGAGCGTGCGGTGGGTGCTCTTGCTGGGCAGGGTAGGGCAGCGCCAGCATGCCCAGGAGAATGGCACAAAACATGCATGGTTGGGTAAATAGACGCGTCTGACATGTGTGGTTGCATGAGCGTGCAGTGGGTGCTCTTGCTGGGCAGGGTAGGGCATCACCAGCAAGCCTAGGAGAGCAGCTCCGGCTACATGGGTGGGTAGAAAGACGCATGTGACAAGTGAGATTGCATGAACGTGCGGTGGGTGCTCTTGCTGGGCAGGGCAACACCAGCATGTCCGGGAGAACAGCTTCAAATCCATGGGTGGTTGTGACAGACTCAGATTGTCCAATCGTCCAATCATGGAGGGGATAGGTGGACCCGCGTGGCATGCTGAGCTACAATAGTAAGTGCGGTGGGTGCTCTTGCTGGACCGCCACCTGTGTGGTGTGTGTGCCCTTGTGAGTTCAACGTCTGTGTTGTCGGCGCTGCTCTTACTGTGGTTGGCTACACCAAAATGCAGTGAGCCATGCCAAAGGCTATGCATGATTAAGGAAAGAGATACCCTGCAAGAATGGCCTGTCTTGTCAAAACACACACGCACACATGCATGCGCGCGCACGGTTGCGCAGGTGGCGGCAATATGGGTGCGCTGCTGCAGTTGCAAGCAGAGGTGGAGCGCCTGCAGTTGGGCCTGGCCCAGGCTGAGAGCAGGAGGCGGCTGGCAGAGCAGCGGAGTGCTGATGCGGAGGCTGCTGCGGAGGAGGCACAGGCGCGCATGGTGTCCATGCGGCAGGTGTGTATGTGTGTGTTAGTATGGGACCAGAGGCACGTTGATGCAGAGGCAGCACAATTTGCATGAAGGCCATGCAGCAGGCATGTGGAAATGGCAAGTATTTATGCAGCCCTCAGTTTTGTTTCATGGTGCCATGGCAATATGGGTTATGCTGAACCTTGGTCATGCTTCCACACTTCCATGCCGAGCAAGGCCCTCGACTGCAGAAATGCTCACGCAGCAGTTCCTGTTCCTTTTGCGCTGTCCCATTTGCATTTCTTGGAATACAATGCTTGCCTTGAGTTAACAGGCCAAAAATGCTTTTGCCAAAGCATCAGATATTTGATGTACGTGGAGACAGAAGCGCAGCTTCACTTCACAGAAGTTGCATGTTGTGCCCGTGTGACACGCTTGTACACGTACACACACGCACGCATGCGCGCACGCATGCACACACACGTGCACGCATGCACACACACACACACACACACACACACACACACACACACACACACACAAAGACACACACATGCATGCGCAGACACGCACACACACATGCACACATGCATGCACGCACGCACACAGGCGCAGCGCCAGGCGGCAGCCACAGCTGCAGACACTTCAGCAGATGTCACACTGGCTCCTCGGCTGAAGCTGAAGGTAGGGGAGGTGTTTCAAGGCAATTCAGCTTGGTTAGGGTCATTGTAGCAGATTCCCTAAGGATTATTTGCATTCAGAAGGCATTGGAGCCTCAAAATAGGGCATTCCAAAGCAGACATTCTCTTTTAAGGATGCAAGTGCGTCCAATAATTTTACCATGGTTCTATAACCGAAGCTTGAGCAGGACATATATGTATGGTATTTAACTCGGTGGGGGTTGTTGGGTATAAATATATATATACATATATACATATATATATGTATGGTATTTAACTCAGTGGGGGTTGTTGGAGCTCGAATGGGGCAAACATCAAAGAATGGATGATTCTTTAAGGCTGCAGACACATCCACTGGTATTTCTCTTGGCCCTGCTGTTGAATCTCAAAGCAGGGATAGCTTTTGATATATTAGCATCCTTAAAATTCTTGTATCCTTACTTGTTTGCATGAATCCCTAGTCCTTATTCCAGATCCAGAGTCTGAGACCGCTACTCAAATTTTTGAACAAGGAGGTATATCAAAAAAGGTTTAGATCTCCCAGTTTTTGTGGTGTCTCTCTCTCTCCCTCTCCCCCTCTCTCTCTCTCTCTCTCTCTCTCTCTCTCTCTCTCTCTCTCTC
This sequence comes from Dunaliella primolecta, assembly GCA_914767535.2. NCBI lineage: Eukaryota > Viridiplantae > Chlorophyta > Chlorophyceae > Chlamydomonadales > Dunaliellaceae > Dunaliella > Dunaliella primolecta. The sequence continues at coordinate 1,085,575 of OU611758.1, read as the reverse complement.
TCCTCTCTCTCTCTCTCTCTCTCTCTCTCTCTCTCTCTCTCTCTCTCTCTCTCTTCGTGGGGGACCTTTTGCACTAGCAACTTTGTGTCGATGGAGTTGTGCCCAGGCACTCTCCTGCATTTACTTTCAGCACCTGCTTTTGTGTGAATCCTGGAACACAATGTGGCAGGGCTTGCTGCTGTAACCATTCTTTGCCATCCGCAAGACAAGCCTGTTAGCAAATGTATGGTGGTTTTTTTTGTTGCTTCAAAAAGCTCGGTCGGATTTGGAACTTCGAAATAAATCTGGTTCAAACCAAAGGAAGCAGAGCCTTTCCAGTAAGAGGAGTCCAAGGTGCCTGTGTGTCATCTTCTGCTTAAATATGGGGAAGACAATAAGCGGTGCTTCAAGGCCAAGCTTTCCAAGATGCTCAACTGTAAGGCTCCCTTTTCATTCCCAGGTCGAGGAGTTGGAAGCAGAGGTTGAGGCTAGCCAACGCTTGGCCCAACGCTTCAAGGCCAAGCTGTCCAGTGCTCAGGAGGAGGCATCTGCCGCAGGTGTGTGTGTGTGTGTGTGTGCAGGAAATGACTCTGTGGATCTACATCTGCACTGTGCACTTTGCAGCTGGACTGTGGACCTGCACCTGCAGCAGGTGAGTGCATGAAAGGTGTACACATCCAGTGCTCCATTCATTACACAGTGCATCCAGTGCATCTAATACTCAGGAGGAGCCATCTGCAGCAGGTGTGTGCATGCAAGGGCACTCTGGATCTGCATCTGCACTGTGCTCGACCTGTGATTATGCATCTGCAGCAGGCGTGTACATTGAAGGGCACTGTGGATCTGCACTGTGCATCTGCACTGTGCACTGTGCAATGTGGATCTGCAGCAGGTGTATGTGTGTGTGCATGAAAGGATGCTGCGGATCTGCATCTGCACTTCGCTCTACCTGTGGATATGCACCTGCAGCAGGTGTGTGTGCACGAATGGACACTGCGGATCTGCATCTGCACAGTGCACTGTGCAGCTGCACTGTGGATGGCTTGTCTGCACCTAAACATTTGTGTGCATAACGGGACGCTGTGGATGGCTTGTCCGTAGTTAGGGGTGGAAGAGGGGATGGTTTTGCTGATTCGATCTGTAGGGGTGAGGAGAGCGTTGTGGGCAGGTATTACCTTTCTGTCGTTTGAGATTGCGGTTGAGATTGCGTTTGCACATTCTACATACAGCGCCTCCAATAGCAAAACGTGTGTCGTGACAAATTTGTTAGAAAACTGCCAAAGCGTGGTCACGTGCCCACACAGGGTTTGGGTTTCGGAGGGTGGTTTTGGGTGTGTGTTGGATTTGGGAAGGGTGTCCTTGCTTCCTCTCAAGGGCCAGGTGTAAAGAATAAAGGAACAGTCTACGTCAGCCAAGGGGCTGTGTGCATCAAAGAAGCTTTCCTAACTAGCAAGCTAACAAGGGTCGCACCAAAGGGGGGCCTCCAGGCATAGGGTGTGTGGTTGGCATGTTCGGTGTAAGCCTGGCTTCGGTTTGCCAAAGATCCCGCATTACTTCATTTTGCCATGCTCTGATTTTTCAGGCCTTGTGTTTTTACTAAGTCTATCCAGGCATAAGTAGTATCCGGTTGGCATGTTTGGTGCAAGTCTGGTTTGCCCAATTAGTTTGCCAGAAAGCCCGCAACTCTTTATTGTGCTATGTTCTTGTTCTTGCAGGACATTGCTTTTTCTTGCAAAACCAACCCCGCAACAAAAGGGCAACCTGCAGCTTCCATTGTTCCCCCCCCCCCCTCAATGCTTCTAGCTCTTGTATAGGACGGATGCACCTTCTCAACCAAAAATCATCATCATCATCATCCAAGTCGATTGCCAATCATAGAACACCTAAACGGGTACCCTACAGCTGCGATGGTCCTTCCCCCCCCCCAGTATTGTTTTTTGGAGACTTCCTTGCCTGAAGATGCGTTGATCCACAAGCATGGGTCAGGGGCACGTCTTCAGCATCAGCTGGCAGAACACTGTGACGCTCTGCACTCCCGTTCCTTGCAGAAGATGCGTTGATCCGCAAGCATGGATCAGGGGCACGTCTCCAGCATCAGCTGGCAGAACACTGTGCGACGCTCTGCACTCCCGTTCCTTGCAGAGGATGCGCTGATCCTTGAGCATGGGTCGGGGGCGCAGCTCCGGCAGCAGCTGGCAAAGGCGCAAGCGGGTGGGCACATTTCCTTACAACCGGTTGTTGTGCCCTCCTGTTCTGTTCCTTGCAGAGGATGCGCTGATCCGCGAGCGTGGGTCAGGGGCGAGGCTCCGGCAGCAGCTGGCAGAAGCGCAGGCAGCTGTGGTGGCCGCTGAGCGGCAGCAGCGGCAGCAGCATGCGCTTATGCAGCATCAGGGGCTGGAGATTGAGGGCAGCAGAGATGGATTGGCGGGGAGGGGGGCTGCGGATGCACAAGCACAGCTGACCCGGTTGCAGCAGCAGGTGAGAAGGGGCTGTGGCAAACATGGCGTGGCAAAGGTCCATCCGCGTGACTTCACATCTCAGGCTTGCAGCATCAGCGTCAGCAGCAGTGCTTACCAGCAATGCTGCGTTAAACTCCCCAAAATATGTGAGCCACCCACACAAGTCAGCAGCAGCTGGAACTCAGTGTTCAGCTGAACGAACATGAGCGGTGGCATTTAGAACTCCTGCCCGTGCTTGCTCGCTTCTTGTGCTCCCTTACTTGAGTTGTGGCACCCAGGCAGATCGCGCTGCATCAGGCTCTCAGTGCTGAGCTCCTTGAGGAGCAGTAGCAGCTGCTAATGCGTTGCTCACAGACATGGTCGATTGGCCTTCAAAAGCTTACCCATGCCAATGTGTTGCACCCACACAGGGATAACGACAGCAAGCCCTCAGTACCAAGCTGCTTGAGGAGCAGCAGCAGCTGCGGTTGCAGTGCTCAAAGACATGCTCAATTGACCTCCACTAAATATGCACTGGACTCTCCTCAGGTCGCACGACAGCAGGCCCTCAGTGCTGAGCTGCTTGAGGAGCAGCAGCAGCTGCGGTTGCAGTGCTCTACGCTGCGTCGACAGGCGGAAGACGCCAGCCAGGAGCAGCAGGCGGCACAGCAAGAGGTGTCCCTGGCACGCAGGGCGCTGCAGCAGGTGCGTGGCTGATTATAGCTGCTTTGGCTTGTTAAGGCTGCTGTGACTGGTTATGGCTGTTGTTAAATCAGGTGCATTCAGCGTGCATTCAATGTGCAGCAGTGTAAGGCTAGGAAGGATGGCGAGTTGGGCATTGGAACTGTCATCGTCTGTCTTAGGATTCTACACTGTAATGCAAGGCCTGCACCAAGATGTAAGCTGGCAGCATGGAATCGTAGGGTATGACTGGGGTGTAGGTGACTGGATATGTAATGTCAAAATCATATGCTTTTTTATCATAGCATACATGCCCAAGGCCGGAGCAGCAGGAGGCAAGCAAGATCACCCGGGCATTAGAAGTTGGTCAGCCAAAACCAGCAGAAATAGTCTTATCTTAGCCTTAGAGGCAAAGAAGTAGGAAGCACATACAAAGGCCAGCTCCCTTGCTCAAAGAGCCTGCGCTTTGCTTCATTACAAAGCCACACACCATTTGCTCACCTGGTTCCCAGGAGGTGGCAGAGCACCAGGAAGCAAGAGTAGAGGCCAGGAACCTTGTTTAAAAAGCCAATGATGCTGCATAGTGATTCACTCGCCTAGATTGACCCTAGGTTCTAAATGGCGGCAGAGAAACAAGATAAAAAGGGGAAAGGCCTGCTCCAATGCTTTTACGCCTGTGCTTAACTGAGCATTAAAGGAGAGCACTGTGCACATCTTGACCCTCAGGTGGTGGCAGAGCAGCAGGGAGCAAGAGCAGTGGCCAAGTGCCTTGCCCTCAAAGTCTGTGCTTCACTTGGTTTATTTAAACCACTGACTCACCGTAACCCTCAGGTGGTGGCAGAGCATCAGGAGGCAAGGCGGAGGCCAGCTCCCTCTCCCTCACGCCTGTGGTTCGCTCAGCAGTCAAAGCTGCGCATTACTCACCATGACCTCCAGGTGATGGCGAACAACAAGAAGCAAGGGCGGAGGCCAGCTGCTCCCTTACTCTTACGGCGGTGCTTCACTGAGCATCTTTAAAAAGAAGCGCACTGTGCACACCTTGACCTCAGGTGGTGGCAGAGCAGCAGGAAGCAAGAGCAGAAGCCAGCTCCCTTGCTGATGCGCGTGCTGCTGAGCAGAGGCGGCTCACAGACCTGAGGAGCACCATGGACACCGTCGCAGCAGCTGTTGCACAGAGGCAGCACACACAGGTGCGTATCTGCCTACTGCACTATAGACACAGTCGCAGCAGCTGTTGCACAGATACAGCACACACAGGTGCGTATCTGCCTACTGCACTATAGACACAGTCGCAGCAGCTGTTGCACAGATACAGCACACACAGGTGCGTATCTGCCTACTGCACTATAGACACAGTCGCAGCAGCTGTTGCACAGATACAGCACACACAGGTGCGTATCTGCCTACTGCACTATAGACACAGTCGCAGCAGCTGTTGCACAGATACAGCACACACAGGTGCGTATCTACCTACTCTGCACTTGAGACACAGTCGCAGCAGCTGTTGCACAGATACAGCACACACAGGTGCGTATCTGCCTACTGCACTATAGACACAGTCGCAGCAGCTGTTGCACAGATACAGCACACACAGGTGCGTATCTACCTACTCTGCACTTGAGACACAGTCGCAGCAGCTGTTGCACAGATACAGCACACACAGGTGCGTATCTGCCTACTGCACTATAGACACAGTCGCAGCAGCTGTTGCACAGATACAGCACACACAGGTGCGTATCTACCTACTCTGCACTTGAGACACAGTCGCAGCAGCTGTTGCACAGATACAGCACACACAGGTGCGTATCTGCCTACTGCACTATAGACACAGTCGCAGCAGCTGTTGCACAGATACAGCACACACAGGTGCGTATCTACCTACTCTGCACTTGAGACACAGTCGCAGCAGCTGTTGCACAGATACAGCACACACAGGTGCGTATCTGCCTACTGCACTATAGACACAGTCGCAGCAGCTGTTGCACAGATACAGCACACACAGGTGCGTATCTACCTACTCTGCACTTGAGACACAGTCGCAGCAGCTGTTGCACAGATACAGCACACACAGGTGCGTATCTGCCTACTGCACTATAGACACAGTCGCAGCAGCTGTTGCACAGATACAGCACACACAGGTGCGTATCTACCTACTCTGCACTTGAGACACAGTCGCAGCAGCTGTTGCACAGATACAGCACACACAGGTGCGTATCTGCCTACTGCACTATAGACACAGTCGCAGCAGCTGTTGCACAGATACAGCACACACAGGTGCGTATCTACCTACTCTGCACTTGAGACACAGTCGCAGCAGCTGTTGCACAGATACAGCACACACAGGTGCGTATCTGCCTACTGCACTATAGACACAGTCGCAGCAGCTGTTGCACAGATACAGCACACACAGGTGCGTATCTACCTACTCTGCACTTGAGACACAGTCGCAGCAGCTGTTGCACAGATACAGCACACACAGGTGCGTATCTGCCTACTGCACTTGAGACACAGTCGCAGCAGCTGTTGCACAGATACAGCACACACAGGTGCGTATCTACCTACTCTGCACTTGAGACACAGTCGCAGCAGCTGTTGCACAGATACAGCACACACAGGTGCGTATCTGCCTACTGCACTATAGACACAGTCGCAGCAGCTGTTGCACAGATACAGCACACACAGATGTGTATCTACCTCCTCTGCACTAGAGACACAGTTGCTGCGGCTGTTGCACAGATACAGCACACACAGGTGCGTATCTGCCTACTGCACTATAGACACAGTCGCAGCAGCTGTTGCACAGATACAGCACACACAGGTGCGTATCTACCTACTCTGCACTTGAGACACAGTCGCAGCAGCTGTTGCACAGATACAGCACACACAGGTGCGTATCTGCCTACTGCACTATAGACACAGTCGCAGCAGCTGTTGCACAGATACAGCACACACAGATGTGTATCTACCTCCTCTGCACTAGAGACACAGTTGCTGCGGCTGTTGCACAGATACAGCACACACAGGTGCGTATCTGCCTACTGCACTATAGACACAGTCGCAGCAGCTGTTGCACAGATACAGCACACACAGGTGCGTATCTACCTACTCTGCACTTGAGACACAGTCGCAGCAGCTGTTGCACAGATACAGCACACACAGGTGCGTATCTGCCTACTGCACTATAGACACAGTCGCAGCAGCTGTTGCACAGATACAGCACACACAGATGTGTATCTACCTCCTCTGCACTAGAGACACAGTTGCTGCGGCTGTTGCACAGATACAGCACACACAGGTGCGTATCTGCCTACTGCACTATAGACACAGTCGCAGCAGCTGTTGCACAGATACAGCACACACAGGTGCGTATCTACCTACTCTGCACTTGAGACACAGTCGCAGCAGCTGTTGCACAGATACAGCACACACAGGTGCGTATCTGCCTACTGCACTATAGACACAGTCGCAGCAGCTGTTGCACAGATACAGCACACACAGATGTGTATCTACCTCCTCTGCACTAGAGACACAGTTGCTGCGGCTGTTGCACAGATACAGCACACACAGGTGCGTATCTGCCTACTGCACTATAGACACAGTCGCAGCAGCTGTTGCACAGATACAGCACACACAGGTGCGTATCTACCTACTCTGCACTTGAGACACAGTCGCAGCAGCTGTTGCACAGATACAGCACACACAGGTGCGTATCTGCCTACTGCACTATAGACACAGTCGCAGCAGCTGTTGCACAGATACAGCACACACAGATGTGTATCTACCTCCTCTGCACTAAAGACACAGTTGCTGCGGCTTTTGCAGGCATGCAGCGCACGCAGGCAAGTGCAAGTTCCAAAGCTGCATACGCGTTATTTTTGCAAGGCGGTGGCAAAGGTTCTCTGGCCCGCCCGATAGGCGGGTGCATGCGCAAGGAGTTTTAAGCATAAGCTAGCCCCTGATATAAGGTTTGGATGATTTTCAAAGTCTGATTGAAGCTCATGATGAAAACAAGCTTGATGCGTACATTTGTTTTTGCGTTCTGGGGGTCACAATTTGAAGCACTGTTAGTACCAGACACATACCTAGGTCCTCATCTTGGCTGCAACGCATCAGCCTGAGAAGATCTGAAGTCTCTCTCTCTCTCTCTCTCTCTCTCTCTCTCTCTCTCTCTCTCTCTCTCTCTCTCTCTCTCTCTCTCTCTCTCTCTCTCTCTCCCTTGCTCCATCAGCACACCTTCACTGCATGTTCCACATGACATTATTTTACCTTATCGAAGCACCCCCTGCACCATCACAAGACCTGTAAAGTGGGTTTAATTGCAAGTGTTTTGCTCTGCTTTCACAAGGTGCTGGATGTAATGCGCTGGCTCAATTGCGCTGGCTCCGCTTTCGCTCGATCTGCTGCCCTGTTTTCAACCTGCGGCTCTTGCTCTGCTCTTGCAGGATTCTATGGCCCAGAAGTTGCGAGATGCGGAGCAGCAGCTCAAGGCAGTGCAGCAACAGAAGGAGGCTGCTGCACATGAGGTGCAACACTTGGAGCAGGTGCAGGTCAGTGTTCTAGACTCCTGTGCCCAACGCGGTGCAGGTCAGTGTTCTAGACTCCTGTGCCCAACGCGGTGCAGGTCAGTAGCACTGTCACAGTACCCTCATCTTCAAATGTAGGCTCGCTCCCAAATTGTAGGCAAGTGTTCTGCGCTCAGTGCATTGTCATGGTTCTTGGCTCCAAATGTAGGATATCAAAACGAAGGTCAGTGTTCTGTGCAAAAACTTTCAGCCAGTGACCTTGTCGCTCAATGTAGGCTCTCCAATTGTAGGTGCGTGTTCTGTGGCAAGCATTGTTAATATTTTGATAAGAGCTCTCATCTCCAAATGTTGGCTCTCCAAGTGCAGGTACGCGTTCTGTGGTGAGCACTTTTAATTTTCTAATAATTTAATAAGAGCTCTCATCTCCAAATGTTGGCTCTCCAAGTGTAGGCTTGCCTGCACATGTGGCTCAGTGTTCTGCAGCCAGAGTTTCACCCGCACTCTCATCTTCGAACGCAAGCCCCAGTGCCCGAGCGCTCTCGGTGTGCTCACGCTGTCAGTCACTGCGCTTCTGACGTAGAGCATGGAAGTTTTTGGCTCTTCAAATATTGGTGCCTGTCGGCGCTGTGCTGCTGAAAGCCCTTATGCCCATGCTCCTGCCGGCTCTTAGCTGGCGGTAGCCTCAGCTGTAATCTCTTAATTGCATGCTCTTGACTGCACCTACCAGCTCAATGCTGTGCCCACCACCATATATGGTGCAGCCCCTCCCAGGCCAGCACTCCGAATTAAGCATCCCCTCATGCGACAAAGCCAGCGCCTCCTGCCTCTTTAAAGCAGTGCAGACCTGCAGCTCTTCCCAAAACGCACACACTCAAGCAGCAATGCTCTCACCGCGCCTTTTCAGTCCCTTCTTTTTTTACCTGGGGTCCCTTCTCTTTTCAGCTGCAGAAGCTGCAATGCGGCTTGTGCTCAGCATTCTATGCAACTTGGTTCCTCACTCCTTGCGCCATGCAGGGCGGCTGCCGGACGTGTTTAAATGTTGAACCTTGACGTGACCTTGATATAACAATTGCTTTTGTGTGACCCTTGCTAGCTTGGTAGTTGTCAAACCTGTCCTTCACACAGCCTTTGGGCTGGCTTAATTCCACTTGCCTTTCTAGCAACTGGAAATGGGCGCATGCGTGTGTGTGTGTTTGTGTGTGTGCAGGAGGCAAAGCGGGTGCAGCATCTAGCGGAAGCTGCTCGGTGGAAGCTGGCCTCTGAGCAGCACGCTGCTGAGCTGCAGGCGCAGGAGGAGCGTGCACAGCAGCAGCTGCAGCAGGTGCAAGCGGAGATAGAACAGGCACGGCAGCAGTTGCAGCAGATTCAGACGGAGAGAGAGCAGTTACAGCAGCAGTTGCAGCAGGTGCAGACGGAGAGAGAGCAGGCACAGCAGCAGCTGCAGCAGGTGCAGACGGAGAGAGAGCAGGCACAGCAGCAGCTGCAGCAGGTGCAGACGGAGAGAGAGCAGGCACAGCAGCAGCTGCAGCAGGTGAAGACGGAGAGAGAGCAGGCGCAGCAGCAGGTGCAGCAGGTGCAGATGGAGAGAGAGCAGGCACAGCAGCAGGTGCAGCAGGTGCAGATGGAGAGAGAGCAGGCACAGCAGCAGGTGCAGCAGGTGCAGATGGAGAGAGAGCAGGCACAGCAGCAGGTGAAGCAGGTCCAGACGGAGAGAGAGCAGGCACAGCAGCAGCTGCAGCAGGTGCAGGCGGAGGTGGACCAGGCACAGCAGCAGCTGCAGGAGCTGCAGCAGCAACAGGAGGTGCAGCAAAAGGCGCGGCGAGATTGGGTGGCAGAAGAGGAGCGGTGGGCAGCCAAGAGGCAGCAGTGGACCATTGAGCTGCAGCAGCAGCAGCAGCAGCGCCAGGAACAGCAGAAGCAGCAGGAGCAGCAGCTGCTGCAACAGGCGGAGAGCAGAAGGCGTGAGTGTGATGCAGCTGCGCAGGATCTTTTGCGGGTCCAGGACCAAATCAGGGCGGCAAATGCAGAGCTGGCTGCGGTTCAAGGCCAGCAGCAAGCGGTGAACCAACAACTCGATCAGCAGCTGCAGCAGCAGCAGCAGGGGCAGCATCTGCAGGGCCATGAGCATAGGGAAGAGCATTGTGCATCCAAGCAGCAGCAGCAGCAGCAGCAGCAGCAGCAGCAGCAGCGACAGCAACAAGAAGAGCAGCGCAATGCAGAGCTTCAAGCCGCACAGCAGCAGCTGCAGCGGTCTGCGGCACAGGCCAGCAGAGATGCGGAAGCTGCTGCGCAGCTGCTAGCCGACATCCAAAGCCAGGTGTCATCTGCGCGTGCAGACCTGGCTGCAAACGAGTCGCAGTCGCAGCGGTTGCAGCAGGAGGCGGCGCAAGCACAGCAGCAGCTGTCCAGTGCGCGTGCAGACCTGGCTGCAAACGAGTCGAGGTTGCAGCAGTTGCAGCAGGAGGCGGCGCAAGCACAGCAGCAGCTGTCCAGTTCGCGTGCAGACCTACAGCAATTGCAGCAGGAGGCGGCACTGGTACAGCAGCAGCTGGTTGCTGCACGCGCAGACCTGACCGACACAGAGTCAAATGCTCAGCGGATTCAGCAGGAGAC
>OU611758.1:1022841-1072841 GCA_914767535.2 Dunaliella primolecta | reverse complement strand
TGTTACAGGCCTCCCTTGCAGCGTTGCAAGGGCAGCGCACTCAGCAGCAGTCTGCATTGGCTGCGCTGCAAGCAGAGCAAGGCGTGTTACAAACCGCACTTGCAGCGTTGCGAGAAGAGCGCGGGCGGCAGGAAGCTGCAGCAGCAGCACTGCAAGCAGAGCAGAGTGTGACCCAGGGATCGATCGCTGCTTTACTTGAGCAGCGCACTCAGCAGCAGTCTGCATTGGCCGCGCTGCAAGCAGAGCAGGGCGTGCTGCAGGGCTCCGTTGCAGCATTGGAGGAGCAACGCACACAGCGGCAGTCATCGGTGGCCGCGCTGCAAGCAGAGCAGGGTGTGCTGCAGGCTTCGCTCGCTGCGTTGCAACAGGAGCAGGATGAGCGGCGAGCTGCATTGGAGGTGCTGCGAGCCTCATTGGCAGCTTTGCAACAGGAGCAGGATGAGCGGCGAGCTGCAGTGGAGGCACTGCAGTCTCGACAAGCAGAATTGGAGGCCCTTCTTCAGCGGCAGCAACAGCTGCAGCAGCAGCGGCAGGATGATGAATCTAGGGAGGGGTCCTCATTGCAGCAGCAGCAGCAGCAGCAACGCAAGGCGTCGCTTGAGGCACAGGCGCAGGAGCTGCAGGCCTCCTTAGCGCAGCTGCGTGCGGATGGGCAGCAGGCCTCCCAGCAGGTGGGTGCACGCGTCTTTGTTGTGATGATGTCCCCCAAGAGGGCCCTGCTAAGAACACATGGAGGATGGGTGAACTTCAGGCCTCCCAGCAGATGGGTGCGCGCATGTTGGTTGTGATGATGGTGCCCCCCAAAAGAGTACCCGGTGAGAACGCCTGAGGATCGAGGGGCAGCAGGCCTCCCAGCAGGTCGACGTATGCACGGCACTGCAAGTGGACTCTACATGCAAGTGTAGCAACGCAGTTTTAGGAAATGTGTGCATTCATGCGCTCCAGCAGGTCAGGTATGGAGAGCACCTGCGCTACGGCTCACTCATTCCTTTGTCTTTTTCCTGTCCCAGTAGGTGTGTGTTTGTGTGTTACTTGATGCTGGGTTGGCAGGCACGGGCCACGATGCTGAACGCAGTTGCTTGCCGTGTGCTTAGAACGATGTTACACAAAGAGCAATGATGCATGGACCTACAAACCTTTAAGGGCCTCCAAGGCCAGAAGTGCATGCTAATCCAAAAATTCAGATACAATGAATAAGTATCAACTAATACATCATGTAGCACTAACTCTTGCCTGCAGATTGTTGCTAAGAATTGCTTTGTCTTGATGATTTGCATCTGTTCTGCAGGCAGCCAAGCAGGCAGAGGAGCGCGCACGCGCACACACACACACACACACGTGCAAACACACACACACTCTTTGCAGGCAACCAAGCAGGTGGAGGAGCTGCAGCAGCAGCTCAGCGCGGCCAAAGCAGCACGCCATGCCTCAGAGGCAGAGGCAGCCACCCTTAGGCAGGCCAAGGCCACAGCGGTGGCCAGGGCGATGGCAGCAGAGCAATCAGCCGCCCAGGTAGGACTACCTATCCAGCAGGGCAGCCGCTCTTGTTGCTTTGATTGCATCTGCTGCCACTGTAGCTGCTGCTGCTGTTGATGCCGTTGGTGCTGTTGTTGTTACTGTTTCCAATGGTTACCATTTCTGGGAAATGGCTTAATGCACGGAGCACCAGGCTGCTTGGTAAAATGTTGCTGCATGTCTCAGACAGCAGCAGCTGCCAGAGCAGGTACTGGGTACCACCTACAAGATGATCGGTTCTTGACAAAGGGATGCATGTGCTGCCAAATGGATTGACGCATGAGGCATTACCTGTCCTTGCAAGCACTCGTCACCATAAGCACCGTTAAACTAAGCACCAAGCACCACCTGTCCTTGCAAGCCAAGCATTAAGTCCTGTAATGAACCATTAAGCCAAGCACCAAGCACCACCTGTCCTTGCAGCCATTAAGCATGATTTAGCACCATTGAGCACCATTGAGCTGAGCATTAGTCACCACCTGTCCTCGCAGGCAGCATGATGTATGGCACACCATATGGTGTTAGGCTGCCCAGTTGATCATAGGCAGTGTTGTAGATGGACCAAGCAGCCCAAGCCAGTGGCATATTTCCACACCGGTCCTTGCAAGTGGCACAGTATGCCACACACTGTGTGGTACACCAGGCTGCTTGGGCATTTGTTGGGAGTGGTTGAACTTGGACCACGCAGCCATATGGCCATATAGCAGGTTGCACGCTCCATCACCAGTCCTTGCAGGCGGCGCAATGTGCAGTGACATAAGTGTTGCTTGGTCAATTGTTGGGAGTGTTGCAGCTGGATTAAGCAGCAGCGATATTGCCATATAGCCATCTAGAAGGTGGCACGTTCCACGACCAGTCCATACAGGCGGCACACCGTGTGGTATGCTAGGCTGCTTGGTCAATGCTTGGTAGCATTGTAGCTGGATCACGCAGCCGTATAGCCAACTAGAACGTGGCACGTTCCACCGCCAGTCCATGCAGACGGCGCAATGCAGCAGTCATGCGTGATTGATGGCTTCATTTTTATGTGATCTTTGAGGCATATTTATGACAGGTTTGCTTTCGCTGTGCCATCTGTGCAGGCAGCACAGTGTGTAGCACATCAGGCCGCTGAGTGCGTGGCTGCGCTGGAAGCGCTCATGGCAGAGAAGCAGGAGCTGCAAGACAAGGTGCGTGAACTCAGTTCAAGTGCACGGCTGCGCTGGACGCGCTCATGGCAGAGAAGCGAGAGCTGCAGGACAAGGAGCTTGATTCCTGTTTGAAGGTCGAGGCATACAGCCCTTGATCTGGATCTTTTATGATCCTTAGTTTGATCGAGCTGCTTGACACACTCAGATCAGTCCTCGGTTGAGAAGTTGGTCAGGCTTGTAAGTGAAACAACGTGTATCTTTGTTGTTTAAGTGTTTGTGACTAGATGTGTATGCAAAGCCATACATAGGCTGTGGGCACACCCACACAGGCTGCTATGAATTGCTTTGCCATCGCGCATGGCCCTGCAGCAACACCAAACAATTCCCCTGCTGAAATAGCACGCCTCTGCTGACTGTGGCAGCGCTCCCCTACCACTGCCTTGCCCCTGACGTACCACTGTTGTGCCACCTGTCCCTTTTTGCCAATTGCCACTGCCTCATCACTACCTTGTTTTCCCCTGCCTTGTCACCTGTCCCTGCCTTGCCACCTGTAGCTGCCTTGCTGACTTTCAGTGCCTTGCCACTGCCTTGTCGACTGTCCCTGCCTTGTCGTCTGCCCCTGCCTTGTCACCTGTCGCTGCCTTGCTGACTATCAGTGCCTTGCCACTGCCTTGTCGACTGTTACTGCCTCGCCACTTTTTAGCTGACTGCCACTGCCTTGCCACTGCCTCGCCGACTATCACTGCCTCGCCCATGTTTGCCCACCTGTTTCTGTCTTGCAGATGTCTGCTCAGCTGTCCCTGCCGACCGTCTCGCCACCTGTCATCACGGCCTTGCCACCTCTCCTCGCCTTTTGCCAACTGTCTCGCCTCCTGTGAGCAATGCCATGCCACTGTCTTACCGACTGTCCCTGCCTTGCCGCCTGCCGCTGCAGTTGGATGAAATGACCGCCCAAGCAGCCGACCAAGCCTCTACTGAGCTGGGTGCCGCGCATGCACACGTGCGCACCCTCACCAAAGAGCTGGAGCAGCTCGCCACGAGTGCGCAGCAGCAGCAGGAAGCTGCAGCAGCAGAGGCCTCTCGCCTGGCGGCCGCGCTGGCTGCCTCTGAGGAGGAGTGTGGAAAGCTGCGGGAGGCTGCCTTGGCAGCCGAGGCGCAAGCATCCACAGCACGGAGGGCGTGTGTGGCTGCACAGGAGGAGAAGCGGCAGCTGGGCGTGGAGATAGAAGCAACGGCAGCAAAGGCTGCTGCAGCGCAAGCAGATGCAGAAGCTGCTCAGAAGGAGTACCATCAGATACGTGCACAGGTGCAAGAGGCATCGACAGAGGCTACTGCTGCACGCGCGAGCCTGGAAGCGGCTCAGAAAGAGGTGGAGCAGCTGCAAGCCCATGCGCAGGCTACGGCAGCGCATGAAGCAGGGTTTCGGGCGGATGCGGAGGCAGCAAAGCAAGAGCTTCAGCGGCTCAGGTCTGAACGAGAGGCGTCAGCAGCGAGGGTGGCTGCTGCTCAGGCAGAAGCAGCATCAGCACAGCAGCAGAGCCAGCAGCTGAAGGCTGAGGCTGCAGCAGCAAAAGCAGGAGCAGCACAGGTGCACGCCTCGCTTGCTGCCATGCTGCAGGAAGGGGGCGAGTTGCGAGCTCTGCTGGAGCAGGCGCAGGTGAGGTGTCACATGCACCTTTGATTGCTTCAATTATGAGGCTGTTGCTGCTAGGATGGCCGGGGGGGGGACTGCGGGAATCATTGTAGCAGCGCAGGCGGTGTCACATGCAGTCTGCTGCAGCCATGAAACACTTGCTGCTGTGCTGCAGTTGCAAGCGTGCTCGGAACGCTCGGCACAGATGAGGTTGACAATACAAAGGAGAGTGATGCATTAGGGCTGTGAAAAGACTTGTCGTCAAAACATCGTCAAGACATCAGGACTGCTATCGCATGCCCGGCAGGCGCATGCAGAAGGCTCGGAACTTGGTTTGGAGCGCTATGTACCGCTGTGCAAACGGGGGCTCCTTCTGCTCTGCCTTTTATAGAGGGTTGAATGAAGAGGGTCTAGCATTTCTCAAGAGAGGCACAGGGGAGCCTCTATGGCGTTGTGCATTGCCTCTTGTGACAAAATGCTCAACCCTCTTTACCCAACCCTCCTTGTGTGATCTGATCTTCCAAATCATGCACTCCAGGTGCAGCAGAGCCTCTTTTCTCAAAATGCTCAACCCTCTTTACCCAACCCCTCCTTATGTGACCTGTTCTTCCAAACTATGCTCTCCAGGTGCAGCACAGTCGACAGCAGCATCCTCTCCAAATTGGTGAGCAGCAGCAACAGCAGGCCCCTCCCGCTGCCTTACTGCTCTTAGAGCACATGCAGCAGCGTGTAGCTGAGCTTGAGTCTGCCCTCACTGCCGCCCATGAAGCTTCTGTGGCCGGGGGGGCGGCAGCTGCCTTGACTGGCGTGCACATGGAGCAGGCTGCGCAAGCACAGGTAAGTGTGTGCATGCGCACACGCACACGTACACACATAAACAAACACAGACTCACATAAAAGTTCACACACACATGCTCACATACAAGTTCACACGCGCGCGCACGCACACGCACACACACACACACACACACACACACACACACACGTTCTCACGCACGCACACATCTTGGGTCATGCACAGGCAGCGCAGCTGCAGCAGCGCGTGGCGGAGCTGGAGGCGCTGCTGGAGCAGTTGGAAAGCAGGCAGGCAGAGCAGCAGGCTTCGGGTGAAAGGGAGGGAGGGCAGGCCCTGCCAACGCAGCATGCACAGCAGCATCAGGCTGACCCTGATCCGCAGGAGCGGGAGCAGCGGGAGCAGCTGCACAAGCAGCAGCAGATGTGTCCTAGTGGTTTGAGGGATGCAGGAGTGCAAGCGGTGCCAGGCATGAGCAGCAAGATGTGCGAGGCTGCTCCAATGCTGTGCGCAGCAGGTGGGTGTGGGTGTGTGGGTGTGGGTGTGGCTGGTGTTTTGGTGCTGATCAGGTTGTACTGATGAGCATGGCAGCTGTGCGTAATGAGCGTCAGCTGCAGACGGCAGTTAATGGGTTGGTCCTGGTGGTCCCAGAGATGCAGAAGTGCAAGTGGTGCCGGACATGCGCAGCAAGATGTGCGAGGCTGCTCATGTGCTGTGCGCGGCAGGTGTCAGTGTATGGGTCTAGTGGGTTTGATATATAATATGTTATAATAATATAATAATTAATTAATATTAATATGTATATAATTAATATGTTCCTTTGTATATAAGGGTGGGCGGGTGCTGATCAAGTGTGCTCGTGAGTGTGGCAGGTGTGGGTGTGGGTGTGGGTATGGCTGGTGGGTGGGTGCTGTTCAGGTCTGCTGTGTGCGGGGGGTGTGGTTGGTTGTGTAGGTGTGCGAGTGTGGCTGGTGTGTTGCAGAGCAGGTGTGCTCATGTGTGCGAGAATGTCAGCTGTCTGCAGAGCACCATGAGCACCAGCTGCACTAGCCCACTCACTCTGAACACACCGCACATTGCATCAAACACGTGTGCAAATGCAACAGACCCTGCTTACGCAATGTGCAGAGGACTGTTGGTGGGAAAGCCTTTGAGCAGGATGGTGGTCACTTGCAACAGCTCTGCCCCATCTCTCTCTGCGGATGAGGGGGTCCATCCTGTGCCAGGAAGTACATGCTTGAAAGGCAGCGTTCCCTTGGACCCAGCAGAGCGTCTTTGCCAGCAAATGTGCATGGACATCACCCAGACGGCTATCCTCAGTCTTGCCCATGCTTTGTGCAGCCTTGTTTTTGCTGAGCAGCTCTCCATATCTCGTGCGACCCTGATCCTCCTCTGATCAGCTCTCTGTGTCTCGTGCAGTCTTGTCTCACCTCTGAGCAGCTCTTTTTGTCCGATGCAGGCTTCACTCCCCTCTGAGCAGCTCTCTGTGCCTCATGCAGTCTTAGCCCCCCCCCCTTCTGATCTGTTTGAAACGTCTTGTGTGGTCACTTGCTTGCATCTTGTGCAATCTGACCTCACAACTGATCAGATTTCTGTGTCCCTGATGTCTTCCTCCATTCATAGGCACCCAAGCCGCACCCCAGGCCACCCCAGTTGCCACACAAGCCCCGCCAGACAGCACTTGCATCAGAGGCACCACCAACGCATCCTGCCAAACCGCTGACTGCAGCAGCCGCAGCAGTAGCAGCTGTGGCGACAGCAGCATCGGGGGCAGCGGCAGCACGCCCTTACATGTAAGCATGCGTGCATGTATGTATGTATGTTTGTTTGTTTGTACGTGTTTGTGTATATCTAAAGCCACCACTGCCTTAACGGTTGTAGCTGGCCCTCAGCCCTATGCCCCTCAACCCCAGAGCCATGCATGCTAGAGTTGGAGGCCCACTGAGGGGCAGACTGATTCGTCTTCAGGTTGCATAGTCCACTCAGCTCCTCTGGGGAGCGAGCGCACAATGACTGAGTGTGGTATGCCCGCCCACACACCCCAGGCCTCTAGGCAATCCGTGGATCCTCAAGGCACAACCACAAGAGAAGATTTCCATGTCCAAAGAGCTGGCCAACTGCCGATCTGTGTGGCAATGGCCACCCAGACCGATGGGCGTCCTCGAGCGTGTGCGCATGCGGCAAGCCAGACGCATGCGCGGGACAGGCTGCTGGTGGGAGGGGGAGCTGCTGCAGCAGCAGCCATGCAGGTGAGCATGCAAGAGTGTGTATATGCGTATGTGTGCATGGGTTTGTACGTGTATGTGTGTGCGCATGCGGCAAGCCAGACGCACACACGGGACAGGCTGCCAGTGGGAGGGGGAGCTGCCGCAGCAGCGGCAATGCAGGTGAGCATGCAAGAGTGTGTATATGTGTGTATATGCGTATGTGTGTACGGGTATGTGCGTGTGTGTGTGCGCATGCGGCTAACCATACGCTCATACGGGACAGGCTACCAATGGGAGGGGGAGCTGCCGCAGCAGCGGCAATGCAGGTGAGCATGCTCATGCATGTGTGTGGGTGTGGGTGTATGGGTGTATGGGAATGTCTGCAGTGGGAGTGTGGAAGTGATGCTAGCACATGTCAGCAAGCACATGCCAAAGTGATGGAGTTCTGTGCAAGGCAGCGTTGGGGCCTCATGTAGCTCCGCACAACTTCACAGCTGGTCCTCTGGTGCAGCGCTTGTCGTTGTAGGGTGCCAAAAAAAACTGCTCTGTTTCGTCTGTTGCATGAGCTCTGTTGCGTGTGTCATTGAGACTCTGTTGCGCACATTTCGTGAGGGTGCCAACAGATGCAATGGAGAACTCTGCAAGGGGATGCCAGGGAGGGCTTTGTTGCACACTCCTTTTTAAGGTGCATCAGAGGCTGCTTCATTTTACATGTCACTGTAGCTCTCTTGCACATTTCACTCATGGATGACGTGGAGGCTGCTTTTTTGCGGGTGTCATTGGAGCTCTGTCACATGCATGCCTTGCAGGACGCCATGGAGACCGCAGCATCTGTGCGCCAGGCAACGTCAGAGCGGGCTGCTTTGCAGGTCTGGAATGGGTGGCAAGATAGGCTCACATGATGGTCTGTGCACCTTGACAGCTGCATTGGTTGGTGTTCATTGAGCAATGGAACCGCAGACATATGGCCTGACTTAAGATTTGGGTGGGCGGTGCACAGCAGGCAGGGCTTTATGGTCTTGACAATGTATGATGGTGGTGAATGTTTTGAGCAGTGAGGGGCCCACTTTCCCCTCCCAAGTCTGCGCGGGCCTCTCGCTGCATAGCCATTGCCGTGATTTTGCAATACCTGCTGTTGACTGCTGCTTTTGCCTGAGCCTTGTCCCTCCCTGGATCCCTGTACACTGCGTGCGCTCATTAAGGAGCAAGTACAAGCCCTAATGGCAGTTAAAGACGCACAGCGTCGTTTCTTAATTGCACTCCCTCAGTACAGGCCATTGTAGTCCTCTCCTTGTTCCACTCTTTTTCGCACATGCAGGAGCAGGTGCAAGCATCTCCTTTTCCTACATTGGTGTAGAAAGTGTTATAATTGCCTGGGTAGTTTCTCTTTTTTCTCCTTCCGAGCTCTGCAGGAGCAGCTTAAGGGAGGCTGGTCTTGTTTGGCAGGCATACTGCAGCACACCCTTTGTACACTCTGCAGAATGTGGCACGCTCCTTCCACACGTGCAGGAGCAAGTGCGAGCGCTGCAGGAGCAGCTAGAGGGAGGCCGGTCTTGTTTGGCAGATGTGATGCAGCAGGTGGGGGACATCAGGTTCCGTCCGTCCCTTGCTGGCAACTAATGCAAGCAAGCCCCTGAAATTATTGGACAGACACGAGCTTGCAGGGTCACCACTAAGACCAAACACACACACTTTGAATTGATTCTAACTTTAACCAGGATTGTTAATTGGAATCGTACCTTATATACATATAGAATTGATATATATATAATTGATATATAATGTTCATTATATATAAATATTGTCAATTCAGTTTGTCTCTGCATGCGCTGGGCCCGGCTGTACCCACTGACGCTAGGTCTGAAGTGACAGTCTTGTCCGGACACCAGCACGTTGGTTGTTGCAACAGCACATTACTTGTTGCACCAGTCGTCTGAGCACCAGCACGTTGCTTGTTGCACCAGTCGCCTGAGGCACCAGCATGTTGCTTGCCTTGCACTTTGCACCTGTTTTTTTCAGGTGGGGCTACAGAACAGAGAGCTTGCGAAGCTGCAGGAGCATATCCAGCGTGTGCGTGCAGGCGACCTCGCATCTGCTCAGAAGGTAAGCAAGTGTGATTTTCCTACGTTTACAACCTTGCCAGGCATTGTGACTTGTATTGAAAGTGCTGCTAAGACCAAAGTGGAGTAAGCATGTTGAACACAGGCTCACCCCCCAGGATTTTTTTTGTTGAACACAGGCAACCCAGCAAGAGCAGCAGAAGCTGCACGAAGTCAGGCAAGAACTGGAGGCACAGAAGAGGTTGCTGCTAAATACACACACACTCCTGTATGCGCACAGGCAACCCAGCAAGAGCAGCAGAAGCTGCACGAAGTCAGGCAAGAACTGGAGGCACAGAAGAGGGTGCTGCTGGATGTGGTGGCTCAGACTGAGTTACAGAACTCTGAGGTGTCGTCACTGCAACAGCAGGTGAGGTCCCCTTGCTTCTCTTCATACATGTTTCCTTTTTACACACACGCGCCTCTGATCTGGTGTGCTTGAACCCTGCTATTGATGTTTCAAGTGCTTTTGCATGCACATGATGATTGCAGGTGCAGACTCTGGGACACTCACACGCACACCTCTACCCTAATGACTGCACAGGTGGGCGTGTGGCACGCCAACCTAACCTCAGCCCAGCAGAAGACAGAGGAGCAGCACCGAGTTGAGGAGTGGCACCGCCGCGAGACCGCAGCCCTGCAGAGGCAGATCGAAGAGCACAGTGTGGCGCTGTGGAAGGCAAAGCAGGAGGTGGAGGGGGAGCACTCTGCGCTGGCTTCTGTGCGGCAGGTGGGTAAAAATGGGCGTCTTGCTGCTGTGTGAGAAGATTGATACGTGCTGCAAACATTGAAATGTGCTTGTTTGTGAGGAGAAGGCAAAGCAAAAGGTTGAGAGGGAGCGCTTTGCGCTGGCCACTGTGCTTCAGGCGGGGACACACATGCTTGTTGTATTGGTGCAAAACAGATGATACATGAATTAACACGGCAACGCTAGGTTGGAAGGCAAAGCGGGAGATGAAGAGGGAGCACCCCTCTTGCAAGTTAGGGACATGGCCTTGGTGCACGCCGCCTCTTTCTGGCTGGCATGGTCTTTCTTTTCTTCCTCGCACGTGCTGTAATCGCTCCATGTGGCTTTCACCACGCAGGAGCTTGAGCTACGCACCCATGAATTGGAGGTACTGATCCAGCGGGCCGAGGATCAGCAAGCCGAGGTGGCCCACCTGCAAGAGCAGGTATGAACTGGGGATCAGATGCAAGTGCAAAGCATGTGCATATCAAAACTTTTGTTATGAAAGTCAGGTGGGGGTACATGTAACAAAGTTGGGTACCTGCTGGAAGGTGGGATACAAGTAAGTAATTGGGGCTGTGCAACATTGCAGCCTTTGCTGCTGAGTCCAGAATTTTGTGATTGGAGCTACGCAACACTGCTGGCTTGGCTTTGCATCACCGGCTCAGGATGAGGGTGCAGCTGAACGAGAAACATGTTACTGAAGGCAGTACCTGAGCACAAGCGTCCCTTTGAAGTGAGAGCAGAGCTGCATGCCTGATGAAGCGCTGAGGTCACTGCTTGCGCTTGCCAAGTCATCCATTGTCATGACGTGCTATTGTTCATGGAACTCTGCTTAAAAGCCTTCAATTGCTGGCTGCTGCACGGCCTGCCAGCAAAAATGGGTTGCCTGATCGAGCAAAGTTGAAGGCACAGGGCTTGCAGCATGTCAATTTCGGCTCGTGATCAGTGTGCTTTGTGCACTGCTGCTGCTGCTGCTGCTGCTATTGTATTGCTGCAAGCGCAAATTCGACATATGATGTGATCAGTAACCAATGCTGCTGCTGCTGCTGCTGCTGCTGCTGCTGCTGCTGCTGCTGCTGCTATTGCATTGCCGCAAGCGCAAATTTAACACATGATGTGATCAGTAACCAAAGCTGCTGCTGCTGCTGCTGCTGCTGCTGCTGCTACGCACATCTGCCAGTCCCTTGTGGTTGGCTGCATTATCAGTGTTGACTGTGCGCAGCTGCTGCTGCTGCGCAGGCTGCCGCTGCGGAGGCGCAGCTGAGTGCCAACCAGCGGCAGGTGGAGGCGCAGGAGGCGTTGATGGTGAACATGAGGCGGGCTGCTGATGATGCAGGCTGCGAGGAGGCAGCCCATCATGACGGCAAGCAGCAGCTCATGGCAGAGGTGTGTGGGTGGCTGTGGTTCTTGTGGCTAACAAGGTGGGTGGGTAGTGTTTGGATGAGGTGGTGGCGCAGGGGGCATTGCTAGTAAACGTGAGGCAGGCTACAGAAGATGCAGGACATGAGGGGGCAGTCACCGTATCTGCAGCCAGCTGTTCGCAGCAAAGCATGTTTCAAGGATCAGGTAGGTGAGTTGGCTTGAGTTGGGCTGCAGAGGATGCAGATGGGTTGAGGACGCGGGCTAGTGTGTCTGCAACCAGCAGATCACGGCAATGGTAGGCTGGCTTTGTGTGTTGTTATGCATGTGTTGGTAATTGCAGGGATGGGTCAAACGTGAATACGCGTATTTTCACGTATCGTAAAAATTGATGAAATAACGCGTACCATAAAATGGCTTTTTGCTAAACGTCAGAAAATACGTAGGTAAACCGCCTCGACATGCCCTGTAAGACCTTCGACAGACCTTCGAGAGACCTTTAGAGAGAGCTGCTGCGCACTTCGCCACCCAGGACCCTTCTATTTTGGCATGTGTAAGTGTTTGTGGGCCTTGGGGGTGTGTGGGGGTGGTTGGGGGGTAGCCGGGACCCTCCCTCCCACCCAAGACCCTCCCGGCCCAAAATGGCCCTCCCAATTCACGTATATACGTGACGTACGCGTATTTTACACGTATACGCGTATTGTTAAGCCCAAACTCGCGTATGACCCAACCCTGGGTAATTGTGTTTGTGCGTGTGGCTGGGTTTGATGAATTGAAGTAAGTAGCATTGAAGTTGGTGTTCAGCATTTGGCTTGCACAGGCATGGAAGGAAGGACCCCTTTAATCAAGCTCATCTTGTGGGTCCCAAGCACAGATCTGTTGGGGTTTCAGATCCCTCCCATGGGTTGGGGCCTGGTATGAACTCCTAATGGCGCTTGCCTGTGTGCATGTGCTCCACAGGAAGTAACTTTTGCATCCTGTCGCGACTGATTAGAGCATAATACTTTGACACTGTCAATGACAGCAAAATTGTTATGTGCGGCCTTGTCTGGGTGTAGCGTGTTTGTCCAGGTGTGCTCTGCTTTGATCACTTTGCTTTGCTTTTGGGGTGTTGCAGGTGGAGCACCTGGAGGACAAGCTGCAGCAGTTGCATGAGCGGCATGAGCAGCTGGAGCAGGAGATGCAGCAGCAGGTAGGTGGTGTGACAAAAAGCATCAGCTTAAAAGAAGAGTTGAGATCTTTCTCATCTGACCAGATGAGAAGAAGCGTGGGTACAGTGGCGGGCGGGTGGTGAAGCAAACGGCAGCAGTGAGAATGAGAGCTGCTGAAGCAGGAGCTGCCATGGCAGGTGGGTTGTGGGGAACAGCAGCAGCATGAAAGGAGAGTTGAGATCAGAAGGAGCATGAGGTGCAACAGAGGGCGAGTGATGACACAACACAGCAGCAGCATGGGATGAATGCAGGAGGGACATTGGATGCAGCAGCAGGTGATTGACAAAACTAAAGGCAGCAGCAGGTGGTTGGCAAAATTGAAGGCAGTAGTGCGAGATGATAACTGCTGAGGCAAGAGGTGCAGCGGCAGGTGGGTGGTGAGACAAACAGCAACAGCACAAAAGGAGGGTTTATATCAGAAAGAGCGTGATATGCAGCAGAGGATGAGTGCTGACAGTAGGTAAAATCACGGTTGCCATCTGAAGGAGCGTGGGGTAAAGAGGCAGGCAGGTGGTGAAGCAGACGGCAGCAGCATGAAGGAGAGCCGCTAGGGCAGAGCTGCTGTGTCAGGTGGGTGGTGACTCTGGCAGCAACAGCATGAAATGAGTGCAGCAGGAGCGCGGGATGCAGCGTTGTACGCAGACAAACACATGGCTGGCAAAACTAAAGGCAGCAGTGTGAGATGAGAGCTGCAAAGGCAGGAGATGCAGCGGCAGGTGGGTGGTGAGATATACAGCAACTGCATAAACCAGAAGGAGCTTGATGTGCAGCAGAGGATGAGTGGTGACGCTGACCTTAGAATCATGATTGAAGTCAGGAGCGGGCATGGGGTACTGTGCCATGGATGTGAGGCGAACAGCAGCAGTATGAGGGGGAAACTGCTCTAGTCAGCAGGTTTGGGGGCAGGTGCTTAGTGCGATGTACAGCAGCAGCATGAGGGGGAAACTGCTCTAGTCAGCAGGTTTGGGGGCAGGTGCTTAGTGAGGTGTACAGCAGCAGCACACAATGGGATCAGTGGGAGAGTGGGAGCAGGGGCTGGTAGGTGTTGAGACGGACAGCAGCAGTATGGACGGAGAGCTGATAGTGCACAAGATGCGGCAGCAGGTGGTCTGCGAGACGTACAGGAAAGGCATGACACTCTATCAGAAGGGGTGTGGGAGACAGCAGCAGCTGGTGGGGGGGTAAGAGAGACAGCATGGAAAGAGATTAGAGGGAGCAAGAACAAGAATGCAGGGGTGACGGCATTGACAAGAGCAGAACATTGTGCTGAGGGGGGTGCTGAGGCAAATGGGGTTGACGGAGCATAGATTTGCAAAGGCAAGTGTGGTGCTAGAACAGAGCGGAAACAAAAAGTGCATCGTGCTTACATCATCATGATATCAAAAGGTGAGGCCTGCACCTGCTGGCATGCCAGGCACAGGATGAGATTGCACTGTTGCACACACACACACACACACACACACACACGCAACACACACACACACACACGCAACACACACACACACGCAACACACACACACACACAACACACACACGCAACACACACACACACACACGCACACACACACACACACGCACACACACACACACACACACACACACACACACACACACACACGCAACACACACACACACACGCAACACACACACACACACACGCAACACACACACACACAACACACACACATTCATGCTCACCTGCTGTGCTCACTGCTCAGGAAGCGGAGCACTGTGCAAAGCTGCTGCAGGAGGCTGCAGCACACACCCACAACATGCAGCGCGAGACCAGGAAGCATGCATTAGAGTTAGCCCAAGAAGAGGAGGACACCAGGGCCCGGCTGCAGCGCCTGAGGGAAGCTCATGAGGAGGAGCTGGAGGCGCGTGAGCGAGAAGCTGCTGAGAAGCTGGCGGGGCGCGAGCGGGAAGCTGCCCAGAAACTGGCAGGCCGTGAACGGGAAGCTGCCAACAGGCTGGCAGATCACGAGCGTGAAACTAGAGAGAAGCTGGCGCAGCAGGAGGAGGTGCTGGAACGGCTGCAGCGGCAGCAGGCAGAGCTGGACGAAGCTAGCCAGCAGCAGGAGGCTGCGTTCAAGGTCTGTTTGGTACAGTTTGGCTGCTTATCTGACTGGCTGCAAAATGCTCACCAGCCTCATGGCAGGTACAAAAAAAAAAGAAAAGATAAAAGGTAAACAAAAGGAAAAACAGCAGGTACAGTCAGCGTGCAAAGGTGATGCATTAGGTGTGCAACAAGGCTGCTTTGCCCACCTGAACCCCGCAAAGCAGCATCAGTGCATTTTGCATCTGCTGCCGCAGACGTCTTTATTGCCAAAGCAATTTGGAATGGCAACTGGTGTTTCTAAACAAAAAATACTGGCTGCAGCACCGAGCAGAAGCCCTGCCAGTCACACAGGTTACCTGCTGCGTACAGCTGCAGATGCAGCTAGACCAAATCCCTGGCTGCATTGATTCATCACTTTTTGAGGACAGAAAGCGGGTGTGAGCTGCCCTGCTTTGCAGATTGTATGAAAGTCACACACACACACACACACACACGTGCACGCGCACACACACACACACACACAACGTTTTTGGCTGCTCCATGCAGGCACAGATGGCACGTCAGGAGGAGGCAATGGAAGAGCGGCGCCAAAAGCTGCAGGCAAGTTTGAGGATGAGCTTTTGTGATTTGATGTGTGGGTGAAAGACGCATCTGGGGGGGTCTCTTTTTGTTCATTGCATGTCAAATCCTGTGTTTGCCGCATACAACTCGTCATTTGCTTTTGGGAACAAATGCAGCATCTGCTGCGCAAAATTGTGCATGTACATGCAGGACCACAAATACTGCATGTGCTGCACATGCCCTTTTGTATAACCTTGTAGGATCAAGAAGTGATCACACACCTGCTGGCTTTGCATGCGCATCTTAAAGAGGCTTTAAAAAATGGAATGTTTTACATCCACTGGACCGCCCAGCGCTTTTGCAGGAGCTGTTGCATTGTATGGTTTAGTAATGCATGCAAGATAGTGTGGCACTTGTATGTCATATCCTTCTGTGCCTGCCTAGGACCAGGAGGTGCCACTTTGCTCTGGTCCAGGGGCTTTTTCCTAAACTTGGAGGTTCCGCTTTCGAATCACCTGCATCATGTTGTGCGCAAACAAATTTTCATATTTCTATTTGCCTACGTAAGACTAGGAGGTACCACTTTTAAGTCACCTGCATCAAGCTGCGCGCACACATGTGTCATGTGTTGTGTTGCCTATTGTATTGACGAGAAGCTTCTGTTTTGGGATCACCTGCATCATGTTGTGCGCGCACGTGTGTCATGTTTCTATTTGACTACGTATGACTAGGAGGTACCACTTTTTGAGTCACCTGCATCATGTTATGTGCACACATGTGTGTCATGTTTTGGTTTGCCTACGTAAGACCAGGAGGTACCACTTTTTAAGTCACCTGCATCATGTTCTATATGCATGTATGTCATGTTCTGTTTTGCCAACGTATGACCAGAAGCTTCCATCTTGGGATCACCTGCATCATTTTGCGCATGCATGTTCAGTCATGTTCTGTTGTCTCAACGTGTAACCAGGAGGTGCCACCTTTTGAGTCACCTGCATGATGCTCTACATGCATGGTGTCATGTTTTGTTGTGGCTGCGTAGGACCAGGAGGTGCTCCTTATGGGTCGCCTGCAAGAGCTCGAGCGCAGGGAGGCCGAGCTGCTGGCAAGGTGTGGTGATCTCACCCGACAAGAAGCTGATCTGGGCGTGAGATGTGCAGCGTCTGCACAGCAGGTGCGGGTCTGCGTGGTGTTTTTTTTGTCTCATTGCAGGCCTGATCGAGTGTGGTGGTCCTGCCTGCCAATAGGCTGGTCTGGGTGTGTGGTTGCAGCATCAGCACGGAGCAGCGTGCAAGAGGTGGTTTGATAATGATTTGATACTTTCAGGGATAGCAACCCTGCAGAAAGGCTGGTCTGGGTGTGCAGTCGCAGCATCAGCACAGCACGTGCGGGAAAATCTGTCATTACAGTTTGATTTTCCTAAAGCAAGAGGGGGCACATGAGTTTCTGGAGATGATCAGGGCTCCAAGTGCACTTGAGCATTTGATGGTGCTCAGCATGCCCACGGGAATGCTCAGCATCTATTTAGGTATTTGATGATCCTCAGCATGCACATGAGAATGCTCAGCATCTATTTAGGTATTTGATGATCCTCAGCATGCACATGAGAATGCCCAGCATGCACCTGCAAATGCGCATGTGCGAGCTGCATGTGCACACACACATTGACACACACATACACACATATACACACTCACAAACAGGACAAGGAGCTGCAGGCTGTATGTGGGCAGCTGAGGGACATCCGCAATGCCCTCACAGCAGAGAGTGAGGAGGTCCGCCACAAGTGTGACCACATGCGGAGCGAGGCACTTGAGGACTGTGCGCAGAGACAGGTGTGTGTGTGCGTGCGAGCGTATACGTGTAACCACAACTCACTTGTTCACTGCGCTGCTTGGCCCCTCACCATGCTGTTATCTGATTTTACCCCTCATGCTGCTACTCCACCACATACCTGTTCACTGTGCTGCTTGGCTCCTCACCATGCTGCAACCTGACTTGACTCCTCAGCTGCTACTCCACCACATACCTGTTCACTGTGCTGCTTGACTCCTCACGTTGCTACTCCACCACATACCTGTTCTCTGCGCTACTGGGCCCCTCACCATGCTGCTACCTGATTTTACTCCTCACGCTGCTGCTCCACCACATACCTGTTCTCTGCGCTACTGGGCCCCTCACCATGCTGCTACCTGACTTGACTCCTCACGTTGCTACTCCACCACATACCTGTTCTCTGCGCTACTGGGCCCCTCACCATGCTGCTACCTGACTTGACTCCTCACGCTGCTGCTCCACCACATACCTGTCTGCTGTGCTCCTGGGCCCCTCACCATGCTGCTACCTGACTTGACTCCTCACGCTGCTACTCCACCACATACCTGTCTACTGTGCTCCTGGGCCCTCATCATTCACAGCGGCAAGTAGAGGGGGAGTGCAACCAGCTTCGGCAGCGGGTCCAAGAGGAGTGCGACCAGCAGAAGCAGTGTGTCCTGGAGGAGTGCGAGCAACAGAGGCAGATGCTCCAGGAGGAGTGTGAGCAGCAGAGGCAGGCGGTTTTTGAGGAGAGCGCCCAGCTCCGGCAGCTGGCCCAGGAGGAGAGTGAGCAGCAGAGGCAGAGGGTTTTTGAGGAGTGCGCCCAGCTCCGGCAGCTGGCCCAGGAGGAGAGTGATCAACAGAGGACGCAAGCCAAGGCTGAGCTGGAGCTGCTGCAGGGGCAGATGCGTGAGGAGGTGAGGACTCATGAATTAGCAAGTTCATACATCGGGAAAGGTTGCATGTTTACTGCACCTGCATCCATACAGCAAACAGTTGAGCCATTCAATATTATGTGTTTGGGTCCCATGGGACGTGATTGTAGCAAGTAGGGTACAAAGAAAGATCAAAGGAGGGACAGGGCGCATGTTAGTTACAGGGATCAGATCACCAGGGTTGACAAAGAAAGATGCTTTTTTTTCTCTAGGCACCTGCTCGAGCAGTTGAGGGCCATGTGCCACTGACTGAGGCGGTCAGAAATGCGCGCTGCACAGTTGCAGGCCATGACAGATGCTGTACTTGACGTCCACTGTGGGCGGGATTTCCGATCCTGCATTCTGCGGCTTTCCATTCCGGTTTTCCCAGGCGCAGGCCGTGACAAATGCTGTTGTTGCAGTCAACAGTGGCTGTGATTGTTGATCCTGTGTTCTCCGGCTGTCCATCCTGGACCACACAGGTGCAGGCCACGACGGGCGTGATGCTGGCCATCAAGGATGGCTGAGATTTCTGATCCTGTGTTCTCTGGCTGTCTATCCTGGACCACACAGGTGCAGACCACGACGGGCGTGATGCTGGCCATCAAGGATGGCTGAGATTTCTGATCCTGTGTTCTCTGGCTGTCTATCCTGGACCACACAGGTGCAGGCCACGACGGGCGTGATGCTGGCCATCAAGGATGGCTGTGATTGTTGATCCTGTGTTCTCCGGCTGTCCATCCTGGACCACACAGGTGCAGGCCACGACGGGCGTGATGCTGGCCATCAAGGATGGCTGAGATTTCTGATCCTGTGTTCTCTGGCTGTCTATCCTGGACCACACAGGTGCAGACCACGACGGGCGTGATGCTGGCCATCAAGGATGGCTGAGATTCTGATCCTGTGTTCTCTGGCTGTCTATCCTGGACCACACAGGTGCAGGCCACGACGGGCGTGATGCTGGCCATCAAGGATGGCTGTGATTGTTGATCCTGTGTTCTCCGGCTGTCCATCCTGGACCACACAGGTGCAGGCCACGACGGGCGTGATGCTGGCCATCAAGGATGGCTGAGATTTCTGATCCTGTGTTCTCTGGCTGTCTATCCTGGACCACACAGGTGCAGACCATGACGGGCGTGATGCTGGCCATCAAGGATGGCTGAGATTTCTGATCCTGTGTTCTCCGGCTGTCCATCCTGGACCACACAGGTGCAGGCCACGACGGACGTGATGTTGGCCATCAAGGACAGCTGGGCCGTGGAGCGGGGCCGCATGGTGCAGGAGTGTGAGGAGCTGCACGACACACGCGTGGCTGCACTGACGGATGCGTTGGAGGCAAAACAGGTGCGTGGCTGCACTGACAAATGTGTTGGAGGCAAAAGTAGGCGCATAGCATCACTTACAGATACGTTGTGTAGTCACCTGTGTGGATGTGCACAGGGGTCACACAGGGTTTGTTCTGCAGCCCAGGAATAAAGCTATTTGAATGGGCATTACATCTGTAACCCCATCTGCCTCATTTTCCACCATCCCATCTGCCTCACATCCTAAAACGTTGTCGGGTGTTCCACCATCCCAATCGCCCAATCTACCTCATGTCCCACCAAGTTGTTGGGTTATGGGGTATAAAGGATTGTGGAGGACTGGTCATGCATCTTTTTAAGTGCCTTTTAAAAGATGTGGAGAACTGGCCATGCATCTTATTGAGTGGCTTTATAAAGGGTGTGGAGAACTATCCATGCATCTGATTGAGTCCCTTTATTAGAAAGCGTAGAAGAATGGCTATGCATCTTATTGAGTGCCTTTATAAATTGTGGAGGACTGATCATGCACCTTAGTGAGTGCCTTGACTGCTGCCTGTTAAAATATGAGGAGAAGACAAACTGCGCCAGCCAAAAAGGATACATGTATCAAGGCCTGTTAGGGCTCAAGCGCTGTGCAGGCAGATACGTTAAAGCTAGAAGGCAGAGGAGGCAAAGTGCATAGGAGTGCTGCAGGAGGCAGGGTACTCTAGGAGGCAACATTTTCAGTGCTGGCAGGAGCGTTGGAGGCAATGCAGGGAGCCCCGGCCCCAGCATGCGGGACAGGCATTGTGCATGTGAGCCCACAGTTGTGGCGGCGGCAGTGACGTGTCTGAAGGATCGTGGCTGGATGGCTGCATGCTGCAGGATGATGGCATCCCTTTGGGGGTTGGCATATGCCCAATTAGCTGATCTGCAAGGGGCCAATGCGGCCTTTTGAAAATTTGATGAGGCTGTCATAAGAACAAGCAGTTTGCGCAAGGTAGCATGCCTGCAAGGTAGCATGCCAGCACCTCACAAAAGGTGGATCATACCTTGTCAGGTAGGGCGCCCCCCAATCCGCATATTCGTGTTGTATTTGCACACTTTTGCACGCTTAAGTACTAAAAAGGGCAATGCCAGCTGCCTTGTGGAACAAGGCAGACTACTGCCAGCATTTGCATTGGCAACAACAGATATGCGCGCGCACACACACACACACGTCCATACGTACGTATGCACAGGAGCTGCAAGCCGCCCTGCACGGCCTGCGCGTGGTGCTCAACTTGCAAGCCTGCGCAGACGGCCTGGTCTCGGCCACGCGCAAGGCCTCCGCCTGCATCGCCGATTGCCGCAGCACCGCCCTGCAATCTGGGGTTGGCGCTGGCGCTGGAGGGGGTGGTTATGCTGCTGCTGCAAACCCACAAATCAGAAGTGCTGCTCCACCCACTTCACGCTCCAGCGCGGCCGGGATTGGAACCACTGGCATCAACGCCATGGGTGGTGTTGAAGGTGCCAGAGCAGGGGCTAGTCACAGGGGCAAAATGCAAGAAATGGAGGCGAACATGTGCGCAGCAATATCGGCTGCTGCAGAGGCTGGTCGGCAGCTGCATGCAGCGGCAGCTCAGCTGAGGGCGCTGCTGGGAGCTGGGGCCCATGCAGAGAAGGTGCTGCTGGCACGGAGGATCGAGGAGGTATGTGTGGGAAAGGTTGGGCTGGGAAAGGTGCCGTTGTTGCTCATTCTTGTGGCAGATCTGTTCTTGTGGCGGGCAGTCTAGATGGTTGTCGTGTAGAAGCAGCGCAGCTGGCGCGCAGGCTTGATTTCATGGTAGGTGGCCTAGGCAAGGAGGAGGGAGCGCTGCGCAGCAATACACTCTGACGCATGCACACTCACACACACACAATGATTGCACCCATGCAAAAGGCACCATACACGTCAACAACATGCTGCCTCTCCTTTCCTCTCCTTTACCGTCACTGCAGGGGCGCGCACGCGCTGTTGCTGGCCTCGCCTACCTCCCCACAACCCTCTCTTCCCTGCCAACACCCTACCAAGCCTCCATGTCCCCTCTTGCAAACCCCACTGTCACTCCCGCTGGTGCTCTCACCAGTGCTGGCAGCACAGAGGGCCACCCGGGGGGAGCCACTTTCCCGAGCTGTACACCATGGGAAGTGTGTGCTGCTGCCGTGCCAGCAACCCTGCATCAAGCACACAGCGGTGGTGCACGTGCGTGCCAAGGGCAGTTGCCTGCAGCGGGCGCTGTTGGTGCAGTGCTGCGAGGAATCATTGATGCCCTGGAAGGTGATGGTGGCAGTGCAGGTGGTGATGGCGGTAGTGCGGTGGTTCCGGGTACGCATGATGGGGGTGCGTTTGCTGGGGGCCTGCTTCTGCCTGCAGCCCAAGGCTGGGTGTCGCCGCTGGTAGCACAGCAGCAACAGCATCAGCAATCACAGCACAGCCATCTCCAGCAGCAGCAGCAGCAGCAGCAGCAGGAGGTGCTGCAGCATCAACCCCAGCAGCAGGAGCAATCACAGCACAGCCACATCCAGCAGCAGGAGCAGCAGCCTGATGCTGGCATGCTCTTAGAGGGCATTTTGGACTGCTGCGATGAGCTGCGCCGCGACATGCAGCAGCTGCGGCAGCGGGGACTCAACCCTGCAGAGTCTGGCACAGGGGGGTATGAGGAGCAGACCGCAATACTGGCTGTGCACAAACAGGTGTGTGTGTGTGTGTGTGTGTGTGCGTGCGTGTGTGTGTGTGCGTGCTCTGGTGGGGGACCACTTGTTGGGAGGGTGTGAGATGTAAAAATAGCAAGATTCAAGACAACAGGGGCCACAGATTGCACCCTGGCGTTCATAGGCTGAATGGAGGGATTGTGGACACCTTTCCTGGATGGGCATTGCTATGTATCTGAGCTGCCACTCCTCGATTTACTTATTTGCTGTTGCCGATTTTTTTGCTGTTGCGTGTTGTTGTTGATTTTGCTGGTTGTGTAAATTTTAACGTGATGACATGCATACAACGGCTCTCGCCTTTGCCTGCACTTGAGTAACAGCCTGCCCTTGCTCTCCTGCATTGTCTCGTCCTCCTGCATTGTCTTGTTTTGGGTAGCAGCCTGCCCTTGCTCTCCCGCATTGCCTTGTCCTGAGTAGCAGCCTGCCCTTGCTCTCCCGCATTGCCTTGTCCTGAGTAGCAGCCTGCCCTTGCTCTCCTGCATTGTCTCGTCCTCCTGCATTGTCTCGTTGTGGGTAGCAGCCTGCCCTTGCTCTCCTGCATCATCTTGTCCTGAGTAGCAGCCTGCCCTTGCTCTCCCGCATTGTCTTGCCCTCCTGCATTGCTTGTTCTGGGAAGCGGCCTGCTTTTTTCTTTTTTGTATCGTCTTTTTTTCCCGTGTTGTCTCCTGGGGTCCCTCAGCAGGGACGGAATCTTTGTGGGTGAGCCTCACCCGCATTCCTTTTGATGCATGGCCACTACTCTGCTGCTACTCACCTGCACTGAGGTCCTTATATTATTATCAGAGGTGCTGTGTGTGAACATGAATGGAGCCAGTGCTAGAGGTTGTATGCACCAGCATTATTCTCCTGTCACCAATTGGATCCTAGGCTAAAAATGAGGCGCTGAATTTGCCCGCGTCTTGAATAACGACGTTCCATTTGCTGTTTCTGAGTAGGCCACGCCCTGACAGACAATAATCCATTAATGCCATTCCTGAGTGAAGCACACAAGGGCCAAGCTGCTTCACTGTACGCCTTCCCTGGGTTGTGCTTTTTTCATTCACGACTCTTTTCTTTTTCCAAGTTGTCATTTCCTATAAATTTCTGTTTGGTTGGCGGCCCCTGTTGATCTTCCATTGCTCTTTTCCTTCATCTCTTCTCTATTCATGCGGAAAGTGGTCAGCAGTCCTTTATCTGTATAGATGCTCAAATGTATGTTTTGGGAGGGAATTTGATTATACAGGCCGACGGAGCTCTGACAAGATTAGTTAACTTAATGCATGTTTGTGTGCGCCGGCCTGTAGGCTGTTTGGCTACAAAAGGAGCTGCTTTGCTTGATCAACCCTATGCATGCGTGTGCAGACAGGCCTGCAGGCTGTATGATAACGGGTGAAGCTCATGTGATTGGCCAACCCTGCACATGCGTGTATGCGCCAGCCTGCAGGCTGTTTGATTACAAAAGAGCTGCTTTGCTTGGTCAACCCTATGCACGCGTGTGCACACAGGCCTGCAGACTGTTTGATAATAGATAAAGCTGATGCGATTGGCCAACCCCGCGCATGTGTGTATGCGCAGGCTCGCAGGCTATTTGGCTACGCCTTGGCCAAAGTCAAGGCCCTGAAGCAGCAGCTCCTATCCAAGGTGCAGGGCTCCCACTTTCCAGGGTTTGAGGCCAGCTCGGGCGAGCCAAAAGGCGGACATGGCCTTGCCAAGGTCCAAGCAAGCCACCCCTTGCAGCAAGCCCAGCAGCAGCAGCAGCAGCAGCAGCAGGCGCTGCTAGATGCGGATGCGGTGTGCTCCGTGCTCAATGACGTGTGGGTGACCGTGTTTGGGCGGTTGCTCAAGCTCACGGCGGCGGCAGCAGAGGCGGCTGCCGCACAGCAAGCAGGAACAGCGGATGCACGCGCACACCACCTTCAATTGCAGCAGCAGCAGCAGCAGCAGCAGCAGCAACACTTCCAGCAGCAGCAGAGGCGGCAGCGGCCACCATCCCACAGCCACAAGACAGGTCAAGACGTAGGTACACATCACATACAGCAGCAGCAGCAGCAGCAGAAGCACCACCACCACCACCACCACCACCAAGGCCCACATGAGGATCATGTGCATGCGCCACCTGTGCTGCAGCCCCACAGCAATACAGACCCCAGCCCTGCGGGATCCATCACCCTGCTGCCGCCTTCGCCCCCTGCACAGCCCTTTGCATCCCTAACTCATGGGGACAGCAGCAGCAGGCAGCCCCAGCCCCAGCAGCCCCCACAACACAGCCAGGCTGCTTGGTGCCCGCAGCCAGATCCGCTGCTGTGTCCACACGACATGACAAGCGCATGGCCGCACCAGCACAGCCAAGATGCGCAGCCTAGGCAGCTACCACAGGCATGCGAGCAAGGTCAAGGCGCATGGTGGGAGTTAGGCCAGCACGATCGACGCATGAAACAGCCGCAGCCAGGCCTCCCACACGTACATCACCCGTCAGATCGAGATGTGGTGCCACAGCCAGACCAAGACCTGCACCATCACCCCCACGCCCACCAGCAGCAGCAGGGTGAGTGGCTCCTGAGTGGCGAGCATCCACGACAGCAGCACCACCACCAACAGTGCCAGGAAAAGCAGGTCGACTGGACTCAGTATGACGGACACCCGCAGCCGCAGCACCAGCTCCTCCGACAGCAAACTAACAACAGGCAGCCACCAACCCCAACCCCCATCTCAAATCTCGACTCTTACGGCAACCATGCATTAGGGTCCGGAAAGGAGCAGCTCAAGGCTGATAGTCCAAGTTTGCCGAGCACAGCACCACCTCTGGGGGTGGCAAGGCCCCCTGAGGCGAGCGCCACACCTCACAGCCTCCTCAAAGACAGCCTGCTTGCACAGGTACGTGCATGAGTGGCGCGAGTGTGTGTGTGTGTGTGCGCGTGTGTGTGTCCGCGATCACAATTTCTCTAGGATGCTTGTGCATTGTAAGCTCATGACTGAAGCTGGTGTCCCTGCGATGTGCTCTGTGCTGCATGATTGTGGATCACCACCTTTGATTGCAAGAAGCGTTACACGACGTGCAAGAGGCGAGCATGTTGAGCTTCAAGTGTATATGAGACGAGCACAGTGCAAAAGACCTTTCAGGGCATCATACAGCATGTAATTACATTGCATACGTGGTCTGAACACTCATCGAAACAGGCTTCTCGGCAACTTTACATCAGTGAAGCTGCTTTGGCACAGCCAAGGTTTATCACTCTGTCAAAGGTGTTTTGCTGGGAGCACCAGGTCTTGCTGTCTGGTCCCAGCTGCAAGAGTCGTAAGTGCCATGAGTGCTGTTCAGTGATGATTGGTCAAAAATATGTGCAATTATGGGATGGGACCTAGGCGCAAGCGGGTTGTCTGCCTGAGAATATGACCTCCGTAGCAGAGCACATGCGCTATTGCTTAGCTGTTCTGAAAATTGGGCGCGGATCAACATGCTGTTGCTGCTTCCGTCTGATGGGCAAATTCCTTTGGCGTGGCTGCTTCCTTCCCAGCAAAATGCTGCTTCCTGTTGATGAGCAGGTGCAACATTTAGGGCTGCCCATGCTGAATATGCATGAGCAGCACACTTTGCATTGACTTCCAAATGCCCGGACACGTGCAGGTTAACCTCATGCGCGAAACCCTTGTGCAAGGCAAACGCAGCAGCACAAAAACAGCCTGCATGAGAGACCTCAAGCCAGAACCATGAAGAGGGGGCATATGCATGTTCACGTCAAACCGGTCGTTAGTAGAGCCTTAGTCGGGTGTCAGCTTCTGAAGGCGTTTGGAGGATGTGCATGCACAAGAGGCATGCTTTGTCAATTTGCTGGTTAATTTCTTTCGCAAATCAAGGAGGTGATGTGCTTTTGTAATGAACTCGCACTGTATAAGATTTCATTCATGAGTATAGTGTGGTATATATATAACTATATATAAAAGATTGTGCCAAAGTTGGTTTCAATTTTTGATGCTGGTTGGGAGTGCTTCAGCAGCAGCCGAACAGCCAGAGTCTTGGGCTGTAGGCCGACCCCTTGTAACCCTCGTGACCTTCGTGTACTGCCTGAGCAGCTTCTCTTTCCTCTGTTCCAGGAGTGTTTTTTATTCCCCCCTTTCTCCTTCTTGAGATGACGTTGAAACATAGTGTACATGTGTTAAACTCATGGATGCTCAATTAATGAGCTCTAGCTTTTGGTTGTGTGTGTGTTTGTGTGCACGCGCGCTTGTATGTGTGCGCGCCATAAATGATTTCAATTTGCCACAACGCCAATATCTTGTTTGCCATCTTGAAAGCTTGAACTCAATCTTGTTTGGGCCATTTGGCATACCTTGTGTATCAACATCCACGTTACCTTTCTTGCTAATTGATGTCAGGCACACAACTTTTGAATGCACCCTCTGACTGGCCACCGCTGTACATATGTCTCTCAGAGGCTCTTGTTTGAAAGCAGGAGTGGCTGGCTGAAAAACAAATAGCAGAGGCAGTTTAGTGAGGCCCAAGCTAGCTTGCTAGTTGGGGGACCTTACCTTAATGCAGCCAAATTTGGCACGCATAGTCTTTTCTCTGTCTTTACTCAAAAAATAAAACTATGCAGGTAGAGAACACTCCCTAGATCTTTACTTAGCAGAGGCAATGGTTACAATGGGGGGTGACCTTCAGCCAGGTCGTTTGGCTGATCGGCTTGTGGCTGGTCTCTGCCAGCCAAAAATGAATCCATAAGCTCAGACATAAAGAAAAAAAGCTTTGCATTTCTCTGATGAAGGAACAGATGAACAAATTGAGAGCTCACTTGATGCAGTAAAAAAGGTTGCATCTGAACAATATCCTTGAGGTAAGGTTCAAAAAGCATTTGATACTTGCGGCGCAGAGAACAAACGTGTTCATCAGTACAGTTAAAAAGCTTAGCAGAGGCAAGGTTTAGAAAGAAAAGAAAGACTCTCTCTACCTAAGGTCAAGGAGCCGGGCGCTTCCACGAACCCTCCAGGTCCCCACTAGAATCTTCTTTTTGTAGCTTCGTGGTGGAGGGGATTCAGGGCTCTTCTGAGCCAATGTGTCCCCTTTTTCCTTAATTGATGTAAGAGAGTTTCCGCTGCCTACGCAGTTTTTCTTTTCTCTACCTAAGTAAACTAGGGCCATACAATTGGGCCCCCACAATTCTTTAAGAGCTAGAGTGCAGCAACAAAAAGCAAACTTTCTGGTTGAGCATCAAGCTCAGCCACCGTCATGTTATGGAGCTCTGGTCAAGCGCGAGGAGGGCGACAGCAAGGAGGAGGCCCCTGGACCGAATCCTTGTGGCCGGGGTGGAGAAAAAGATGCCCTTAATCGGTGGGAGTCATTGGGAGGCCCTTTTCCTTAATGCACGCGGCCGAACGGCAAGCGTAGATAGATTTAGATTTAGATTTTACACAGGGGGACCTTCAGCCAGACTGTTCGGCTGATCGGCCTGTGACTGGTCCTCGCCAGCCAACATAATATCCATAAGCTCAGAAACAAACGAAAAAAGCTTGTTGTTGTGTTGCAAGAGGAAATCAGAAACATCCTGGACACTGGCTTGTTGTAAAAATGGTTGCTCCATTGAAAATCACCAGAGAAACAGTTGAACAGGTAAGCGTACTTTCTTCTCAAAGCACAAACATCTGCGTCACGGTCTCTACACACCAAAAGGGCATGAGCCTCATCTTGAATTTCATCACAAGAACAGCGATCACACAAAAGCAAGCGTAGATCTATCTTTCTTTCTTTGGTACAGGGTGCCAGTACATGGTATAGCGTTCCAGTGCAAGGCCTGAAGAAAGAAAAGAAGGAAAGTTTTCACAGACCAAAGGCCGCGTGCAATAAGGGAAGGTAACCTAACTGAAAGCTAGAGGCCTCAACAGAAGGCCCTCTAAATCTACACTAGACACCGTGTCAGCTGTCAGCTAGCCTAGGAGAGATCCAGAAACAGAATTACAGATGTTTATGGGGAGACCTTCAGCCAGAATGTTCGGCTGATCGGCCTGTGACTGGTCCTTGCCAGTCAACATAATGTCCACTAGCTCAAAAACAAACCAAAAAAGGCTTGTTGTTGTGTTGCAAGAGGAAATCATATACAGCCTGGACACTGACTTGATGTGAATAAGGTTGCTCCATTGATTAGATTAGATTAGACTACACAGGGAGACCTTCAGCCAGAATGTTCGGCTGATCAGCCTGTGGCTGGTCCAAGCCAGCCAACAGCAAATTCGAAAGCTCAGACATGAAATAGAAAAGCTTCTTACTGCATTGCAAGAGGAAATTAGATGCAGCTTGGACACTAAGTTGATGCTGCAAGAAAGGATGGGTTGCTCCATTGAAAAATCACCAGAGAAGCAATTAAACAGGTAAGCATGCTTTCTCCTCAATTTACAAACATCTGCGTCTCTGCATTTAAAGAGGGCATGAACTTCATCCTGAATCTCATCACAAGAACAGCGATCACACAAGAGAGAGTTCCAAGTATCCCAAGCCGCTGTCTCCACCTTCAGGGTGTGTGCCCAAAGTCTAAAACGGCTGACATCCCTCATGACATGTTGAGGCAAATGCACGTGTCTTGGTAAGCAGGGCACGCACATTGCGATCAGAAGGCACCACAAAGATAGATTGATAGGTTGCCAATTTGCTGTAAGTTTCCCACAGGTTCACTCCCTCAACATCTCTCCACGCTGCCTGTAACCTGTGCCTGAGGTCATCAGTAAACTCTTGAATAGGAAAAAGAGTGCCCTGCCGCACAGCTTGCACAAAGGAATCACAGCGCCGTAGGCCTTGGAAGCATCTAAAACTTGAGCAGTCCAGCAGGTAGGCTCACGCAAATGATGATTCAAATCCGCTTTCAGCACTGTTCTTAACGTCTCACCGTTGGTGTGGACTTAATGGTTGGACAAAAAACTACTTAGGCACAGGAAGCTCGCCCTACATCAATTTAGGGAAAGGAGGCAAATAAACTCAGAAGAGCCGTGATTCCCCTCTACCACAAATTCACAAAATATATAGGAAGTGTTAATGGGGATCCAGAAAGTTTCTGGAGGCATCCGCTTCCAGAACCTGGCTATGAAAAGTATTATTGTTTGCAATGGCAAGCCTAGAGGTAACATGCTTGTTGGCATACATTACAGCACGGGCATGACGTTAGCAAGCAAGTTTAATGGCACGTTGTTGGTCAAGTCCCGATTTTTTGAACTGTTTAATGGTATGCTTAGTGTGACAGGTCCCAAAAAAACCCAGTAGGATGGTATGTAGAGTGACACCTTTCCTACTTATATTGCATAGATCTGCATGCTGCTGCTGTGCCGTCTCCAACTGTTGCCCAGACCTTGTGTCTTCACAGCATTTATATTTTATTAAGTGTACATACCACTGGTTTGCACTCAGTTCATGAGTTTTGACCTTAACAAAAATTACCAACAAAGGTGCCACACAATTTAGTAATCCAAGCAATGGGGGATTGGGGGGGGGGAGGTTACTGGACGGGCTGCTTACAGGAGGGCAAGATGCAACTT
This sequence comes from Dunaliella primolecta, assembly GCA_914767535.2. NCBI lineage: Eukaryota > Viridiplantae > Chlorophyta > Chlorophyceae > Chlamydomonadales > Dunaliellaceae > Dunaliella > Dunaliella primolecta. The sequence continues at coordinate 1,043,305 of OU611758.1, read as the reverse complement.
GCCTGGAGGAATGGCCAACAACCTGCTCAATTCACATTAGTTTGCTCCTAGCTGTGCTTCTAATTGGCGGTATCATACCCAACGTACGATAGACCCGATATCATAGAATTCGGTGCCCATACGAGCTTAGAATTTGCAACAAATGCGACTGGCACACTATACAAGACAAAGCCTTTGCTCTGAGAGCACGTTATCCTGGACTGCCCATCTCAGGATTGAACAGACCTGCGCACTCAGTTCCAGCATCTATTTAGCTCTGCACCCTCAAGTAGAGCATCACACCTTAGAGACTTCATAAACCAGGCTGATGTCCTAGGATTAGCCAAGTTCGTGTCTGCATGTCTGAGATGCTGTGACTGAGCTTTTAGTATTGCCTTTGAGATTGGACTGGTTTGGTTACAGGCACGTTTTGCTTCAGCTATGCTGCCCCCGCAGGTAGGTACAGCTATGCAACCCTTTCATTTCTAGTTGGTAGCAATCACAATACACACACTGTTAGTGCCAGCCTGAGTGCTGAAAGAAAAGAAAGCAAAAGACTACGCAAGCCAGATCCAGCTGCGTGCATTCAGGAAAGGTCCCCTAACTAGCAAGCTAGCTAGTGCCTCACCGAGAAGGTTCACAGGCCCAGCCTAAACCAAGCTATGAACTGACCAGCGCTGACTGTTGGGTCTTTCCTTAATGCACGCTAGTTGTTGCCCCGTAGAGACCTTCTCTTATAATTTTTCAATCAAGGGTCTTTCCTTAACGCACGCAGCTGGACCTGGCTTGCGTAGACTTTTCTTTTCTTTTCAATCAAGTGCATGTGCTGCTGGTTTACACTCAGTTGATGGGGCTGTCTAAATAATGTCACAACCAATTCAACGGTTCAATTGGTTTGGAGATAAACATAAATTTGTAAGTGGGAATGCTTGCATATTGGGAGGGCATTCTGGAACTTTTTTTTAATGGGATAGCTAAAGGTGACTTTGCTTAATGAACATGGCCGTTCCTGTCTGTGTGGCTTTCCGTGTTTCCCTTTCAGGGCTTCCCTCAAAGTAGAATCAATATTGAGATCAAAATACTCAAGCAACTTTCTATTGATGTTGATGTGCATAAAGACTACACAGTCCAATTCTGGGATAGACTTGCCAATACACAGTCCAAAGTGCTGGGATAGACTTGCCCTTAACACCATTAAATAGAGGTACAAGATCTGGCAGTGCACTGCCACAGCCATTCTGCGGGAAGACAAAATCAACTTTGGACTCGGATGTACATCCATCGCAGTAGAATATAATGCAAGGTGTGCAGCGGCCCTAACCATTAGCCTCAATGACACTGGCAGACACGGCCGGGTCACCAAGTCATTACTGGAATCCCAAATCCATCAACTCAGATACTTTATTCTCAGGAGCATCAACCCATCACACCACCACCCTAACTTCCTCCTCAAGTAATTACCCTATATGCTCCGTGTTAGGCAATACCTCTGCATCAGCAACAGCGCTCTTGACATCTCCTATCAAGGTGCACCCTACCTTCTTTCCAGCATTACTCCCGCATTAAATATTCTCTCAATGCCAACGCAACCCACCCTTAGGACCCTAGCCTGCCACTGCACTTATCCCCTCATGGAACTGGGCATAACCAGGCTCTCCTCTCTGCTAAATGACAACCTCACCCATATTATCGATGGAAATAAACTCACATCCCTGTTTAGCCGCAAAATCAGGACCAGACATATCGTGGCCCTTAATAAGCTCTCCCATGCTCTCAACACTCACAATCTGACATCTGATTTCATCAGCACAATCATACAGAGCCATGATAGCTCACCCAATAAACCCCCTGAATCACGCTGCATAAATAACACAACATATGCAGAATTGATGAAAACAGAACATAAACCAGCAGGCTGGAACTGGTCAAAGCTTTACACAGGGCATGCTCTCCCAAATCCCCCCAACTGCAACCCAGTCAATGGGGAAGATGCCCCTGACACACACATACATCCTGACTCCAGGACTTACAGTAATCCCCTCTTTGATGCTCAAGATATGGACGTAAAAAATGCTCCCCCCAGTAGCCAAGACAGCCCTTCCCCAAACAGTCAACCACATACAGAGGCGCACAGGTGCCAAGACAGGCACACTTGCAAAAAAAACAACTCTCATGTGGAAGGACACAAGCACAAGCATATGACGTAGACCCCACCCAAACCCTTTTGACACCCCTCACACAGGCCCTGCCCCTGGAACCCACACAGACCCCACAAATTGGGTCACTGACCCTGGCAGGAGGCCCAGAGGGAGCCAAGATCCAACAACGTACCTAGAATACCACGCACAAACCATTATAACCCCATGCCCCCTACCTCCAAACACACCAGGCACTGACGTTGCCCAGTGGCTCTGGAATAATAAGCAGGACAAGGCCGCTGATTTGAGCGCAGAACAAGTTAGCAACACCATCTTCCACTATGACCGTCATCCTAAAAATTTTGGGCTGGCAACATTCACGGAAATCCAAGAGATCCTTTCAAGAGAAGCAGTAAACTCAATACAAAGTCCAATGGCACCCTGTAACAATTGAAAAGTGGGCCTTAACCTTCTTCCAAAATGGTGGGCTGAAAGTAGCCTATTCAAAGCATGTACCCAGAAGGATTAAAGAGGACCCGTGCTGCCAACTCTGCTGGAGCCCTGTGAGCAAAGAGCACACCCATGAATCTCAATGCTACAACGATATGCCCACCTGTGATACCTGCCACCGCACATACCATTTGGGCTGCATCATAGATGTCAAAGCATGCTCCCAAAGTGACTGGGCCCTGAGCAAACCAAATGAGTACTGGGACTGTCCTGCGTGCGCCCCTCTGTCAGACTTCCAAAAAGCGGAAACGATCAACTTCTCTGAAGATCGTGAAATGATTTATGTGGAATGGCATCCCAAATGGGAAGCTGCTGATATGTTACAAATGCATCAAGATCTACATGCCCATGTGCAAGCCTTTGAGGAGAAAAGGCTGGAACACACAGTAGACCCCATGGACGATGAGGTAGATCTGGACAATCTTGTAAACCAAGGCTTTGAAGGCAATCCCCATAGCCTTTCTGACTCTCCCTGGATCTCAACTACCGGCTGCGCCATTCGCAAAAATGTCACCTTTGACTTCCAACCGACCAACCCCCAGACAGATATCATGCCAACATCATGATGGCAATGTCAAATAGTTATAATAACTGTTGACCTCGTGAAAGAAGCCCAGCAAGATGACCAATCTGAAGAGGATACAGCACCTGCACGAATGCCGTAAGTCATCACCTCTGAATGTGCCTGTATCTACAATACCCATGGCAAGTGCGTTGGTATGCTGACTGTAGACAGACTCAAGATCCTGCTTGAAGCTTATGAAGTAGCTAGAAAGACAGGAATCCACGCCACCATCCAGCCACCTGTCCAGGACCCAGCAACTGAAATTATGGGACTGCTCTCACGTCAAAAGGCTCAACAAAAACATCTCTCTGCCAAGAGCAAAAAGGTCTACAATTCTAACACGCTGATCACACCCCCTCACATTCGATTAGCCCTACATAGATGGTGCATGGTCTCAACAGAGAGGTTCTCCAACCCTCTTGAGTTTGACGGTACCTTCAACACTTATTTCAGCACAAGTTACCGTGACCAGGTCTTCGGGGCACACACAGACGCCCTCTCTGTACGCTACAATGGCTTCTCCTTCTGCCATCCCCCTCATGATGATGAAATTATGTTCAGACTCCTGCGCCACGCAGTACACTCCTCCCTCCAAACCACCGAGCCAGTTACCACCTTCATGCTTCTGCCCCACTGGAGAGGCTTCAGCTGCAATGCCTACATGAGTTGGCTTAACCATCACCCAGATCTTGCAAAAGTGCTTGCCAAATTCCCTGCAGGAAACATCCAATTCCACACCCCAGCACTGGTTCGATACCATGCCCAGCCCCACCCTACCTTCTTATCCTATACAACTCATTGTAGTCTGGAATCTTCATGCAAGAGAAGCGCTGGATAGCGCAAATAAAGTCTGGTTCAAACTCCTCAATCGAGATATACCAGAAGCCCTGGATCTCCAAAATCCTGCCACGCCACTACTTACCCACCAACACCTAGCATCAAACACTTGGAAAAAAGAAGTTCCAATCACTTGCCCCTAACATTCATAGCTGTTCACACAAGTGCCCTCAGGCAAGGGTCTTACAAAAGTGCTTGCCAAATTCCCTGCCGAATACAAGAAGACGTTCACACCTAAAATCAAAGACTGGAGAGAAATCACCTACACAGATGGCAGTATAATTAAACACAAAGATGATGACTCCCCACCACTTTCTGGTTCAGGTATTTACAAACCGGGAAGGGACACTGCTCCACCCTCCCAACACCTACAGCTACACATAAAACCCAATGGTCATGGACCTACTAACACCATCAACAGAGCAGAACTTGCAGGCATTTTAGTGGCACTCCAACAAGGGCAAACTGACATTGCCTCTGACAGTGCATCCTGCCTCCTCCAGATCTCTAAACAAATCCATAACCCGATGCGCATGAAGAACCACCTACATGCAGAGCTCATTCAAGCTACATCAACCATATTAGAGCGCTCCCCACACCCTATCCACTTCTACAAAGTCAAAGCCCACTCTGGCATTATTGGTAACAAGGGGGCTGACGCTTGTGCATGCACTGCAGCACTCACGGACACCACGGACATTGCACTTCCAGATGCCAAGGACCCATTCCACAATAACTACTGGCTCTCATTGAAGACCACTCACGCACAAAATGGTGGCAGGCACTGCTCCCACGCTTCCCCAATCCGCTACCTCACCAATCTGAACGACAAATTTAAAGTACATATGCACAATAAGCACAAGCTTGGCTTTGTGGATACCACTGGTTACCATTACAATAGCTGGCAAAGGCTCAACCATGTCATACAACCCGATTCCTCTGTTACCACCGCCAACAATCAAGCTCACAACCCGAACTGTCAACTCGCTGACAAAGAGACCAGCAACTACTTATGGAAAAAATCCAAAGATTACCCTCAAACAACAGGTAAACGTGATCAAATACCGCACAGGGACAATCTACACACAAAAGCATGCCAACAGATTCAACAAATCTTCCACATCTGAAAGGTGTCCGCTCTGTGACGACATGGATAGTATTAATCATATTGTCCTCAGATGCTCAAAAACGACCACGAGTGGTATGCATACCAACAGGCATCATGAGGGCCTTACCCTCTGTGTAAAAGCCCTTAATAAAGGCAGATTTGGTTCATCCCTTATTGGTGTGGATGCTTGCCGTAATGAGAGACTCCTCCAGCAGAACATACAAGTCCCTGAAAATATTTCACGAGCTATTCCAGATTGTTTTTTCCCTAATCGTACTGGCTCCTCTGCCCGTCACCACAGCCGCCCTGATGCTCTCTTTGTGCGCTCTCTCCCAGGCAGACAAGCTCATCTTGATCCCTCCAAGATCCCTCCTCAAGACAGGGATATCCACCTTGTTGAGCTGAAATTCTGTCCAGACACCAACCCCTCCGTTACTCTGGAAACTGCAACCGCCCAGCATGCCCACACACTAACCAGACTTAGACCCCGCAGCTCCAGAAACCCAAACAGGAACAACAAGATGACTCTACACATCATTCTGATTGGTGTGGCTGGCACCATTTACAATGAGTACACTATCAAACCTCTTGTCAATTTAGGCCTAACCAAGCATAAAGCTAAATCCCTTTGCATGCTTGTTTCATATAGAGTGACAGTGTGTGTGATTTTATAGTTGACACTTTTGAACTAAACTCAAGGCTTTCAGTTGACATTTGCACAAGTTTGGATTGGTTACAGGCACCTTCTGCTTCAGCTAAGCTGCCCTTGTAGGCAGGTACAGCTATGTTACCCTATCCTATCCTAAATCCCTAGCTTTCAAATTGAGCTGTCATGCCCTGCAAAGATTAACCACTATCATTAACACCAGACATGATATTTGCTTACAGGGGGCTTCAGGGGGGGGGTGTCACTGGGCGCGCGGAGTTGGATACCAGGTGAAGGAGATTCCGGGCGCCTCGGGCCACTGCTGACAACCCGCCCGATCCTCATTAGTTTTGTTTCTTCCCTCTCCTAGGCTAGCTATAGCTAGTGTAGTTTTAAGGGACCCTTGGTGAGGCCCTTTCTAGCCTGCTAATTAAGGGACCTTTCCTAAATGCACGCGGCCTTCGGCCTGCATAGACTTTTCTTTTTCTTTTCACAGTCCAATTCTGGCCGCATGCATCAAAGGAAGGTCACTTGATGTGCAATCCTTTGACATGTTCGGTTTTTTAACCAACTCAAATTTTTCTTTCATCATCTTTCTTTTTCTCACATACATCCTCATTTCTGTGCAAACCAGCAGTCAGGCATTGGGACCAAAGGCCTCTTGTTTCTATAGCCTGTGACCTGCAACCTGTAACCTGACATTTCCCCCGACTCAGAGTGCTATAATTACATATTGAGCACACTCATCCGCATTCAAGCTCTACAAACCTATCAAGCCTGCTGGAAATGCTGGATAGTGGGTAACACAATGTGTGCCATCTCAAAATAACCCTGCAAACAGGGCGTCATGTTGCGTAATGCAGAAATTTGATTGCTGCAAATAGGGGTGCGAGCTGGTCAGGGGTCTGTACGATGCATTCATGACTAAGAGGGGATCAGTGCAATGAGTTCATGACTGATAGGGGATCAGTGCAATGAGTTTCATGACTGGGAGGGGATCACTGCAATGAGTAGAAGTGGAATGCTTTGCAGACTGTCTACAAGGGCAGGCAGTGAAAACAAACCAGAAATCCAGCATTCAAGCTGTATGAGGCCTCACTTGGTGTCATGCAGCAGCATTTTTTTACAACTCTTGCAATAAATGATCTTGTAAAGATTCATGCTCTGCAGGAACAAAAAACTGATAACATCGTGCAAGCTTGCAACTTGTTTTGACAAGAAAGATGTCTCCCACCTGCATCCTGGATTACAAAAAAAAAATTAATGAACGCTTGCAAAAGACACAACTTACTTGCCTTTTCTGGCAAGGATGCCTTAGTAATACAATGTTTCCTTAATTAAGAGGCATAAAAAACCTCCGTCTGCAATGGGTGGCTGATGGTGTGCTGCTGATGGTACGTCTCCACAGTTGTCATTGTCTGTCATTTCAATGTTTGTCATGCTTGTCTTTATGGGATGAGGGGAGTGCACTCAAAGGTGCGCGCGCCTCAAAGCTGTGAGCCAACAGGCTAAAAAGATTGCTTCTGTGAGTGTTGTGCAAGTGCACTCAGCAGACCAGCGCGATGCGTCCTGCAGCGATGGTCTCTGAGTGCCGCACGAGTAAACCGCACGCGCGAGAAGAAGGGCGCGTCAGGAGCAGCACGCACCTGCAATCAGGCAGGGCATGCAAGCATGCATTTGTAGAGAGGCACAAAAGGTTGCACAATCAGAAAGCAAGCGCGAGAAGCAGGGCGCATCAGGAGCAGCGGGCACCTGAAAATCAGGTTATGAAAGCATACATTTAAGGGATTCTCCAAAGGGAAGGACAATTGAAATGCACGCAGAAGAAGGGTGCATCTGGAGCAGCGGGAACCTTCAGATAATGGCAGGTTACGCAAGCACGCTATTGTGGCAAATGCACAAAGCTTTGCACAATAGAAAGCTCACATAAGAAAAAAGGTGCACCTGGAGCAGCACGCACATCAAATCAAGGCAGGGTGTGCAAGCAAGCATATGTAGAGGGTAAAGATGCATGGGAAGACAGGTATGCAAGCATGCATTCATGCTTTGAAGGTGAAGCTATGTGTAGCCATGCATATATAGGGTGTCTCAGTTTTCCAAAGAGGCTCTCCGAGAAGAGCCTAGGCCTATAGAGGGTAGGGCCTAGTTGGGAGATTATGGTAAGCAACCTGCTTTTTACAGAAGGCTCCTTATGATCCAACAGGCTGATCCTAAAAGGATATTTAATTGACATATGTTAGTGGAACGGCTTCCCTTCAAGATGGATTGGGTTGAAATAAAGCAATTTATATCCTGTCTTCCTCTCCTATCCCCATCATTGGACCGAACCAATTCACTAATACAAGGCATCCTCATCTTCAAAAAGTTGCAACTTGGCCTCCAAGGCATTTTCATTGAACTCCAGCGTTGTAACATTACAAATAATCAGCACCTTTGCAGGCTCCAGAGCCATGTGATTGTGATGCTCAGCTGGCCTAAAGCAGACTATCAACACACTCTGGTTTATGTTGTGGAGAGCATGCATGCACAGCAGGCACGAAGCAACTCATCCTAAAACGCATGCACTGCCACAGCACCTTTCCATTAGTCTTCTGCTGCTTAGTTGTTTCATGAACTGCATCTCTACATGAGTGCCACCATGCTCCCGCACACCCAGGCAATTATCCCTGATCACCAACTCCATCACACAAGAACCTACAACTTTCCATAGGATCACTCCAAAACACTTCTCCAGGCAATACCTTTTCCAAGGATCCCTAAATTTTTTTAACATTCCAGGCACACCCCCTGAAAGCTGGGTGATGCTCTTTGCCCACTAGGGTATGCCCATTCTGCCAAATAGCCTCCCTTAGCGTAGGCCTAGGTGAGACTAGGCAAGTCGGCTACCTACCTTCAGTTATGTGACCTCATGCAAGGCACCCACATGTGCATTTTTTCTGAGCGACTTGGACATAGACATTTCATCTACTTAATTGCATACAAAAGATAAGACAAAGATTATAACACTTTGCACACTGGCTTGCCAATTTCAATGGGATGTATGCACCACGTGTTCACGTCATAGCACAATCTATACATCCTGCGGTCAATCAAACTAGTTTCACACATAAGGCGTCCTTGCCTCTCCAGCACAGATTGGTCCAGCACAAGTGTAGGAGTCAATGCAATGCATGCCCTTTTGTTTGGGGTGGCAGATACAACGGGAATGCCAAAAGATGGACCAAAAGAGCATACCCCTGCCACAGAGTACACGGGACTTGATGCTCAGTCAATGTGCCCCATGCATTGTCAAGTGTATATGCCTACCACCATGTAAGGAGGCCGAACTGCCCGTTGCTGCTCCCCGGTTCCCTGGCGCTTGCCCACAGCTTTTGCAGTATCTGCCATCATGGCTGCCAATGCTAATGCTGATGCAGGGGCAGCTTCCTTATCTTTGATCTGTGCTGCTGCTGGTGCGGCCTTTCCAGGCTCCACAGAAGGAGCCTTCTCTTGTGCAGTGCCGGTGTCCTCAGCCACAGCACGAGACGCCTTCTTGCCCCTACTACTGCTGCCACCATAGCGGCCGTAGATCTCAGTGACATCTTCCGCAGCAGCGTCGGCAGCATGGAGAGCAGCGCTGCCTGTTGAAGCACTGTATGTAGTGCTTGCTGGCCTCAGCATGTGCTGAGCGTCTGTGCTTGGGCCTGATGCGTCTGTGCTCCTCTGAGAGGGCGGCCGGCGCCTCCTGATGTGATACCACTGCACGTTGCATTTGTGTATGTGTGCCAGCGTCAGCGTGGTGGACATGACACGCCATGTAAAGGAGCTGCACACAGTTGTGCGTTCAAGAAAGCTTCCAGGGATCCTCATTGTCATGTGGGAAGCCAGGTCAGAGCAAGGACACATGCAAGTCCCTTGCGCGCGCCACTGACTGGCATATCCCAGCATTTGCCAGGTTTTGGAGGGAATCAGTTAAGCAACAAGAAGCATTTAATGCAGTTCTAAGAGGCGGGTCATCGAGGAGGATGCGCACCTGCCCGGCAGGATACATCATGAAGAACGCAGACGCGTCCCTTGGCACCCCATCTGCCTCTGCCTCCTCTCTTGATGTTGCGGATGTGGCAGCAGCAGAGATGGCAGCCTCGACTTCAGCCACTGCTCCCAAGGCTTTGATGCCCTTCACAATGCCGGCTGTGATTTGTGACACAATGGGAGAAAGGAAGGACTATTGTTCTAAAACAGATCCGAGCTGTGTGCCTTGTGTGCGGCCACATGTGTTTTGTGTGTGATCACATGTGCTTTATGTGCAGCCATGTGTTTTTTGTGTGCAGCCACATGTGCTTTGTGTGCAGCCACATGTGCTTTGTGTGCAGCCGCATGTGCTTTGTGTGCAGCCACATGTGCTTTGTGTGCAGCCGCATGTGCTTTGTGTGCAGCCACATGTGCTTTGCATGCAGCCACATGTGCTTTGTGTGCAGCCACATGTGCTTTATGTGCAGCCACATGTGCTTTATGTGCAGCCATGTGTGTTTTGTGTGCAGCCACATGTGCTTTGTGTGCAGCCACATGTGCTTTGTGTGCAGCCGCATGTGCTTTGTGTGCAGCCACATGTGCTTTGCATGTAGCCACACGTGCTTTGTGTGCAGCCACATGTGCTTTGTGTGCAGCCACATGTGCTTTGTGTGCAGCCATGTGTGTTTTGTGTGCAGCCACATGTGCTGTGCGTGCAGCCACATGTGCTTTGTGTGCAGCCACATGTGCTTTGTATGCAGCCACATGTGTTAAGTGTGCAGCCACATGTGCTTTGTGTGCAGCCACATGTGCTTTGCGCGCTGGAAATGTCAGGGGAAAGGGGTCCAACAGTGGTACTTAGGATAGGCCAATTACATATACATACGCCATGTACACATTGTGTTTTCTGTGGCAAAAATCTGACATGCACGGCGTATTTATACGGAACTGGCCAAGCCTGGTGATACTGCAGAATTCAAGTGTATGGTTATATGTGGCTAATGCTCTGGCTTGGGTGCTGGAAATATACATAAGCAGGCTTAAACATAGCTTCCACGCCGGGAGCACACTTTTAAAGTGCATGGTTGTGGTGAATGCTCTGTTAGTGTGCCTACATCACACATGACCAGGCAAAAAAGAGAGATGAGCGGAAGAGGCAAGCACGTCAGGTTCTGGTATCCAACCAAGAACGTAAACTTGGCTTGAAGTCCAAAGAACAACATCAACTTTAGGACCTCACCCAGATCAAAAGCAGCCGCCGCGCGGCCGATATCTGCCACAGAGGATGTCAAGGCTGCCAGCCTGTCCTGCGACAGACGCTCTGTGTTGGACTCAGCCTCAGTGACAGCTCCAGGGCCAATATTGGCCTCGTCACCTTCTTGCTGTTGCTTTGCTCTCAGGCCTGAAGCAGTCCTAGGGGTACCCAGCTGTTGTGCAGCTGCCACTGCGGCGTCTGTGGCAGCACGGTTTGCTACCTCCTCATCTCTTGCACTGTCTGCAGCCCCTGCGCTTGCATCCTTACAAATGCCCAGCTGCTCTTCAGAGCCAAATCCTTGCATCCCTTCCCCACTACCTTCAACAGCCCCAGTGGTCGTGCCCTGCCCAGATCCTGTGGCTGATCTCGAAACCTCAGTGGTTTGGGGTGAAGGTGTGGGAGCTCCCCCTCCTGCCCCCCCCTGCCCCTCCCGCTTGGCACTGAGCACATCCAGCAGGCTCGCATGCACGGAGGGAGGTACCCAGTGCTTCTCTGCTAAGGCAATCAGGTCGGCCAGGCCTTGTTGCGCACGGGCAGCAACCGAGGCGGCTCCCTGTTTGGGCAAGCATTGAAAGAAGCCTGACACTCACAGGAAGAGAGCACAAAAGAGTGAGGTGCTGAAAAGGACATGCAGGCACACGAGTTGGATTCTATTTTAGGGGAGTATTGGGGCAAACTTTGGGCAGGAGTTCTTGTTGGGATGAAGTGAAGTGGGGCTGCAACTATGTGGGGTGAGGCAGGTGCAGCTGCGACTATGTGGGGTGGGGTGGGGGTACACAAGTACCAAAGAGCACAAAGTCTCAAGTACCTATGAAAGCAATATTTTAAGTGCTGCATCATAGTGGCATTTGTGTGTGTGTGTGTGTGTGTGTGTGTGTGTGTGTGTGTGTGTGTGTGTGTGCGCGTGTGCGCGTCTAGCCCTTCAAAGAGATGCATGCATCATGCACCACATTTCGCCCCGAATGATTTTGAGCCTTGTCCACGGCATGAAATTTCTGGGCTTGCACACCCACCTGAAACCATCCTGCAAGGTCAGGCTCGCGCTGGTCTTGGCTCATCGGACTCGGGCTGTCCCGTGTAGATTGCAGCAGCAGCTGGTCTTGCTGCTCCACGGGAGGCTGTTGCTGTTGCTGTTGTTGTTGTTGTTGTTGCTGTTGCTCTTGTGGAGGCTGTTGCTGCTGCTGCTGCTGCTGATGGTGTTGCTGCTCTTCTGACTTTGCACCGCCATGATCCAATGCAAGCAGGGCTCCTGGCAAGGCTCCTGGCGCCTCTACATGGCAGCAGCACACAAAATCAAGAGTAAGTTAATGGATTGCCTTGATTGAGGCAAGAGAAGGCCGCAGAGAACGCTCCAACTTTTTAACAGAAAACGTGCCCACGCCCCTTGTTGGGTGATAATGCAACCTACGTTGCAAAGAGGTTGACAATGGCATGCAAACCAAGCATTTGGGGGGTTTCATTCTGTTGAGAATTAATGGCAGTGTTTGCACACATACACAGTGAAGGCAGTTTGGTATGAAAAACATCCAATAAGAATGTGTTGTCTGAAAACAAGTTCAACTGGAGGGATTGAAGCTACCCTTTTCATTCTTTCTTTTGTTCTCCTTCCTCTTTGATACCACACTTTCACACTTCACTCTTCCCACAGAAGGAGTTGAAAATTAGACAGTACAAGAGGAGGACCTAGGTGGGGATCCACGCAAAAAGCGTAAATTGTTAAAAAAAGAGGGAAAGTTGGGCAGGAACAAAAACAGCATCTATTACCCTGCACAAGCCAGCCCTCCCTTTGATGTTGCCTATCCGTTTCATTTCCCCTCTTAATCACCTGTCTTCTTGGAGAAAGCCTGCCCTCACATTCTGTACCTGTGTCTGTTGGAGGCTGCTTGCCCTTAGGCAACCACCATCCAGCCCACGATGAGGTGGCCTTGCCGGCATCCCCCAGCATCTTTTCCACGGCCTGGATAGGGCTCAGGCCTGCTGCCTGCAGATACCAGCATGGACAGAGGCCATATTTACACATGCTCACGAGATGGCCTTGCCGGCATCCCCAGAATTGCTTTCTCTGTAGCTTGGATAGGGCTCAGGCCTGCAGCCTGCAAGTACCAGCATGGACAGAGGTCATCTCCAAGCGTGTTTAGACGTGCGCACATTTGAACATGGTATCAAGGGTCACCTCTGCTACCTGCGTGAACCAGCCAGAAAATCCACAGTGGATTGAACAGGGAGCAGGCCTGTTGCCTGGATCAACCAGCATCAACATGACCTATGCAGTCTTTTGTAAGCTACACTCCAATCCACAGGGCACTACATAGGGCTCAGGCCCGCTGCCTGCACAAACCAGCATGGACAGAGGTCATCTCCAAGCATGCTCATATGTGCGCATATTTGAATATGATATCGGAGCTCACGTCTGCTCAGGCCCGCTGCCTGCACAAACCAGCATGGATGAAGACCATGTTCAAACGCGCTCACACGTTTTGTGTGTAACCTTTTGTCCCTGTTCCTGTGGTGCTAATGTAGCTCCCTTTTTTACACGAGCCTGCCAGACCTGACGTGCAGGTACATTCAGTGGCAACAAAATAGAAAGGCACAATCAAGCAGCTTGCAGAGGGAACTCTACTTTTATTTTTGCCCTGCCTCACCAGTGGCTACTGCAACACTTTTAAGCTGTGCTTATTAGGCATTTTTGAGTCACAACCCCTTGAGTGAACTCAAACTCAGAAAGAAAAAGAAAAAGAGAAACTACGTAGGCAGAGAAACTCTCCCTACATCAATTAAGGAAAAGGAGACACATTGGCTCCAGAGAGCCGTGAGTCCCCTCCACCACAAATCAAACTCAATGGTTTCACTAGAATTGAAATCAAGTAGCAGAAGTACGCTGATCAATTGCTCCCAGACATAGGACACACACACGCGCACGTACACACACACACACACGCACACACATAAGGAACATTAGGTGCTGGCACAGCACGCTCGTGGACACACCTGGTACACACCCAGGCGGGCAAGCAGGGGAGCCCAAACCAAAACACACACATTTGCAGCATTGGAAACTGACACAGCACGAACACACGTCATCATGAACACACCGTGTGTCACACACCTGGTACACATCTAGGCGGGCAAGCAGGGGAGCCAGGCTGCTGGGCGTGGATGGGAATGAGGAGGCCACCTTGCTCTTGCTGGTGGCAATGATGTTGTCGAACGCAGCTGAAAGCGATGTGTCAGAGGTGACTTGCTGGAGACGAGGGGTGATGCTGCTGCTGGCACTGCGCAGCGCCGCTCGCAGGCTCTGGAGGGTGGGGTGGGTTGTGAAACATTTGAACAAGTAGAGCATGAGCGAGGGGGAGGGCTAGTTACAATTTTTTCAGAGGTACTGGTGCTGGCGTTGCTCGGTGCTGCATAGAAACTGTAGGAGGAATCAGGCCACACAGAGCAAGTGGCATGGTGTTATTCTCAGCACAAGCACTCATGTTGCATGGAGGACGCGCCAGCCGCGTAGATCCAGGTCCTGTCCTATGCCCCTCTCCAACATCCTCATTGCAGGCGGTTTGTTTGTTTATATTTTGCTCTGTTGTCAAGGGCTGTCAATACAGCTGGCGGAACGTTGCACATGCCATACATTATCTTAGACACTGAGCAGCCCCCGGTGATCCATGTGCGTGCACAAAAGCGCAGCCAGACAGGCACGCGTGCAGCAGCCAGCTGCACGTCCCTGTGTTTGTTTTTGGAGCTGAGCCACATGCTGTGCAGAAGCATTGCTTTGCAGATGTTGCTACCGGCATACAACACACCACTGGCTGTACATGCCTCACCTGCAAAACCAATCAGCAAACGCGTCCAGAGTTGCAGGCTGCTGCAACTCGATCGCAATTCAAACCCTTGCATCCAGTCCCACCTGCATGAGCTTGCACTTCTTGACCTTTTGCGTCGGTGCGCACCTGCACGTATTTGTGCTCTTCAATGTTGCGCTGGAGTTGGCCCCTCCAATCGACATCCCTCAGCTCAGCCTGGAGGGATGCCAAACTGTCAGCATTGAGGCGTGGCACAAGGTCTTCCCCCAGGAAAACAGACTTCACGTACGGCCTGCAACCCAACACCAAATATTGACAAATCAACTGTGCAGAGAGATGTGGTACAGAAATGTGAGGCAGAGGGGCATCCAGAAACAGGCCCTTCCCTAGGAGTCTAGACCACATCAGGATGCAATTTCACTTGTCGTAAAGAGGCCTATTTGCCACGCACCAAGATGAAGAAAGAGAAACAAATGTGCAGCCAATGGCAACTTGTGATTTCAACAATTGCCGTTCCCAGCAAGGAGGGCTCAGCAGAGGGTGAAAAGAGAGGGTAAAGAGAAAAAGGAGATCTCAGCGGAGCATCGATAGCTTGAATGATCTTGAAAGCGCTTGGCTCTGAGAACAACCTTAGACAAGACCTCCCTCTACACCCCACGCCTTAACATCATTCACCCTAAAACCCTCAATGGCGCAGGCCCTTGGCTTGTCCCAAAAGGCTTTATTTATAATGTCATCATTAGAAGAAGATCTGAAACGCACACGGAGACACCCATTAGGAAGCACACCTGCAGCTCTGCGCCATGTCCTTGTTCATGGTGCATGGGGACGCGAAGCAAGTGGCAGTCACGCCCACCTTCGCTGCTTGCGGGCCTACAAGAAGCACGTCACAGGGGTTTGGTGAGACACTTGCTAGCTTGCTAGTCAGGGAACCTTTCCTTAATGCATGCGGTCTTCTTGGCTGGCGTAGACTATTCTTCTCTTAATTTTTACAGGGGTCATGACTAGCACACAAAAGATGAAGGCCAATTCATAAGGAGCGACCAAGCTCAGTTAAGCCAGCTGTACTTTCAAGCATGAAACAATTCAGTTGTTCATTTACAAGCAATCAAGTGCATGCACATGAAGATTCTACAGGTCCCCCTCGCTCTTAAAATGCTTTTAAAGGATTCTTGACACATTGCCAGAGGGGTTCAACTGGCCTATATTGCCAGACATGCTCTTTCTCAAGTTTATTTATCAGGTCCAACATTTTTCCTCACAAGAATGTCACATTCATCAAACATGATGAAAATCAGAGGACCCCAGATCACTCTCCTGGCCTCAGATCACCCAAAGGGGCCCACAGCTCCACACTGGGACAGTCTTTTACCCCCAAACTACAATTTCTTGGCTGCCATATACTTTGCCAGCATTCTGCAAAATCAAAAAGGGGGATGGGTTTGGTCAAAATTTGACCTTTCTGGCACCCTTCATGATGGATTTTGTCGGAGGGAGATGGCGGATTCCTGTATCTCACCAACCACTTGGTACTTTCACTCCACTTTGTTTGCAATGATAACCATCTTATGCAGGGCCTCCAAAACACTGAGAATCACCCACTTTGGTGCAGTGGGTAGTCGGATACGGAGAAATTGTGGTTTAAAAATTCACGCCATGGGTGATTCGGCATGTTTCCCCCTGGCACCTTTCAAACCCTAGTACTCAAGAGGTCACAAGGAACCAAAGCTTGAAAGGTACCAGTTTGGGAGCACCTATACAGGTAGCATGCACATGACATGCAATCTGGGGCCTCAGATAACCCCCTCTGACATGTTCTGCATAACGAGTATGTTTTGAGAACATGTGCAGGTGCAAAACAGCACATCATTTGGGAACGAGTGGAGATGCAGGCAGGCAATGCGACCGTGCATGCGATGCCCATAGCTCTTGCTCCTTCCTACCCATTGGTTGCATGCATAATCCAGTGATGTGCCTTGCTACCTTGACTACATGCAAGGTCAATGGCTCATGCTCTCGTACCCACTGGATGCAGCGAAAGGCAGACAGAACATTATCCAGACAAGCCTGCAAGCTCCTTTGTTCATACAGTTGGGCATTGCTGAAGTCACTGCCTTGAAGGATTAGGTGACATGGAGGCATGACAAAAGCCAAGAATGAAGCCACAGGAGAGTAAAATGGCAAGTAGCTGGTGTAGATTAAACAACTTGAAATTAAAACAATCACAAAAGTCTCCATGAGTGCACCCTGATTGTGCAGCTCATGGGCAGCAGGGGGAATGTGCAGTGCTGCACACCACCTCCTGATGAGCGGCAAAGCATACAGCAGAATCTGGACAGGGCGACTCCCATTCTTTTCTTAGTGCACCAAGTCAGGAGCAATTTAAGTTTTCCGAAATCATGGGCATAATTGCCTGTTTGCTTGCCATGTTCATCAAAAGCTGCAGGGAGCACTTAAAGCTCCGCACCAGGTCCTCCAGTTCAAAAATCATTGCTTACAAAAGCACTGAAGCCAACACCCTGGCAGCTTACAATGGTGATCAAGCACTGCAGGGAGCATGAAAAAGCGCCGCACCGGCTCCTCCATTCCAAAAAACATTGCTTACAAAAACACTGAAGCCAACACCCTGTCAGCTTACCATGGCAATGGAACGCTGCGGGGGGCATGAGGAAGCGCCGCACACGGTCCTCATTGTGGGCAAGGTGAGCAAGCAGGCCTCCAATACCTCCCCCAAGGCTGTGACCCACCAGGTGCAAGCTGTACGTGGGATAACGACGCAGCAAGCCTGGAGGACGAGTGATAAGTGAAGCAGACGTGGGACAACGGCACAGCAAGTTTGGAGCGGGTGTGGAGAAGAGAGCATTTTAAAGTGGACTTCAATGCGCATCTCAAGAGTGCATTTAAAGAGATGGAAAGAGTGCATCTCGACAGTGCATTACAAAAGTGGGCAAGTGCGCATTTCAATACGAGAGCTGCTCAAAGAAGCAAACAGTCCTGCGTTTTGGTGGCGCGGCAAGCCTGGAGCATGTGTGGGAAAGAGTGCGCTTCAAGAGTGGATTCAAGAGTGCATTTCAATGGGAAAAAGTGCACTTCAGGAGTGGATTTAAGAGTGCATTTCAAGGGGGAAGAGTGCATTTCAAGAGAGGATTCAAGAGTGCATTTCAAGGGGGAAGAGTGCATTTCAAGAGTGGATTCAAGAGTGCATTTCAAGGGGGAAGAGTGCATTCCATGGGAAATAGTGCAATTACAAATTGAGAAAGGTTGCAATTCAACAGGAGAGTTGCGCAAAAGGTAAACAGTTCCTGTGTGCTGGTTGTGCGGCAAGCCAGCGGAATGCAGGGAACAGAGAGTGAGAGTTAAGATGTGCGCATAAGCATGTGTGGATAGGCTTTCAATGAAGCAGATGATTAGAAAATGTAGGAAGCAAAGAATTACATGATATGAAGATGCTCCAATGCAAAAAATCAGGATTTGGGTTGAAGACCCCTTCAGTGCAGAAAAGACTAGCCAGCCTCAACAAGCCTTTGCTTACTTGGCCATCACCCAAAAGCTTGCAAAAATAGCAGGTCTTCCTCACAATACCTGCTATGCGCTCCCCTTCTTGATCCACTAGCCATAAGGCAGCCTGGTGTATGCCCCAGTGAGTGTGACCCTGCACAGACACATTCATACTCGCATGACCCTAAATATACTCTACCATATATTGTAGTGAGCTTGCAGTTCAGGAGTGCATGTGCTGAAGTACAAGAGTATACTCACAAGAGTGCATGCAAGTCCTCAAGAGTACGCTCACAGGAGTGCATGCAAGTCCTGAAGAGTACGCTCACAGGAGTGCATGCAGTCCTCAAGAGTACGCCCACAGGAGTGCATGCAAGCCCTCAAGAGTACACTCACAGGAGTGCAGGCAAGTCCTAAAGAGTACACTCACAGGAGTGCAGGCACAGGGGTGCGAGCACTTAAGCATGCACTCTTCGTACCCAACACATGTGACCTGGGGGGTACATGCTTTTGTTTTTTTTTGCTTTCCAGATCAAAGAGACGCATCAACCTGGTGACAATGATATACAGGATTCAAGGAACATGAGCATACCATGGTGCTTATTTCAAGGTCAACAGGAAATGAAAAGTGGGAAGAGAGGGCTCTCCTGCTGGGGACTCAAACCCCCAGAATGCCCCTCAACATGCCAAGACAAAGCCTGATAGGGACTTCATGACCAAAATAAGTACATAGCAGCAGCAAACTGTATGTACAAGCAAGCCCATCGCCCCTGGAAGCAGTCTCAAGAGAAGAGGTCCTTGCCTGGTTCGAGTCCTGGAGAGTAGAATTGAGCATTACTAAATCACTGGTTCTTTTTCAGACCGCATTTGCTTGCAGGCAAATGGAAAACTGACTGAAGCAAAGGGCGAGGCAGATTGGACAAAGTTTGGTGAGCTTGAGGCACAAACACACACACACACACACACGCGCGCACACACACGCGCACACACACACACGCATGCACGCACACAAACACACACATGCACACACACACACGCACGCACGCACACACACATGTGTCAGTGGCAGAGAAATAAACTCAATTGATGATAACCTTTTTGCACCTACTTGTGTGACAGGGTGGATTGAGCACAAGTCCGTGAGCAAATCCACCATGTAGCGTGTTCCCCTGATGCTCCAGATCACACGACTTGACCTGGGCACATAACGCGATCAATAGATATTTCTTTCAAGGTAAATCAAGAAGCTACAGTGAAGAATGATGCAGCGGGCGCACAGGTGTGCATGTGTGCATATGTGTGTGTATGTGTGTGTGTGTGTGCGTGTGCGCGCGCGCGCGTGCGCATGAATGTGCATGCAACTGCCCTATAATATACTGCAGCAAGCCAAAAAAAGCCATTGTTTATCTATTACATTGTAGTGGCAGTGAGTAAATATAGCAAGTTTGTTTTGCACTCGAAGGTTCCATAGTGTAAATTTATGCACTGGTGCACTGGTTAAGCAAGGAAACCATCTAAGAGGCAAAATATTATGGCCTATATGAAGTACCATAAATGCCAAGCAATAAAGAATGAGAAGGACTGGTCCTCAACAGGATTATAAAGCCTACAATCTTGACATCATTGAAATCATCAATCTTGACATTCATATGACGTATCTAGACGCTAGCACCTCACATGCCATGACACTGTGCCATACGTCAAGGATATTTTCTTTAGTCAGATATGAAATTTGCATCTTATATGACGCCAAAAAGTCATCACACCTGACTAAATCTCAAGAATTGGGTCAGCTAGATTCTAGGCTACCACCTTCCCCATCCATACCACTGCCGATGCATCTCCCTCTTCTTGGTTGATGCAGGGATTGTTCTGGTTCCTAAGCAATTTAGTTTTACCACCTCAGCTCAAGGATTTGTTTCCTTCTCTAGTTGACATTTATTTACAAGTTTGGTTTGGTTGGTTATAGGCACCCTCTTGCTTCAGCTAAGCTGCCCTTGTAGGCAGGTACAGCTATGTAACCCTACCCTATCCTATCCTTTCCTTTCCTTTACCACGTGTCTTCTTTTCTTTTCTTTTTCCTCCTGCAATGGTAGCTTTGATCTTTTCTTTTCTCACCTGTGATCTAACCCAATCCAATA